>CM066164.1:33784453-34304453 GCA_033629205.1 Lithocarpus polystachyus
TATTATTCAAGTAAAAATGGTAGTGGGCCTAGCACTACTTCATGAATCATGTCCTCCGAATCCCATCAAATGTTTGATACCAAAGATGTCTACTACGCAAGTGGTTGCCCACTTTTAACTCCTTACCAGTTTCTAATGCCTACGCACTCATGGACCCATTTCAGAAAAACCATTAATATGTACTCAACCGTTCTTCTTCTTCTACTTCTTTTTATTTTTTATTCTATTGTTGGGAATAAAAGTGTTTGAACCGTAGCGTTTCCATGAGAAATATTAATAGAACTATCAAGACTTGGTGTTATTTTAGCCTCTGTAGAAATGAAAGAAAAAAAAAATGTAGGAAGGAATATTTTATGAAAAAATGAAATTCAAGTTGTTCGATCAAATTGACTGTCAAGTGACTATTGGATATTTTGTATTCTTTTGTATATCCAAGCAAGTTGCAATACATTTTAATGGCTTGTGGCATGATGAAATCGCTTTCCTTTGATAATATTTACCTCACACTCAAGTTACTAAAGAATTTTTATAAATTTGTCTTCAAGATATATCTAAGTCTATTGGGTTCTACAAATTGCAATTTTTTGAGGAAGACTCATAGGAGTTTTAGTGTTTCTATGAGAAAATTAGAAGTTATCTTGAAATTAAATTGTTATATCAATTAAAAAAATTGAAAACAATTTTCCAATATTAACAAATGTTTATGTATCAAAGTGGTGCAAATTTTGGTCTTAAAAACTACAAATATAGCTATTTTGCATAATCTCTCTCCTGACACTCATTTAACATATTGGTCAAACCAACTTTAAATAGAGAGCCCGAAGAATAATGAGACTAAAACTCGTGAAAAAAAAAAAAAGCAAAAATTATTGTATCATTATGTGGAGGCATGCAAGACCTCAATCAGAACCCAAGTCTCCTTGTTGAAAGACCAAAGGTTTCATCTTCTGGTATTGTTGTATACATACTTTGGCAAAAAAATATTTGGAAATAAATCCAAAAATTTTATTTGGTAATTTAAAACCTATCAAATATATCAAGTTATCAACTTTATAGTCACTGCTTGGAACTTTTTACTCGTACTTTAGGAATATATATGATTCTTTCAATCTCTTCAACAATATTGGGCCATTTAATAATTGTTTATTTGAATGCATATTTAAATAAATTCTTTATTAGATTACATTTTCTTTTTATAATATATATAGTTACAAATTTTCTAGATGACAACAAATAAAAAACTTTCTTGGTTATAAAATATTTAGATTTCAAGTTAAAAAAAAAATTATATTTAGACAAAAAAATAATAATAATTTATGAATCGAATACCAAAATAACATCCTAGTTACCTAACTTTTGCGTCTGTGTTAAAATAAATAGGAGCAAATAATTTTCATTGGTGGAATTTTTAAAAATTAATCCAATAAAAGTTATTGATTATTGTAACATTAACAAGAAATTACACCAATTGTGACTTAATTTGTGTATGTGTGTTCAATTTAATCAAATATTGTACTTTGAAACTGTAAGTTCGTTTAGACCCCTTAAACCCAACAGATTAACCTAGAGAATTAGCCAAGTTATTAACTTAGGTAATTTAATTAAAACTAGGTTAACACAGTTAAGCAAAAATAACAAAGCAGCGGAAAAATAAACAACACAAAGATCTGATGACCCAGGAAACCACACCGGTAAAAACCTGGGGAGGATTTGACCTAGCTATCCTCAAGGTAAACTGAATCCACTATGAAAGAATCGAAGTTTACACAATAGACTTAGACCACTAACGTCATATTGCTACCCGAGTGTAGGAAACTTACTACCATGACCCCATGATAGCTCCGAGATCCACGGACTCCTTCTTTCCGGAATTCTTCAACAAATCCACAAGCGCACCTGCTTGTATATCTTTGTGTTCTCTTGATTCTGCAACTGTAACGATCTACACAACTCTTGACATAAATCTCAAGTTTGTAAACCCTAAGTGTATGTGAAGGTAAACACCTCTAGATCTCAAAGAAAGATTCACAAACACAGCAAAACAGAACTCTCAAAACGTGGCTAGGGTTTTCCCTTTTATACTTAGGGCAAAACATAAAACCCTATACATTAAAACGGGCTTGGGCTGAGTTGGAATTTTCTGCAGAAAAACGTTCTGCACGATTTTCGATCGATCGAGTCTAATTTTCGATCGATCGAGTCATACAGAAAGTGAACAGTACTTCTGCATAAAAACTCGATTCCAACTTTACAATTAAACCCATACTTTGAGCAAGTCTAACACACGACTCAACATTGTTTTGATCATGGTTTGCCAACATACAAATTGAAGTTCTAAATACATTAGTTCCTAATCTTTAGAACCTAACAGAAACTTGTTCACAAAAGTATTGTTATGTTTAGTTTGAATTGTTTAATTGTCAATCATAAACCTGAAAGTTGAGTTTTGCCTTTAACAAATACAAATATATTTTTCTTTAATTGAGCCCGTGCTGTTCATTGCAACTCAAATACTTTTAAGTGCGTGTAAAATGTATAATTCATAAGATTTAAATTAATCAAATTTCAATTCAATTCGATTCAATCATGAATTCGATTCAACTGGATTGTTTGAAAGATATTAAATAACAAGATACCCCCATATGGCATAGCAATTTTAGTTTATATATCATAGATAAGTTGGAAAAACGATTTTTCCCCTCTAATCATCTAAACTTTGAACTGCTTATACACACAGAGATCAGTATTGACTACATGGGAAAAACTTGTTCAATGGATCCTGAAAAGGGCTTTCATGAAGTCCATATTGATGAGGACAAAATAGAAGTAATACTTAGTAAACGTAAAATAGAATTATACAATGCTGTGATTGAAGAACGTGAGGATTTCACAGTTGAGGCTGAAGTTCTTCGTGAGGTAACATCCACAAATAACACCATTCTTCATGTTGCTGCAAAATCTGGAAACACAAAAATTGCGAAAAAGATTATCGATTTAGACCCATCACTCTTGCACGAGCGCAACTCAAAAGGCAACACTCCACTTCATATTGCCGCTAGTTTGGGGCATCAGGAAATGACAAATTTTCTGTTGTCACAACGCCAACACAAGACGGTACCGCTGTTGATGATTACAAATGAAAGCAATGAAACGGCATTGCATAGTGCGGTACGAAATGGCCACAATGAGATTGTGAAGAAGCTAATTGAAAAATGTCCAAGCTTGACTTCATTACGCAATAAGCATGGAGAATCTCCTATCTTCATAGCCGTGGATAGAGGATTTTTCGATATTGCTACACATATCCTGGACATTGAAGAATGCTGTGAGTACAAGGGAAGTAAAGGCATGAATATCTTACATGCTGCTGTCATTCGCATAGATAAAAGTGAGTCCACTAATATGTTTAAGTTTATCAATTTTAATTTTGCTCATACGAGCGTTTACATATTTGTAGAATAGTATTTGTTTCACTATATTCTAAATAATAAGTATAAATAAAACAAAAACAACAGTTAATTTTTTATATATAAAAAACAGTCTAAAACATAAGATTTTTTTTTTTTTTGGGGGAAAAAAAACTCAATTTACAATTATGAAAGGAAGAGAAGCATCTGTTACTGTTGAACATTTGGTTTTACTTGTGTTCGTTTGAGAAACAATTTATCTAGTTTTTTTGCTAAAGGTATTATAAATATAAAACTAAAAACTATATAACATAAGCAGATTGATTTTTAGGGTAAAAGTACTGTGGCTTAAAAAAAAAAAAGGGTAAAGTGAAACTCATGATAGGCAAAGATGTGAGAAAAAATATAGGAGTGTAGGACCACAAATGGTAGTTTTTTTGACCAAAAACAATACCCAACTGCAGCTTTTCGGCCAAAAACAATACCGGGCCGTGTGAGAAAAGAAGCTACGAATAAAGCATATTTGCAGTGGCCAGCGGGACCAAAATTTAAGCAAAAAACCAAAACTACAAACTTATTGAAAATTCTTGGAGATAATTAGGTACAGTTCATAAACGATCTGAAATATGGACTAGTCGGGTTCAAAAATAATTTGAAGGTAAGGCAATCTATCATGTGTTGTCTTATGGGTAGTGGAAGAAAATTACCAATATGTTTATCTATATTGACCCTTACATTATTAATTATTACTGCTTCGTTATTTTAGTTAACTCAATATATTGGTAACAAAGAGTTGTTAAATAAAAAATTTGAGTTCAAATTCCGTCTAGATTTTATAAGTTGAAATTGTATTGTATCTAAATATATATATATATATATATATATTATGATTATTATTGTGGAGTTAAATTTATTCTAATTTTTTCATGGGACCAAGAGGGTCCGTTACTAGCTTTACTTTTTCTTAAACTTTAGCAAGATCATATGTGTTTTGGAAATCAGATATGAGTTGGGTTTAGGTTACGTTGTTATGTTGTTTTGGCTAAGATCCACTACTCTGATCATTTATTTTCTGTAGGCAATCTGTTTAAACTTCGCACTCAAGATTTTTTTACCTGGAAAGCTGTTGCCTCATTCCTAAGAGAAGTGCGACATAATCTATATGCCATAAGAGATAGCTTTTATCAAACGAAGATCCCTAAAGAAATTTTGGACAAAAGAAGTAAACTTGATATCACAAAAATAGGTAATCCATTTCCCTTTGGGATGCTATATATTTCTCTCTCTCTTTTTATTTTTTCCTTAGATGAATTATACTACTTCGTATTTATTTATTTTTATTTTTTAGAGTTTCAACTTATGACATTTGGTCCTGATGATAACTTTTTATCATCAGACCAAGATATCAATCAGTTTTTGGTGTAGGCAGGAATTGAACCCCAGATTTCTTAATATAATAATGATATTTTTCTTTCTTTTATCTATTTTTTTTTTTGTTTTTTTAAGAAGAATTCTAAATATGAATTTGATAATTATAGTAGTTACACATAGGCATTTATTATCGTGGTATTTGTATATGCACATAAAATTTCAACATAATATGGCTGAGGAAAAAATAAAAAGAGAATTTACTAATTAGGTTGTTCAACCTTGTGTCCTTCACAAGACAAGAGCCCAAGCAATTATATTTTCCCACTCGCTTTCTTTATAATACATTACAATAAAATCCATATTTATAATTAGGACTGTTCAATAAATTCAATGATAACTTTCTCTAACAATTGATCACTTGATTCAATATCAATGTTTTAATTTGGTTTTCCAGGTAGATTTGCCACACAAAACAATTGTCTCTGCTCGAGAGATTTTAAACAAAATATCTTCCTCAATGCACTCTCTTGATAAGTCGAATTGTGTAATTAAAGAATGTAAAAATAAATAAATAAAAATCTTACTCTATGTGGTCTCTCTCTCTCTCTCCAGATTTTATGGAAAAAGTTATAGAAAAATTTCCAAAGGCAATTACGGAAGAGGATGACTTTTGCTGGACTCCTCTTCATTATGCTGCACACTTTGGCGAGGAAGAACTTGTGAAATTATTTTTGGACAGAGATATTTCCCTTGCTTACAAACAGAACAACGAAGGCATGTCTGCTCTTCATATTTCAGCCAGGGCAGGACATGTTGACGTAATGAAAATATTCATTGAAAGATGTCCATATACTTGTCAATTGTTCGACAAAAGCCATAGGACAGCTCTTCATCTTGTAGCGGAAAGTGGACATACAAAAGCCCTTAAAGTTTTTTTCCAAAATAGGAAATTCGCTTTTCGTGATCTCATGAATGAGCAAGATGATGAAGGAAACACCCCTTTTCATATCGCTGCCGCAAATGGGAATTATGCACTGTTAATGAGTCTGGCAGATGTTAGAAGAATGGAGGGTGCTGTGAACAAAAAAGGGGAGAGTATTCTCGACATTATTAAAGCAGATAATCAACTGATGGATGATGAAAAGGTAAGCATTCAAATCTTAAAGTAGCATAGATTTATAATAATCTGTTGTTGCAAAATTATAAAACTTTACTGAAAGTAAATACAAAAAAAATGTCATGCTTCTGGATTTCTTTTGTATAGATTAATATGGTAATGATTGGTGAAATATAAAGTGAAATATTCAAAATAAGAATCATGCATGCACTCAAATGGTGAAATTACAATTTTAGGCATTTGGAAGTGACATTTCTCTCTAAACACTTGCAGAAGATAATCATGTCAAATTTGAAGAGACACAACGTTTTATGGAGTTTGGACACAATGGTTGACAGACAGACTACAAAAGTGAAGAGTTCTAAGGCAGAAGGAACTGGTGCAGCCAGTTCTTCAGAGGAAAATGGTAAGAAAGACAAAGAAGATGATAATAAGAAAGCCAAAGAAGATAAAAAAGATGATATCAAGGATTTGGCCAACTTCAATCTAGTGGTCGCCACAATCATTGCAACTGTAACATTCGCCGCAGCCTTTCAAGTTCCTGGTGGAACTGGTTGTGAGGGCTTGGCAACTTTAAGGGAAAAAGGCAGTTTTGTGAAATTTCTGATATATGACTCGTTGGCATTTGGGTTTTCAGCTGTCTCAATTTTTGCTAACTTTGCGTATCCGTTTTTAGCAAAAGCTACTCGTATCACATACCCAATAATGTTCTCCTTGGTATTAACTGAATTCTCCCTTATCTGTTTGGTCCTTGCCTTTATAGAAGGCACAAGATCAGTCTTGACTGAAAATTCATGGCTTCCTGAGGTCGTGTATGCCTCTCTTTTTCCCATTTCGTTTTTCTTAGTAAGACCAATTATCGTTAGGAAAACTTTCTTGTACTCAGATAAATCCCGTAAACTACCGTGGTACCTTTGAGTTCAGTTCAGTCTTAGCTCAAGATTCCAACATTGATCCCCCACTAGCTCTCCATGAGGTAGTAAGTAATCACATGTCATCAATTTCATCCTCAGTTCCACGGGTTCGTAGTCGTAGCACCTTAATTTTCCCTTGTCTTATCTTCATTTCGGCAACAGTGCAACCTATGTGGTATTTTTACCGAAACTACAGAGTCCTCTGGCAGTTTGTTTAATAATTTATGTATAAATTGCTTGTATCTGGGTTGAAACATCAAGTACAATGCAATTTGGTCTATCGGCCTTTATGGTTTGTCTGTCTCTTTGTACTTCATAATAAAGAACAGTTTGGAATCTATGTAATAGCTGGTTCTTGGTTTTCAATGTTCCATACACAATTATGGTAGATTGTGATATGAAAGGAATGAATTCCGTTTGTGTTTTAAGAATACTCCCGCATTGAAAGAAGACAGAGCTTTCGTTGGATATGTAATATAAATTTTGTCACAAGCACCGAACTATTAACCCAAAATTTTGTGTGAACAATTTGATAAAATTCCAATGCCGAATATTTCTGCGTAACTTTACAAAAGATTTACCATTTTCACACGGTTAGCATTAGTATTAACAGTGCTTTTTTTGGGTTTATATACGTACGTTTTTTTTTTTTACATTAAGGCTACACAAATCATTATTTACTCCCCCTACCCTTTCTCTGTGCCTCATAAAACCATCAATGGAAAACAAAACTTTCAAAACCCAATTGCATAGCATAGACCCAACCAGGTCCTTCCTGAACCAAGACACGGCCCCCATTCCAATGATCCCACCCAGTGGTTCCAATCTCACGGGGCACAACTCTTTCCCAGTGTTAGCCAATAACTCCAAGGCCTATGCCTGGATATGGGCCCGAATTGGGGTTGAGAGTACCCAGGTTGGAGAATGAGGTTCAAATGGAGCTGTTGATAAATCAATTAGTGTTGCTCATGTCTCTCGTTCTCTCTATGGAATCTGCATTTGGTGTGAGGCAAAAAGCACAACTGTTTGATGAAATGCATGAACCGAAGTTTCCTTCACTAAAACTAAAGATGTACGGGGTTGGGCTTGGGCGTAGAGGTGGGAAACTCAATTTTTGGTCCAACTTTGGTTTGGGTTTTCTCTACCAATCCAAATTGATTAAATTTCATCATTTCTCACTGATTGAGACTCAAAGCTAATACAGTAGCCAAGTAAACATTAATGTCAATGCATTACATCTTTGATCTGTTAGAGATTATAAAACTTTGGGTGTTTTATTCAGAGTTTCAGTTGGGTTGCATTCTTTAGTGTTAAAAGCTAGGAAGCCTTTATTCTACGGAGTATGTAAATGAAAATTTTGAACTTTTAATAACTTTGTTAGAATTTAGCAATAGCACCACCATTGTAACTCTATTTTTGGGAGTCTAAATTTTCTGTACCACTTTCTCTATATCACTTTATATACCACAAATAAAATTCTGCCATGTGTCCATCAATTTAATTAAATCCCTATTTTATGCTTTTTCTTGTTTCACTTACCTAAAATAATAAAAATAAAAATCCTCACACATCTTAGCACCACCACCAAACTCTGCCGCCACCAACAAGGCCATTCCGCTGCCAGCACAAACATCATCACCACCCTCAACCACCGGTAACTCATGGCTATTAAAGAAGATGCTGAAAATTAGATTTGAATTAATTGGCCGCGTCAAATTTTTATCTTGTGGAGTATAAAGTAGAGCAAGAAAAATGAGACAGAAGATTTGGACTCTCTTTTTGGTGTATGGGTTGTTAAATTTAGCAAAATAATTTTTTTTTTTTTTTGAAACTGAACTTTCATTCAAGAAGAAAAATATACAACCAGTACCCAGTACGTTTCATTGTCAAGTTATGTTACTCAATTGAATTTTCCCAAAGCCCAGTACTGGACCTACGAACGACAGAACGAGCTACTCTTTAAAGCAGATAATACACACTTTTTGTGACCCTCTGAGTTGGGCCAATTTGGTTGGATTGGCCGAGTTTAGTGACTAGTCCTATGGCCCCTAACCTTGATATCTTTAACGTAAAAAAGTTTAAGAATTGATAAACACTTCAAGAGTCTTTTGTTCTCCCCACAAATCCACCCCCAACACAACCCCCCCCCCCCCCCCCCTTTTGTAAGTTACTTCAATAGATCACTAAATATTTTTTCTTTCCTTTTTGAAAATCTTTTGTACTAGGACTTGAATTCGTTAATATAATATATTTGTAGATCATACTTCTTTTCATTTTCTTCTTTATATTATTTAGCACATTATTACTTTAATATATATATATATATATATTCTTTACTTGAATTCCATAATACAATATGTTCTTTAGTACATAATTTATTTATTGTATTCCAGATTTCAATTTCTTAATATAATATATGTTTTTAGATTTTACTTCTTTATTACTAAATTGTTGCTTGAACGGGAATTTTATTTAACTCCAGCTAGTAAAGTTTATTATTATTGAATAAGAGATTTGATGTTTGAACCCTGCCTATATCAAAAATTAATTAATGTCTTAATTTAATGATATGAAACAATTATTATGGAGTGAATGTTATAAGTTAAAATTTCATCGTATCTATATAATAATAAAAAGTAGTTTAAAGGGTTTTCTTAGAGAATTCACAGAGCAAGCTTGCGGAGCTAAATGATATATATTCAAGTTTTTTTTTTTTTTTTTTTTGCATATAACTTTTAAACGGAGATCAACCACAAAATTTTGTTAGACAAATGTAACAGGATGTTCATAGTGGGTCTTGCAATACTTTTTTTTGGTGAAAAACAGAAGTGGGCCTTGCAAATACATCAATCTTCATGACTCATTTCTTGCGAACCCCATCAATTGGTTGCCCACTTTAATTGCCAACTATTTCTTCTTAAAAAAAAAAAAAAAAAAAAAAATTTGCCTGCTAGTTTGTATTTTTGTAATGCCTACATACTCATGGACACATTTAACAATAAATAATATGTACTCAACTGTTTGAAATTGTTCGTGACCCTTCGGTTGGGTTGGTCGGGTTTGAAGGATTGGTGACTTGTCCAAAGGCCCTTAACCTTGATGTGCTTAACAAAAATAAGTTTAAATACTCTCTTCTTCGGACCTTCTTAAAAGTTGAAGAAAAATATAAAATTAATTTTTTTGCCTCCTATATATATTAAGGAAAGAACAAAAATTTCTCCCAAATTTGGAGCCCTTGTTACCTCTTAGGCAATGGTCTAAGTGGTCCAGGCTTAGGGCCGGCTCAATTATGGCATTGGGAAGGAGCAGAACAAGTTGTAAACTAACTTTAAAAAAGAGATTTTAGTTTGTGTTAATATCGTGCTTCACGCCCCTAACCACTTTAAGTCAAGTCACCCCACAAGTGGATCATAGTAAACTTAGTAAATTACCTCCTTTTTTTTTTTCTTTTTTTTTTCAAGAAGAGTAAGATTACACGTTGATGCTTTGCATCCATCATTTTAATCATTTATTATAAAATATTGTAAAGAGTAATACGAGGGACATAAAAAGAAGTTTGCAACTTTTACAACAATAACTTGTCATGCATTGGCACAGATTCCCCTAAATTGGTGCCATGCACTATGCATAACAGAGGACACGTAAACTTCCACAAAAAATATAAGAACAACGAAATCCGCATCACAGCTCTTTTCTTAGTGCATAGGCAGGAGCTACTAATATAATTCACGAACTATAAATTACAAGTATATTATAAGATTAAATATATATATATATATATATATGTATATAGTCAAGAAAGAACACAACATAACTAAATGATTAAAGTAACGTATAAGAATATTCCAAGTCTAAGAGGTGAAATAGAATAAGCAAAGTATCAAGGATATGTACAGATTAATAAGGAGAAGCCAATATGTGTCTTAGACCTCAAGCATAAAAGAAAAGTCACTAGTTCATAATAAATAAATAAATATTGTAAACTTCGAATATTCCAAAGGAAATGTCTAGAGAAGGAAAAGTAGAAAGCTTGGTTTTTAAAGTTCTACTTACTTATATAAGACACAACCAGTCAGTGAAGCAAAAAATCACCGTGGTTAATTATCAAAATTCACAGAGTCAAGGTGGGGGAAGAGGGACTTCACCTGCTTGAGGCAGTCCTCGAACCTGTCACCATAATACTCGGCGCAGGCGTCGATGAATGTCTGGGATGTCTTGAACTCGGCGACGGCGTCAGCTTTCGCCGTCTCCACCTGGCCCAAGAGAGACGACAGCTCCTTCTCCGCCGTCACCTTCGCCGCCGTCTCCTTCTCCAGCTGACGGTTTGCTTCCTCAAGTTTCTCTTTTAGCTCTTTTATTTCCCCGTTCAAGGTTCGGCAAGCGTCTTTGTACTGGTCTAACCCGTCAAACAGATTTGTTATGCGCTTCTTCTGACGGGCCAGCAGTTCCTCGTTCTTCACCCCCTTGACTTGCATGGCCCTCATGCGAACCATTGCCTGTGGAACAAAACTTCCGTCAGCACAGCAACACAAAAGTAGAAGGAGCAAGTAATAAAGAATATACGTACCCTGGCGAGATCGAAAAGGCCTGAGTCCCCCAACTCCTGCACAGATTGGTTGGCGCAAGAATCAGCTTCCCTCTTCCCAAGTATGGAGTCCAACCACTCCAGGGCATACCCTTTGTGGGTAAGGATGCAGCGCCCGTCCTCTGGGATGACGGGACCTTGGGCCGACATCAACCCTTGCCGGCCTCGTGTTTGGGTGACGAGGGTTTCATGGAATGATCCCTAGGGGCGGCCGTCAGTTTCTTTGCGGGCGATCCCCGGTCCCGTCACCTTTCCTCTTGTGCGCGCCCTTGTCGACGGCCTTTGGGAGGGACGTGGTCGCCCCCTCCTTACCCTTTTCCTCCTCTTTTTTGCGGGCAGCGGCGGCCCTGACTTGAGCCCTTAGCTTGGCTGACTCCATCTCTGCAAGACAAAGGCCAAATGTAAAAATGCCAAATAAAGATGACGGGAATGAATGGGTTAATCAAACTTACGTTGACGGGATAAATTGTTTAAACGGCGTGCTTCCTCTGTTTCTTTGCCGGGCGATCCCCGGTCCCGTCACCTTTCCTCTTGTGCGCGCCCTTGTCGACGGCCTTTAGGAGGGACGTGGTCGCCCCTTCCTTACCCTTTCCCTCCTCTTTTTTACGGGCAGCGGCGGCCCTGACTTGAGCCCTTAGCTTGGCTGACTCCATCTCTGCAAGACAAAGGCCAAATGTAAAAATGCCAAATAAAGATGACGGGAATGAATGGGTTAATCAAACTTACGTTGACGGGATAAATTGTTTAAACGGCGTGCTTCCTCTGTTGGCACGGGTCCCCCACAGTAGGCGTGGAGGGCGTCAGGTGTGATGAGGTCGCGACACTTCCTCTCCCCCAAAGGAATCTCCGTCACCTTGAGGATGAAGACTTCTTACTCCTCTGAGATCACTGGACAGGCGAGAGCTAAAAAAGAGAAGTAAAACAGACAGGTAAGAACCTTGGGATAAATAAACCTATAAGCAAGGCTGACGGTGACGACCTGATTCCCTGACGAAAGCCCAGGTGTTGTCAAAACCTTGAGGAATCGACCCCCACTCTTCCTCACGGCACACCCAATTCGTCCCTTCCACGAAGAAATACCTGTCCTTCCAATTCCTGTTGGAGTCAGGCATGTCCGACACCAACCTCAGCTCCTTCTTCCTCGCGGAGAAATGGTAAATCCCTTGGGACGAGGCGATGTGGTGCGGACGGTAATACCAAAAGAACTCGTCGAGGGTTAATTGACGATGCCCCCCACTTAGACTACCCCACAATATCTCAGAACCAATGAACACCCTCCAGGCGTTGGGGGCAATATGGCTAACGGACAGCCAGAGGTAGCTTGCCAACTGACGGTGGAGCGCCGTCAGAGGCAACCTCAATCCTGCCGCGAACATGGCATCGTACATACCAACGTCCGCGGTCTTCCCGGAGTAACACCTCTCCCTCTCCAAGGGAAGACGGATTGGAATATCCTCTGGAATTTGATAACGCACCCGCAGCGAGTTAAAAACCTTATCCGTCATCGACGGCAAAAAGTGGTTGACCGTCCACTCTTTAGGGAGGATGAACGGATGGTCGTCCCCAGAGCCTCCCGACGTGCTCTCCAAGTCTTCATCCCCCGTCGAACCTCCGTCACTCCCACTCTCCCTCGCTTGGTCGTCATCTCCAACTTTCCTTATTACTCCACCTTGGTCCTCTACCTCCTCGTCAGAAAACTGCACCAACGATCCATCCTCTGACGACCAAGAAGAGTCCTCCCCTAGCTCGTGGCCCAACTGGAAGACCTCGTCGTAGCCCGCCCCATTGCGGACTGACGACTGCTCACTCGACGTCTCCCTAGGCATCTTACTACCTACAAGCGACGGGGGTGGTCTAAGAACCCAAGTGACGACCATTCCAGAAACTTCTCCCAAAAGCTCAGTATGCAATTAAATCAGAGAAATTAAGAGTAAAAAAGTAACTCACCGAGTTGTAAGGAAGGTTCTGATGAAGCTGACGGTATCAACTAGCGAACGGGAACCAAAATGCAATTGTAATCTCTTTGAGTTGACGGTTTCTCTCTGATCAGCAGAATTGGAATAAAGAAGAAAAATGAGGGAGAGCGGAGTATATATATAGGACGTTTGGGGCGCAGAAGACGAAGCGACCCTTCCGTCCAGCTACAGGCCAGTCAGCCAAGGACACGTGTTCTGACACTAGGGCTGCTCGAGGGGACTAGCCATTAATGCCTTGTCTGCCACACGTACTCCCCAATCCATCAACTAAGACTGACGGGACTGGGGAGTAGGGGGCAACTGATGGGGGTAATCTGAAAGGTGCCGTCACCCTCATGAGGATGACGGCGTGGTAATGGATGACGACGCCTTCGCTCCCGTCACCCAATGCCTACATTGCAACGCATCCCAACGGAATGGTCTATGCAAACCGACGGGATGGGTAAGTGACGGGGGAAAGCTGATGGCACCAACGCGAGTCTTGTCATGCATACTCCCGTGAGAGGAAGAATCTTGTCACGTACGCTACTACTTGGATAGAAGCTTGTCACGTACGCTTGAGACATGTCTTGCCCAACACACTTGCTACCCAAGAAGTGTCTTGCGCTCCACGCTACCCAGGGGCAATTATGGTAAAATGGTATCTTCTCCAGCACGTCTTGGCTAAAGGCCACCCGCTGCTATAAATACTTCCAAGCCCTCCCAAATCGAGTTACGCGTAATTCTACCCGACTCTGGCACTCTAGAGTTGCGAGCAATACTAACTTAACCATCGGAGGGTCGTTGGCCGGTACCACGCCGGTACTCTTCCTTTGAGGTTCTTTCTACTTGTGCAGGTTTACTCGAAACGCGCGAAGACCCTGCAGCTTACTGAGTTGATTCTTGGCACCATCAAGTATTGTTCAATAGAAGTTTTTAACAGCATCAGCCACCTAGTTTTTGTCAGAAAACTGTGATATGATTTTCGTAGTAGAAGTAGCAAGCTAAAAGGGTTATAGTTTGTGTTTGGCAGGTTATGTTTGTGTGGGGTAAAGATAAGGGTAGCAAATTACAATATCGGCCAATCCAAATTCCACAATTAACTTCTTAACTGTATTATGACCTTTTTACTTAACAGGTTGATATGACATGACTCACGTAACCTGCTTAATAAATAAATGTCGTATTAGGTTGATATAGATAAGACTCATTTTTTATTTTTTATAAATATATTGTATTGTATTGGCATAAGCATGACAAATCACCTACTTCAAAAATATGATGAAAAATGATAAACATATCTTATATTTTGAAAACACAGATTATAATAACTATAACCAAATAAATTATACACAAATTCTAATTTACAATAACATTAATTAAAGTACAAATATTTTATTTCAATCTAATAAAATTCGACCAAATTTTAGAACATTAAAAAAAAAAAAAAAAACGCTGAGAAGGGTTTTCATTTTTTATTTTTTTTGAGTGAAAATGGTTGGTACCGTAGAGGAACAACGAAAATTTTATCAATATAACCAAATTGACCATTTATCAATCTATCATAGCGAGTTGACACATTGACACAAACCCATTTATCCAAAAAATTGTGTTCGGTTAATATTGTGTCTGTGGGTCATTTGGAACCTTGCCGCCCAAGAAATGATGAGTCTCTTGCTATGATACCTATTACATATTTGATAGCAAGATGCCCATGTGTGAAAAGTTGGCGAGTAGTGACCACTTTAATTATCTCTTTTTTTTTTTTTTTTTTTTTGGGTTAGACTTTAATCATCTTATACACTTTTGTCCATCATCTATAGGGCATATTTCACTTCCAAATTTGGTTTATAGAACTACATAAAAATTCAAATAATCATTCATATATATATATATATATATATTTTAGTCATATGTGAATCATGCATCTTGTTAATTAAATAATTTCATAAATAATTTTATTTAATACACGTTGATGATTTTATGTGTTTCCATATAATTAGGGGTTAAAGGAAATTAAATTCTCTAAATGACCTTAGAGGAAATCTTTGTCCATATATAATTAATTAGTTCAATTATTTATTTTCAAAGCAACAAGATTATCTGTTATGACTAATGTGTGTTATGAATAATGGGGTTTACTACTACTACTACTACTATTATTATTATTATTATTATTATTATTATTATTATTATTATTATTTGAAAAAAAAATACACACACACTCACACAAAGGGACAAGAAATTATGTTTTAACATAAAAGCACACCAAAAATTTCACAAAAAATCATGATAACTTTTAAAAAGAGCGGAACAAGTTATATTACACACAATAAATTTTTTTATAAAGAGATTTATTTATATAGATTTACTTTTTCTTAAAAATTATAAATTGATTAAAATTAAATTATACTTAAATAAGGTAAGGTGTGAAAATCATAAATAAATCCATAATGAAAATAAGCTAAAACAAATTACCTTTAGCATAATGTAATTCTTTACAAGAAAATTTTCATTCGAAATGTAGTTTTAGCATTTAAGGATTGATTTTTTTTTTAGGCAAGTTCTCTCTCTCTCTCTCTCTCTCTCTCTCTCTCTCTCTCTCTCTCTCTCTCTCTCTCAGTATTTTAAGGTTTTTTTTTTTTATTTCCTTTTGATGGTTAATTAACATTTTAAATTTAATTTGAAGTTAGGGTTCAATTTGTTACATTTTGAAAGCTTACTGTTTAATTTGCTATGATCAAAAGTTTTGGATTTAATTTGTTACAAACCCTTTATAGTGAATTTTCTCTTAAGGGGAAAAAAAAAAGTTAAAACACACTCTATCTCTCGTAGTGTTTTAAGCTTTTTTTTTTTTTCAGTTAATTAATATTTTAAATATAATTTGAAGCTACAGTTTAATTCGTTACATTTTGAAAGCTTATAGTTTAATTTTCTATGATCAAAAGTTTTGGATTCAGTTTGACTAACCCTTTTATAGTGAATTTTCTTTGAAGGGAATAAAAGAGTTAAAACACTACACACACACACACACACACACACACACACACACACACACAGAGAACTTCCCTATCATCCGCCGTACATTAATTGTCCACTAGCAGACCCCTCCACTACAAAAATCTGGACCTATAGTGACGTTTGTGAAACGCCACTATAAGTACTAAAAACGCCACTATAGGCCCATTTGAGCTATAGTGGCGTTTGCTATAGTGGCATTTACAAACGCCACTATTGTACCGCCACTATAGACTTATAGTGTCATTTCTCAAAAATGCCACTATAGGTATGCCCTGTAGTGGCGTTTGTAAACGCCACTATAGACCAATTTTTTTATTTTTGAAAAAACAAACGCCACTATAGCAAAAAAACCACCAAAAAAAAATTTTGACCACCAAAAAAAAATAATTGATTACCAAAAATTAATTTTTGGTAATCAAAAGTTTTTTTTTTACGTGAATTTTTTTTAATTGAATTAAGATTGTAATTAAATTAAAATTACAATTTTAATTAAATTAAAAGATACAAAACAAAAAACATAAATAAAGCAAAATTCAAACATTATAGCTAGCCGCCCCAACGAATTCAAAATGGAACACAAACCCACCTAAAAAAATTCAAAATCAAACACAACATTCACATCCGAAAATTAAAAAAAAAAAAAAATAGAAACTCCACCCCAACACACTCAGCCACCATAGACCAACCTGCAAAAAAAAATCATCAAATTGATTTTGAATTTCTAGCACTCTACTTTTTTTGTTCTATTAACAAAGATATTATCACACTTGAGATAGACCTATCAATAAATAGACCAAAACTATTATCAAAAAATGAATAGACCAAAACAATCATAAATTAAAAATAAAAAAAATAAAAATTGCTTACCTGCAACTATACAACCAATGGCATCAAACACTATCTACAAATTTGAACAAAATCAGTAAGCTGCAACATTATCTGCAAATCCAAAACCCACAAACACTAAAGTGAAAGAAGAGTGAAAGAAAAAGAAAAGAAGGAAGATGGAGGAGTGGAGATAAGGGAGAAAAGAAAGAAAGAAAGAAAAAAAAAAAAAAAAAAAAAGAGAGAGTAAGGAAATCTAAAACTTGGCATGGAGAGACAAGGGAGAAAAATAAAGAAAGAAAAAAAAAACAAAAGAGAAAGGAAGCAGAGGCGGAGAGACAAGGGAGAAAAAGAAAGAAAGAAAGAAAGGAACAAAAAAAAAAAAAAAACAAAAGAAAAAGGAAGCTGAGGCTTGGCCTGGAGAGACAAGGGAGAAAAAGAAAGAAAGAAAGAAAAAAAAACAAAAAAAACAAAAAAAAACAAAACAAAACAAAACAAAAGATAATGGAAGCTGAGGCCTGGCATGGAGATAAGGGAGAGATATAGGAGAGTGGGGGTAGGTGGGGGGTTTTAATGTTTTTTTTTTTAAATAAATAAATATATATATATATATATATATAAAGAAAAATGATATATTAACAACATTTTTACAACAAATTTTAAGTAGCAGGTTGTTACTAGTTGTTATTGTTAAGGCAAAAAAGTAATCTTAGTGTTAGGTTCAAATTTGAACTAATAACAACTAACCACTTATGATTTGTTGTGAAAATATTGTGGACATAGCATCTCTCATATAATATATATATATATATATATATATATAAAGACAAATGATATGTCCACAATATTTTCAAAACATTTTTACAGTAAATCTTAAGTGGTAGGTTATTACTAGTTGTTATTGTTGGGGCAAAAAAGTAATCTTAGTGTTAAGTTCAAATTTGAACCAATAACAACTAAACACTAATGATTTTTTATAAAAATGCTGTAAACGTAACATCTCTCATTTAAATGTAAATATATAATAATAAATACATTTATATATAAATATATATATATATATATATATTATATTCAAATATTATGGAATATGCCAAAGAATATTCTTGGCATATTCCGTAATTTTGTTTACGCTAGAACTGTTCAGTTTTTTTTTTTTTTTTGGTGCTGGGCTATAGTGGCGTTTGTTAAACGCCACTATAGGTCCTACTCTTACAAGAGCCTATAGTGACGTTTGGAAAACACCACTATAGGCCCTACCCAACCCCAAAAAAAAGCCTATAGTGACGTTTGTCAAATACTACTGTAGGTCCTGGACTTACGAGGCCTTATAGTGGCGTTTGACAAACGCCACTATAGAACCTACCCAATTGAAAAAAAAAAATAAAATAAATAAGTAAAGAGGTACCTATAGTGGCGTTTGACAAACGCCACTATAGGTTCTACTCTTACAAGAGCCTATAGTGGCGTTTGGCCCTACCCAACCCCAAAAAAAAGCCTATAGTAACGTTTTATAAGTCCTGGACTTACGAGGCCCTATAGTGGCGTTTGACTAATGCCACTATAAGACCTACCCAACCGAAAAAAAAAAAAAAAAAAAAAAAAAAAAAAAAAAAAAAAAATTTCCTTGTACTTCATTCATACAATTTTAAGTCACTTGATCATGACACTAAGAAGAATTTTTCCTTTCCTTTTTATTACAATTAATTCCTTTATTATATACCTTACTGGGTTCTTTCATGTACTTCTTTGTTACTAAACTGTTATCCATAATCCCATTAAAACAAAAAAAAAAACAAAATAAAACTGTTGTCCATAAAAGGGACACCAACAGGGGCAAGCTTCTGTTACTAAATCATATCATACTTAAGTAAGAGCTCTTGTTCTTTTTTTTTTTTTTTTTTTTTTTGTCTTTGTATTTTTTTTTTTTTTTTTTTCATGTATAGAACTTTCAAATGGAGAACCAAAAAAAAAAAAAAAAAAAAAAAAAATTTACAACTAATTCAGCAAAAACAAAACAAAAAGACAAAAAATTACTCTTAGAAAAATGTAACAAGATGTTCAAAGAGGGGCCTAGCGGCTAGCGGTACTTTTTTTTATAAAGTAAAAGCAGTAGTGGCCCTAGCAATACATTCATGATTCATTTGTTCCCAACCCCATCAAACGTTTGATGCCAAAGATGCCCACTAAGCAAGTGGTTGTCACTTTAATTGCCTAAACTTGCGATTGACACTCATTTGAAACTGTTCGTACCGCTTGGATAGTGTCTAGGCCTCTTTAACATAAGTAAATGTGAGTGTTGATAGACACCTTATGAGATATCTGCATAACAAGAAAAATTTTCCACTAAGCAGTAGTTTTCTTTTCCTTTAAAAAAAAAATATTACTTAGTATATAATTAAATCCTTTATTATATATTCCTTACTTGAATTCCTTAATATAAGAATTTTTCTTTTCCTTTTTACTTTTTCCTTTTTTACACTATTTAGAACATAAAACATAGTTCCTTTAGTGTACTCCTTATTTGAATTCCTTGGTATAATATGTTCCTAGCTTGTACTTCATTCTTACTTTTTCTTTTTGTATATTCGTTAGTACATAATTTTTTTTGATACATTAATAGTTGGCGATACAAGGATTTGAATTGTAGATGTTTCTATTGGGAAGATCACTTATAAGAAATTTTCATTTTCTTTTTAAAATTCTTTAGTACATCATATCCCTTACTTGAATTTTTTATATACAAAATTTTCTTCTCCTTTTTAAAATTCTTTACAGCATAGTCGCTTTGCTTTAGTATATCTCTTACTTTGACTTGAATATATGTATATGTTCCTAACTCTTGTACAGTATACTTACTATTTTAAGTCAATGCTCCCTTTTCTTTTCTTTTTTTCTTTTTTTTTTTTCTTTTTTATATTCTTTAGTACATATATATTTTTTTTGTAAGTTGATAGTTGGTGTAGGAAAATTTGAACCTTAGATGTCTAAGTTGAAGAGATTACTAATAAGAATTTTTCTTTTTCTTTATTTAAATTCTTTAGTACGTAGTTCCTTTATTTTATCTCCTTTACTATATCCCTTACTTGAATTCCTTACTGTAAGATTTTTTTTTTCTTTTTTAAATTATTTAGAACATAGATTCTTTGTGGGTTCTACTTAGCTCAATTAGTAAAGTTTCTTGTCATTGAGAAAGAGATCTAAGATTCAAACCCTGTATACACCATAAACCAATCGGTGTCTTAGCCTAATGATAAAGTACAAGCATCATGAAACGGACGTTATAGGTTAAAATTCTATCATATTTAAAAAAAATCATAAAAGTTGTTGTTTAATTATGTGTGATAAATGAATGATGAGTGGAAGCATGAAAGACAAATTACACATAAAGGTTTAAGTGGTTTAGCTTAATATTCCTTCAGTGTATCCCTGACTTGAATTACTTAATATATTAAGTTCCTGGCTTGTACTTCCTTTTTACTATTTTGAGTCATTTCTAATAAAAAATCGATATATAATTGGTGGTGCATGGATTTAAAGCATAGACATCTCATTTGAAAACACTAAAAAATACAAGTTGAACTACAAAGTTCTTAACATATTCTTAATTTATTACATAATTCCTTTATTATATCCGTCACTTGAATTTATATATATATATATATATATATATAAAAGATAGAATTTCTATTCTAGCCTAATCTAAGTGTATATGTGTGTGAAACTTCATCTTGGAGACTTGAACCCCAGCTTTTACCCCCCACACCCTACAAGCATTTAACATAATAAGTTTCTGCTTACATAATAAGTTTCTGCTTGTACTTCCTTCGTATAACACTTGGTCATAACACTAATTAAGAATTTTTCTTTTCCTTTTTCATATTCTTTACTACTTTATAATTCCTTTATTATATCCAATCATCTTTATTTTTTTAGAATCTATTATATCCCTTACTTGAAGGCCCCGACATATCATGATTCTAGCTGGTACTTCTTTATTACTAAACTGTTGTCATTAAATTTGAACTGTCTCCTTAGATACTTAACAGATGATACGGAAAGTCGGGATACCAACAAGATTGCGCTTGCGGAACTAAATCATATCCATTCAAGTAAGAGCTCTCGTTCTTTTTTATTTTGTTTATCGTTATTCTTTTTCCAGCATAGAACTTTCAAATGCAGATCACAGCAAAATACTGTTAGAAAAATGTAACAGGATGCTCATATTGAACCTAGCAATACGTTTTTTTCTCTCTCTCTTAATTTATTAATTTATTTTATTATTCAAGTAAAAATGGTAGTGGGCCTAGCACTACTTCATGAATCATGTGCTCCGAATCCCATCAAATGTTTGATACCAAAGATGTCTACTACGCAAGTGGTTGCCCACTTTTAACTCCCTACTAGTTTCTAATGCCTACGCACTCATGGACCCATTTAAGAAAAACCATTAATATGTACTCAACTGTTCTTCTTCTTCTGCTTCTTTTTATTTTTTATTCGATTGTTGGGAATAAAAGTGTTTGAACCGTAGCGTTTCCATGAGAAATATTAATAGAACTATCAATACTCTTGGTGTTATTTTAGCCTCTATAGAAATGAAAGAAAAAAAAATGTAATAAGGAATATTTTATGAAAAAAATGAAATTCAAGTTGTTAGATCAAATTGACTGTCAAGTGACTATTGGATATTTTGTATTCTTTTGTATATCCAAACAAGTTGCAATACAAATTTGATCTCACGGGAAGATTGTTGTTTAGTCCCATTCTGAAAGTGGAAAAGTGTTAATTATTATCTATTTAGTTGAGAGAGAAAAGATGGTCAATGAAGTTGTTCCGAAATCTTGGTCCACCCAAGTGTCAAGCGAGAGTTGGGTCGACTAAGATAGGAGAAATTATTGTGTACTCCCAGAATATTATAAATGTGTACTCCCCCTTCTCACATGAATGGTGGGTCTTATTAATGAAATTCATGGTAGGACCCACCATTCATGTGAGAAGAAGGAGTATGCATTTATTATACTCCAAAAGTATTTAATAATTTTTCCTAAGATAGTAGGTGAGTAGAGGTGAGACTCTTCAAGCTCTCTATTTAAAATTGGTTTGACCAATATGTTAGATGAGTGTCAGGAGAGATTATGCAAAATAGCTATATTTGTAGTTTTTAAGACCAAAATTTGCACCACTTTGATACATAAACGTTTGCTAGTATTGGAAAATTGTTTTCAATTTTTTTAATTGATATAACAATTAATTTCAAGATAACTTCTAATTTTCTCATAGAAACACTAAAACTCCTATGAGTCTTTTTCAAAAAATTGCAATTTGTAGAACCCAATAGGCTTAGATATATCTTGAAGACAATTTATAGAAACTCTTTAGTAACTTGAGTGTGAGGTAAATATTATCTAAGGAAAGCGATTTCATCATGCCACAAGCCATTAAAAATTCTTTTTGTTATTTTAATTTTCTTATTTCTTTCATTGTTCATCCCATAGTTCTTGAAAAATAATGAGACTTAAAACTCGTGAAAAAAAAAAAGTAAAATTTATTGTATCATTATGTGGAGGCATGCAAAACCTCAATCAGAACCCAAGTCTCCTTGTTGAAAGACCAAAGGTTTCACCTTCTGGTACTGTTGTATACATACTTTGGCAAAACAATATTTGGAAATAAATCCAAAAATTTTTTTTGGTAATTTAAAACCTATCAAATATATCAAGTTATCAACTTTATAGTCACTGCTTGGAACATTTTACTCATACTCTTGGAATATATATGATTCTTTCAATCTCTTCAACAATATTAGGCCATTTAATAATTGTTTATTTGAATGCATATTTAAAAAAATTCTTTATTAGATTACATTTTCTTTTTATAATATATATAGTTACAAATTTTCTAGATGACAACAAATAAAAAACTTTCTTGGTTATAAAATATTTAAATTTCAAGTTAAAAAAAATTATATTTAGACAAAAAAAAAAAAAAAAGAATTTATGAATCGAATACCAAAATAATATCCTAGTTATCCAACTTTTGCGTCTGTGTTAAAATAAATAGGAGCAAATAATTTTCATTGGTGGAATTTTTAAAAATTAATCCAATAAAATTTATTGATTATTGTAAAGTTAACAAGAAATTACACCAATTGTGACTTAATTTGTGTACGTGTGTTCAATTTAATCAAATATTGTACTTTCAAACTTGTTCACAAAAGTATTATTATGTTTAGTTTGAATTGTTTAATTGTCAATCATAAACCTGAAAGTTGAGTTTTGCCTTTAACAAATACAAATATATTTTTCTTTAATTGAGCCCGTGCTGTTCATTGCAACTCAAATACTTTTAAGTGCGTTTAAAATGTATAATTCATAAAATTTAAATTAATCAAATTTCAATTCAATTCGATTCAATCATGAATTCGATTCAACTGGATTGTTTGAAAGATATAAAATAATAAGATACCCCCATATGGCACAGCAATTTTAGTTTATATATCATAAATAAATTGGAAAATTGATTTTTCCCCTCTAATTATCTAAACTTTGAACTGCTTATACAGAGAGAGATCAGTATTGACTACATGGGAAAAACTTGTTCAATGGATCCTGAAAAGGGCTTTCATGAAGTCCATATTGATGAGGACAACATAGAAGTAATACTTACTAAACGTAAAATAGAATTATACAATGCTGTGATTGAGGAACGTGAGGATTTCACAGTTGAGGCTGAAGTTCTTCGTGAGGTAACGTCCACAAAGAATACCATTCTTCATGTTCCTGCAAAATCTGGAAACACGAAAATTGCGAAAAAGATTATCGATTTAGACCCATCACTCTTGCACGAGCGCAACTCAAAAGGCAACACTCCACTTCATATTGCCGCTAGTTTGGGGCATCAGGAAATGACAAATTTTCTGTTGTCACAACGCCAACACACGACGGTACCGCTGTTGATGATTACAAATGAACACAATGAAACGGCATTGCATGGTGCGGTACGAAATGGCCACAATGAGATTGTGAAGAAGCTAATTGAAAAATGTCCAAGCTTGACTTCATTACGCGATAAGAATGGAGAATCTCCTCTCTTCATAGCCGTGGATAGAGGATTTTTCGATATTGCTACATATATCCTAGACATTGAAGAATGCTGTGAGTACAGGGGAAGTAAAGGCATGAATATCTTGCACGCAGCTGCCATTCGCATAGATAAAAGTGAGTCCCCTAATATGTTTAAGTTTATCGATTTTAATTTTGCTCATACGAGTGTTTATATATTTTAAAATATATGTGTCATTATATTCTAAAATAATAAGTATAAATAAAACAAAAGCAACAGTTACCTTTTTATATATAAAAAACAGTCTAAAACATAAGTTTTTTCTTTTTCTTTTTTTTGGAAAAAAAAAAAAACTCAATTTACAATTATGAAAGAAAGAGAAGTATCTGTTACTGTTGAACATTCGATTTTACTTGTGTTCAGTTTCAAAACAATTTATCTATTTTTTTTTTTTTTTGCTAAAAGTATTATAAATATAAAACTGAAAACTATATAACGTAAGCAGATTGATTTTTAGGGAAAAAGTACTGTAGCTTAAAAAAAAAAAAAAAGGTAAGGTGAAACTCATGATAAGCAAAGATGTGAGAAAAAATATAGGAGTGTAGGACCACAAATAGTAGTTTTTTGACCAAATAGAATACCTAATTGCAGCTTTTCGGCCAAAACCAATACCGAGCCGTGTGAGAAAAGAAGCTACAAATAAAGCATATTTGCAGTGGCCAGTGGGCCCAAAATTTACGCAAAAACCAAAACTACAAACTTATTGAAAATTCTTAGAGATAATTAGGTACAGTCCATAAATGATCTGAAATATAGACTAGTCGGGTTCAAAAATAATTTGAAGGAAAGGATCTATCACGTGTTGTCTTATGAGTAGTGGAAGAAAATTACGAATATTTTTATCTATATTGACCCTTACACTATTAATTATTACTGCTTCGTTATTTTAGTTAACTCAATATATTGGTAAAGAGTTGTCAAATAAAAAATTTGGTAAATTCTGTCTAGATTTTATAAGTTAAAACTGTATTGTATCTATATATATATATATATATATATATATTATGATTATTATTGTAGAGGAGTTAAATTATTCTAATTTTTTCATGGGACCAGGAGGGTCCGTTACTAGCTTTACTTTTCTCTAAACTTTAGCAAGATCATGTGCCTTGGAAATATTGGTACAGTGAAATAAGATATGAATTGGGTACATGTTACATTGTTATGTTGTTTTGGCTAAGATCCACTACTCTGATAATGTTTTTTCTGTAGGCAATCTATTTAAACTTCGCACTCAAGATTTTTTTAACTGGAAAGCTGTTGCCTCATTCCTAAGAGAAGTGCGTCATAATCTATATGCCATAAGAGATAGCTTTTATCAAACGAAGATCCCTAAAGAAATTTTGGACAAAAGAAGTAAACTTGATATCACAAAAATAGGTAATCCATTTCCCTATGGGATGCTATATATTTCTCTCTCTCTTTTTATTTTTTCCTTAGATGAATTATACTACTTCTTATTGTTTTTTTTTTTTTTTTTTTTTTTTTTTTTTTAAGTTTGAACTTATGGGGTCTGCTTCTGATGATAGCTCTTTATCATCAGACCAAGACACCAATCGGTTTTTGGTGTAGGTGGAGATTGAACCCCAGATCTCTTATTCAATTATTAGACTTTACCAAATCTCTTAATATAATAATAATAATAATAATAATATTTTTCTTTCTTTTATCTAATTTTTTTTTCTTTTAAGAAGAATTATAAATATGAATTTGTTAATTATAGTAGTTGCACATAGGCATTTATTATCATGGTATTTGTATATGCACATAAAATTTCAACATAATATGACTGAGGAAAAAATAAAAAGAGAATTTACTAATTAGGTTGTTCAACCTTGTGTCCTTCACAAGACAAGAGCCCAAGCGATTATATTTTCCCACTCGCTTTCTTTATAATACATTACAATAAAATCCATATTTATAATTGGGACTGTTCAATAAATTCAATGATAACTTTCTCTAACAATTGATCACTTGATTCAATATCAATGTTCTCTGGCTATCAATGTTTTAATTTCGTTTTCCAGGATAGATTTGCCACACAAAACAATTGTCTCTGCTCGAGAGATTTTAAACAAAATATCTTACTCAATGCACTCTCTTGATAAGTCGAAATGTGTAATTAAAGAATGTAAAAATAAATAAATAAAAATCTTACTCTATGTGGTCTCTCTCTCTCTCTCTCTCCAGATTTTATGGAAAAAGTAATAGACAAGTTTCCAAAGGCAATTACGGAAGAGGATGACTTTGGCTGGACTCCTCTTCATTATGCTGCACACTTTGGCGAGGAAGAACTAGTGAAATTATTTTTGGACAGAGATATTTCCCTTGCTTACAAACAGAACAACGAAGGCATGTGTGCTCTTCACATTTCAGCCAAGGTAGGACATGTTGAAGTAATGAAAATGTTCATTGAAAGATGCCCATATACTTGTCAATTGTTCGACAAAAGCCATAGGACAGCTCTTCATCTTGTAGCGGAAAGTGGACATACAAAAGCCCTTAAAGTTTTTTTCCAAAATAGGAAATTCGCTTTTCGAGATCTCATGAATGAGCAAGATGATGAAGGAAACACCCCTTTTCATATCGCTGCCGCAAATGGGAATTATGCACTATTAATGAGTCTGGCAGATGTATGAAGAATGGGGGGTGCTGTGAACAAAAAAGGGGAGAGTATTCTCGAGTCTCGACATTGTTAAAGCAGATAATCAACTGATGGATGATGAAAAGGTAAGCATTCAAATCTTAACGTAGCATAGATTTATAATAATCTGTTGTTGCAAAATTATAAAACTTTACTAAAAGTAAATACAAAGAAAATGTCATGCTTCTGGATTTCTTTTGTATAGATTAATATGATAATGATTGGTGAAATATAAAGTGAAATATTCAAAATAAGAATCATGCATGCACTCAAATGGTGAAATTACAATTTTAGGCATTTGGAAGTGACATTTCTCTCTAAACACTTGCAGAAGATAATCATGTCAAATTTGAAGAGACACAACGTTCTATGGAGTTTGGACACAATGGTTGACAGACAGACTACAAAAGTGAAGAGTTCTAAGGCAGAAGGAACTGGTGCAGCCAGTTCTTCAGAGGAAAATGGTAAGAAAGACAAAGAAGATGATAATAAGAAAGCCAAAGAAGATAAAAAAGATGATATCAAGGATTTGGCCAACTTCAATCTAGTGGTCGCCACAATCATTGCAACTGTAACTTTCGTAGCAGCCTTTCAAGTTCCTGGTGGAACTGGTTGTGAGGGCTTGGCAACTTTAAGGGAAAAAGGCAGTTTTGTGAAATTTCTGATATATGACTCGTTGGCATTTGGGTTTTCAGCTGTCTCAATTTTTGCTAACTTTGCGTATCCGTTTTTAGCAAAAGCTACTCGTATCACATACCCAATAATGTTCTCCTTGGTATTAACTGAATTCTCCCTTATCTGTTTGGTCCTTGCCTTTATAGAAGGCACAAGATCAGTCTTGACTGAAAATTCATGGCTTCCTGAGGTCGTGTATGCCTCTCTTTTTCCCATTTCGTTTTTCTTAGTGAGACCAATTATCGTTAGGAAAACTTTCCTGTACTCAGATAAATCCCGTAAACTACCGTGGTACCTTTGAGTTCAGTTCAGTCTTAGCTCAAGTTTCCAACATTGATCCCCCACTAGCTCTCCATGAGGTAGTAAGTAATCACATGTCATCAATTTCATCCTCAGTTCTAAGGGTTCGTAGTCGTAACACCTTAATTTTCCCTTGTCTCATCTTCATTTCTGCAACCTATGTGGTATTTTTACCGAAACTACAGAGTCCTCTAGCAGTTTGTTCAATAATTTATGTATAAATTGCTTGTATCTGGGTTGAAACATGAAAGTACAATGCAATTTGGTCTATCGGCCTTTATGGTTTGTCTGTCTCTTTGTACTTAATAATAAAGAACAGTTTGGAATCTATGTAATTGGTGTTGAGAGTATCCAGGTTGGAGAATGAGGTTCAAATGGAGCTGTTGATAATCAATTAGTGCTGCTCATATCTCTCGTTCTCTCTATGCAATCTGCATTTGGTGTGAGGCAAAAAGCACAACTGTTTGATGAAATGAATGAACCGAAGTTTCCTTCACTAAAACTAAGATGTACAGGGTTGGGGTTGGGCATAGAGGTGGGAAGCTCAAATTTTTAGTCCAACTTTGGTTTGGGTTTTCTCTACCAATCCAAATTGATTTAAATTTCATCATTTCTCACTGACTGATACTCAAAGCTAATATAGTAGCCAAGTAAACATTAATATCCATGCATTACATCTTTGATCTGTTAGAGATTATAAAACTTTGGGTGTTTTATTCAGAATTTCAGATGGGTTGCATTCTTTAGTGTTAAAAGCTAGGAAGCCTTTATTCTACGGAGTATGTAAATGAAAAATTTGAACTTTTAATAACTTTGCTAGAATTTAGCTATAGCACCACCATTGTAACTCTATTTTTGGTGTGTGGGTTGTTAAATTTAGCAAAATGATTTTTTTTTTTTTTTTTTTGAAACTGGACATTCATTCAAGAAGAAAAATATACAACCAGTACCCAGTACATTTCATTGTTAGGTAATGTTACTCAATTGAATTTTTCCAAAGCCCAGTACTTGACCTACGAACGAGCTACTTTTTAAGGCAGATAAAACCACATTTTGTGATCCTCTGAGTTGGGCCAAATTGGTTGGATTGGCCGAGTTTAGTGACTAGTCCTATGGCCCCTAACCTTGATCTTTAACGTAAAAAGTCTGAGAATTGACAAACACTTCATCTAGAGTCTTTTGTTCCCCCCTCCCTTTGTAAGTTACTTCAATAGATCACTAAAGAATTTTCCTTTCCCTTTTGAAAATCTTTTGTACATAGTTCCTTTAGTAAATCCCTTACTTGAATTCGTTAATATAATATATTCGTTACTTCTTTTCATTTTCTTCTTTATATTATTTAGCACATAATTACTTTAGTACATATATTCTTTACTTGAATTTCTTAATACAATATGTTCTTGCTTGTACTTTGTACCGGTCACTAGATCAGAAACTAATAAGAATATTTCTTAAATTTTTATATTCTTTAGTACATAATTCATTTATTGTATCCCTGGTTTAAATTTCTTAATATAATATATGTTTTTAGATTTTACTTCTTTATTACTAAATTTTTGTTTAAATGTGGGTTTTATTTAACTCAACTAGTAAAGTTTATTATTCTTAAATAAGAGATTTGATGTTTGAATCCTGCTTAAATCAAAAACTAATTAATGTCTTAATTTAATGATATGGAGCAATTATCATGGGATGAATGTCATAAGTTGAAATTCTATCATATATATTTATATAATAAAAAAAAAGTTGTTTAAATAGTTTTCTTAGAGAATTCATTAATTAATGTCTTAATTTAACAATATGGAGCAATCATCATAGAATAAATGTTATAAGTTGAAATTCTATCACATTTATATAATAATAAAAAGTTGTTTAAATGGTTGTTTTAGAGGATTCACAGAGCAAGCTTGCAGAACTAAATGATATATATTCAAGTAAGAGCTCTAGGTTTTTTTTTTTTTTTTTTTTTTTTTTTTTTTTTTTTTTTTGGCATATAACTTTTAATCGGAGATCAACCACAAAATTTTGTTAGACAAATGTAACAGGATGTTCATAGTGGGTCTTGCAATACTCTTTTATGGTGAAAAACAGAAGTGGGCCTTGCAAATACATCAATCTTCATGACTCATTTCTTGCGAACCCCATCAATTGGTTGCCCACTTTAATTGCCTACTATTTGTTCTTAAAAAAAAAAAAAAATTGCCTGCTAGTTTGTATTTTTGTAATGCCTACATTATCAAAATTATAAATCAGATCAGAAAGGAAGAAAAGAAACGAAGCAAAAAAAGAAAGAAGAGAAGGAGTGAAATCTGAAATAAACGACATCTGTGTAGTGTAGTATAGTGTAATTCAGTGTAGTGTAGACCTGTAGTTTAGTGATGTATTTAAGTGGGTTGTGTTCACACGTGAGACTACTAACAAACACACGTGTTATAACTGTTACCGCATAAATTGGGATTTGTTACATTGCTCTGTTTCTCTGTATTTAGTCACAGATACATGTACAGTTTCATTCATTCAATGAGAATGAAAATTTCTTCATTCTATTTTCTCTCTAAGTTTTAGTTTTTCTCTCTTCCTTCAATTTTCTGTGCTTTGTGCTTTCTTATATGGTATCAGAGCTTAAGCCTTTGTCAATGGCATCAAACATTGAGACAAACTCTACTGCTTCTTCTTCACGAGAGCTTTCTCCATTAGAAGATCCTCGAAGCCCATTTTTCTTGCACCATGGTGAATCTCCTAATGCGATCTTGGTTGTTCAACCTCTTACTGAGGATAATTACCCTAATTGGGCCAGAGCAATGAGAATGGCTCTAGATGCTAAGAGTAAGCTCGGATTTGTCGATGGTTCCATCACTGCATCAATGACAGTCACACCACTTGAGAAACAGGCATGGTCAAAATGCAATTCAATGATCTCATCATGGATCTTGAATTCAGTTTCACCTCATATTACTGCTAGTGTCATTTACAGAGACACAGCCTTTGAGGTCTGGAATGCTCTCAAGAATCGGTTTTTACAAGCAAATGGACCAAGGATTTCTCAACTTCAGAAGCAAATTTCCACTGTGATGCAGGGAGATTCTACAGTGACAAGCTTTTTCACTGATCTTCAAGCTTCTTGGGATCAGTTGTTGAATCTGAGGCCTTTGCCATCGTGTTCATGTGGAAAATGCACTTGTGGTGTGAATGAGAAGATTGTGCATCTTCATCACCAAGATTCAATTATGCAATTTCTTAATGGATTGAATGATTGTTACTCATAAGTCAAGACTCAAATTCTCATGATGGAGCCTGTTCCATCCGTGGATAAGACCTTTTCTTTGGTAATTCAGGAGGAAAGGCAAAGATCTTCAAGTTTTAATGCCACACCTTCAGTTGAATCCACTGCTCTTGCTGTCAAGAATCAAGTCTTCAATCAAGGTTCTTTTCCTTCAGGAAACAATAGCAAGAATATCAAAGGAAATGGTGGAAAGGGAAGGCCTATGTGTAGTTACTGTGGAAAGGTTGGACACATTAAGGAGAAGTGCTATAAGCTTGTTGGATTTCCACCAGGCTACAAGCAAAGGGGAAAGGTACCTATGGCTAATCAGGTCATGGTAGATTGTGATCAAGCTCAGAATGAAGTTGTGCATCAGAGCAGCCCTTTCTCTTTCACTCCTGAACAATATCAGCAACTAATTTCCTTGTTGAATTCTCATGCATCCAATTCTGGTAGTTCCAACGATGCAATTCACACAGCCAATTCTGCCCTCTCAGGTATCTCCAATGATTTTTTGCAAAACTCTAAATGTTTAAGCATGCAACACTCTATTTTTACTGTCAATCCTTTAAATAAAACAGCATATAGTCAAGACACTTGGGTTCTTGATACAGGAGCAACAGACCATATAGTCCATTCAATTGATTTGTTCACTAAAATTACTAGTTCTATTACCTCCTTTGTTCAATTACCTAATGGTGAAAGAGTTGTTGTCACACACATAGGAAATATTCAAGTAACATCTAGTTTAGTTCTTGAAAATGTACTATGTGTTCCTTCTTTCACTTTCAACTTGATATCCATTAGTCAACAAACCAAAAGTCTATCCTGTTGCTTCATTTTTCTGTCCAATATGTGTTTTATACAGGACCTTTCTTGTTGGAAAACGATTGGAGTGGGTAAGCTGCATCATAATCTCTATTTGCTGCAAACTTCAGAATCTGGCAAATCTGTTTCAGCAATATCTTCTTTCTTAGGGTCTATTCTCAATTCTTTTGCAAATAATATTGTGGATGCTCCTGTCACCACAAAGTCCTATCTTTGGCATCTTAGATTAGGTCATATATCAGATGCTAAACTTCAGGTTTTGTGTGATTCTCTCCCTGATGTAAGCACTGTACATAGTAATAAAGATTGTGCTCTTTGCCCCATTGCAAAACAAAAAAGACTTCCTTTTCCTTCTTTCAATCATTTATCTGATAATGCTTTTGATCGTATTCATTGTGATGTTTGGGGACGATTTGCCAAATGTACTCATGATGGTTTTAGGTACTTCCTTACTATTGTTGATGATGCAACTAGATCAACATAGGTCTATCTTATGAAATCCAAATCAGATACTAGGCCCTTATTGATTTCCTTTTACAAGATGATTTCAACACAATTTCACACCAATATTAAAGCAATTAGAACTGATAATGCTCAAGAATTTTTCTTAAAGGATTTTTTTGCTGATCATGGGATTTTGCATCAACATTCATGTGTTGCCACTCCACAACAAAATTCAGTTGTAGAGAGGAAACATCAACACATTTTAAGCATTGCTAGAGCATTAAGATTTCAGTCTAATGTGCCTATTTCGTATTGGGGTGAATGTGTTTTGACTGCTGTATACATCATCAACAGACTGCCTTCTTCTATTCTAGAAAACAAAACACCTTTTGAGAAACTTTACAACAAATTACCTACTTATGTTCACTTAAAGGTCTTTGGTTGCCTTTGTTTTGCTTCCACTTTGTCTCATAATAGATCTAAGTTAGACCCTAGATCTATTCCATGTGTTTTTCTAGGATTTCCTTTTGGTGTCAAAGGTTACAAGTTACTCAATTTGGTCAATAAGAAAATCTTTGTTTCTAGAGATGTAATTTTCCATGAGACTGTGTTTCCTTTCATTTCACCCACTTATTCTTCTTCACCTCACTCCACTATTACCTTTCCTCACCTTTTTCCTTCTTTGGATACTACTACTACTCCTATTTCCCAACCTGTTTCATTTGATTTTACTCCTATTTCTGATTCAAGTTTTGAGTCTGTCACCTCTCAGCCCATTTCTAATCCTAATTTTCCTAATTCAACTTCTGATTCTCTATTACCTTTCCTCACCTTTTTCCTTCTTTGGATACTACTACTACTCCTATTTCCCAACCTGTTTCATTTGATTTTACTCCTATTTCTAATTCAAGTTTTGAGTCTGTCACCTCTCAGCCCATTTCTAATCCTAATTTTCCTAATTCAACTTCTGATTCTATATCCAGTTCTTCATCACCTGATGCATTTGCTACTCCATCATATCATTTACCTCTTCCTAATTCTAATGCAGATTTTGGTCCCCCTATTACTGAATCTGCCATTATTCCTTCCATTTCCTCATCTCCACCTTTAAGGAAATCCACTAGAGTGTCTAAGCCTCCTCCTTATTTGCAAGATTATAAGTGCAGCTCTATTATTACTGATCAGTTTGATCATTCCAATCACACCATCAAGTCGGGTTCAGCCTCAAACATCTCAAGTACCAAATAACCCTTATCTCACTTTCTTGGTTCTTCTACTTTGTCTCCTTCCTATGCACATTTTTGCTCTCTTATCACTGCTGTCACTGAACCTAAATCTTATCATGAGGCTGTCCAAGATCCTAAATGGCAGAATGCAATGGCAGCTGAGATTGCTGCATTGGAATCTAACCAGACTTGGTCTCTCACTCCATTACCTCCTCATAAAAGGGCTATTGGCTGCAAATGGGTGTATAGAGTAAAGTATAAGGCTAATGGCATAGTGGAAAGGTATAAGGCACGCCTTGTAGCTAAGGGCTTCACCCAACAAGAAGGCTTGGACTTCATAGAAACTTTTTCCCCTGTTGCTAAGATGACTACTGTTAAAACTTTGCTTGCTATATCTGCTGTGAGGGGTTGGCACCTGATTCAACTTGATGTAAACAATGCTTTCCTTCATGGAGAACTTCATGAGGAGGTTTACATGCAGCTGCCTCAAGGATTTCACAGCAAGGGGGAGAATTTGGTATGCAAGCTTAATAAGTCCTTGTATGGCCTTAAGCAGGCATCAAGGCAGTGGTACTCAAAATTCTCATCCACTATTCTCAAGTGTGGATTTAAACAATCAAAGTCTGATTACTCCCTTTTTACCAAAAAGTTCAATCAATCATTCATAGCACTTTTGGTTTATGTAGATGATATTCTTATAGCCAGCAATGATGTCCATGCTGTTGAAAAGCTTAAGGTGTTCCTGGAACAAGAGTTTAAGCTAAAAGATCTTGGAAACTTGAAATTCTTTCTTGGTCTTGAAGTGGCTAGATCAAATAAAGGCATTTCCTTATGTCAAAGGAAGTATGCTTTGGAAATGCTCAAAGATGCAGGCATGATAGGATGCAAGCCTAGCAAAGTTCCTATGGAGCAAAACTTAAAGTTGAGCAAATACCATGGGGAATTATTACCTGATCCTAGTGTTTATAGAAGACTAGTTGGTAAGTTGTTGTACCTAACCATTACCAGACCAGACATTACATACTCAGTCCATAAATTGAGTCAATTTATGTCAAAACCAAGAAAACCTCACCTGGATGCAGCCTATAAAGTGTTACAGTACATAAAAGGAAGTCCTGGACAGGGTATTTTGTTGTCATCTAGTTCAGATTTGCACCTAAAGGCATTCACAGATGCAGATTGGGCATCCTGTGTTGACACTAGAAGATCAACCACTGGTTATTGTGTTTTTCTGGGTAATTCTCTAGTCTCATGGAAGTCTAAAAAGCAGTCCATAGTCTCTAGATCATCTGCTGAAGCAGAGTATCGAGCCATGGCAATGACTGTTTGCGAGATGACTTGGATATTGGCTTTGTTAAAGGATTTAGAAGTACATCATCCAAAACCTACAATGCTATTTTGTGATAACCAAGCAACTATATATATTGGTGAGAACCCCGTGTTTCATGAGAGGACCAAGCATATAGAAATAGATTGCCACTTGGTCAGAGATAAGGTTCAAGATAAAGTCATCAAACTGTTTTTCACTCCTACTCATTCCCAGCTAGCTGATCTTCTCACAAAGGCTCTTAGTGGTCATCAATTGAAAGCATTACTTACCAAGATGAGCATCTTGAACATCCATAACCCTGATTCTCATCTTGAGGGGGAGTATCAAAATTATAAATCAGATCAGAAAGGAAGAAAAGAAACGAAGCAAAAGAAGAAAGAAGAGAAGGAGTGAAGTCTAAAATAAACGACATCTGTGCAGTGTAGTATAGTGTAATTCAGTGTAGTGTAGACCTGTAGTTTAGTGATGTATTTAAGTGGGTTGTGTTCACACGTGAGACTACTAACAAACACACATGTTATAACTGTTACCGCATAAATTGGGATTTGTTACATTGCTCTGTTTCTCTATATTTAGTCACAGATACATGTACAGTTTCATTCATTCAATGATAATGAAAATTTCTTCATTCTATTTTCTCTCTAAGTTTTAGTTTTTCTCTCTTCCTTCAATTTTCTGTGCTTTGTGCTTTCTTATATACATACTCATGGACACATTTAACAATAAATAATATGTTCTCAACTGTTTGAAATTGTTCGTGACCCTTCGGTTGGGTTGGTCGGGTTTGAAGGATTGGTGACTCGTCCAAAGGCCCTTAACCTTGATGTGCTTAACAAAAATAAGTTTAAATACTCTATTCTTTGGACCTTCTTAAAAGTCGAAGAAAAATATAAAATTAATTTTTTTGTCTCCTATATATATTAAGAAAAGAACAAAAATTTCTCCCAAATTTGGAGCCCTTGTTACCTCTTAGGCAATGGTCTAAGTGGTCCAGGCTTAGGCCCGGCTCAGTTATGGCATTGGGAAGGAGCCGAATAAGTTGTAAACTAACTTTAAAAAAGGGAAAAGTCTGGTACCACACCAAACTCCACAACAAAAGCCACAACTCGCCACATGGCGAGTTGTGGTTGGTGGAAGGGTGGTGGTGGGACCACCCTTCCACCAACCACAACTCGCCATGTGGTGAGTTGTGGCTTTTGTTGTGGAGTTTGGTGTGGCACTAGCAGAGCTCTTAAAAAAGAGATTACTTTAGTTTGTGTGTTACCATCGTGCTTCACGCCCCTAACCACTTTAATTCAAGTCACCCCACAAGTGGATCATAGTAAACTTAGTAAATTATCTTTTTCTTTTTTTCTTTTTTTTTTTTTCTCAAGAAGAGTAAGATTACACGTTGATGCTTTGCATCCATCATTTTAATCATTTATTATAAAATATTGTAAAGAGTAATACGAGGGACATAAAAAGAAGTTTACAAATTTTACAACAATAACTTGTCATTCATTGGCATAGATTCCCCTAAATTGGTGCCATGCATAACAGAGGACACGTAAACTTCCACAATATATATAAGAACAACGAAATCCGCATCACAGCTCTTTTCTTAGTGCATAGGCAGGAGCTACTGATATAATTCACGAACTATAAATTGCAAGTATATCATAAGATTAAATATATATAGTCAAGAAAGAAGACAACATAACTAAATGATTAAAGTAACGTATAAGAATATTCCAAGTCTAAGAGGTGAAATATAATAAGCAAAGTATCAAGGATATGTACAGATTAATAAGGAGAAGCCAATATGTGTCTTAGATCTCAAGCATAAAAGCAAAAGTCACGAGTTCATAATAAATAAATAAAAATTGTAAACTTCGAATATTCCAAAGGAAATGTCTAGAGAAGGAAAAGTAGAAAGCTTGGTTTTTAAAGTTCTACTTACTTTAATAATATACTATGGCAACGGCCTGCCGGGTACGTCCATAAATTTGAAATGTGTATCTTAGAGAATAGAGAGTACAGAAAATCATAAGGAAAGTTGTGACAGGTACGAGCTCTCATTTTCTATTTTCTTTTTTTAATATTTAGTATTGTTTAAAAGAAGTTTCTAACAGCATCAGCGACCTAGTTTTGCAGAAAACTGTGATATGATTTTCATAGTAGAAGTAGCAAGCTAGAAGGGTTATAATCACTACAACAAATATTACTTTTTTCAAGGTTCAAGACCCTTAAAAAAAAAGTATTAAAAAACCTTGAAAAAAATTATTTTAAGAGTCCAATTGACCCTTGATAACTTTCGAAACATATACCGTCAAAAAGGAAATTTTAAAGGCCTTCGTGACCCTCAAAACAAGTGTTCTAATCTTATTTTGAGGGTCAAGAGACCCTTAAATAACCTTTTACCAAGGTTTTAAAGATTTATATTTACAACCCTTGATAAAAAAAAAAGTTATTTAAAGGGTCTCTTGACCCTCAAAATAAGATTTTATTTATTAAAAAAAAAAAAACCACAATCATGCACAAAATATATATATATATATATATATATATACATACACAAAAATTCACAATTGTTGAGATGATATGCTATGATATTGATGTATAGCAAAAGTGGTATATTGCTACAATTACACTTTCTTTGATCTCTAAACTCAAACCTACAAATTATTGTCAATTATTGTTTAAGAGAAAAGATATCAACAACCACACTTTGTACAAAGACCAAATTTGTCCAAGAGTTAAAAGTTTTGATACATTTTATTCTTCATCATCATCTCCAAAGCAAGAAGTTATCGGCCAGTACAACTGAACCTTTCATGGAAGTGTCTGACTTGGTAAAGCAACCAGATGCAAATGGCAAGCAAAAGACATATATGTATTCATGCTTCACCTTGAAGCCTTTTGACCTCTGATTTCTACTAGGTGATTGTTTCAACATAGTTGATTCTTGAAAATATGTCTACCAAATATCAGCAGCAAGTGAGGAGCCCAATCTGCATGACTGGGAAGGCCAAATTATAAGGAAATAAGCTAAAAAGAAGTTAACCACTCTAAATAGGCAAAGTCCATAAAATAATAAAGCCTAAATTTCAACTTGATTGAAACCAAACTAAAGACAACAGAAAGAATCAATGTCGCATGGAAACTAATGTTACCCGTCCTACCAAATATCAGTAGTGAGTGGAGAACCAAGCAAGCAAATTTAACATCCATACTCCAATACCTAGAACAGGGGTCGTGTTAGGTTCTAAAGATTAGGAACTAATGTATTTAGAACTTCAATTTGTATGTTGGTAAACCATGATCAAAACAATGTTTAGTCATGTGTTAGACTTGCTCAAAGTATGGGTCTTATTGTAAAGTTGGAATCGAGTTTTTATGCAGAAGTACTGTTCACTTTCTGTGTGACTCGATCGATCGAAAATTAGACTCGATCGATCGAAAATCGTGTAGAACGTTTTTCTGCAGAAAATTCCAACTCAGCCCAAGCCCGTTTTAATGTATAGGGTTTTATGTTTTGCCCTAAGTATAAAAGGGAAAACCCTAGCCACGTTTTTAGAGTTCTGTTTTGCTGTGTTTATGAATCTTTCTGTGAGATCTAGAGGTGTTTACCTTCACATACACTTAGGGTTTACAAACTTGAGATTTATGTCAAGAGTTGTGTAAATCATACAGTTGCAGAATCAAGAGAACACAAAGATATACAAGCAGGTGCGCTTGTGGATTTGCTGAAGAATTCCGGAAAGAAGGAGTCCGTGGATCTCAGAGCTATCATGGGGTCATGGTAGTAAGTTTCCTACACTTGGGTAGCAATAAGATGTTAGTGGTCTAAGTCTATTGTGTAAACTTCAATTCTTTCATAGTGGATTCAGTTTACCTTGAGGATAGCTAGGTCAAATCCTCTCCAGGTTTTTACCGGTGTGGTTTCCTGGGTCATCAGTTCTTTGTGTTGTTTATTTTCCGCTGCTTTGTTATTTTTGCTTATCTGTGTTAACCTAGTTTTTAATTAAATTACCTAAGTTAATCACTTGGCTAATTCTCTAGGTTAATCTGTTGGGTTTAAGGGGTCTAAACGAACTAACAGGTCGCAATCATTAACAATCTTTGCTTAGATATATTAAACCAACAAAAAAAAAAAGTCCATCTTTCAACATACCCAGATCATAAAATCTATCACGGAATCCAAATAACAAGTATACTTGATCAGCAAACAAAGAAAAAAAAAATAAAGACAAAATCTTTCAGAAAAACAGAACACAGTAACATAATCATCAAAAAAACAAAATGGGTGAACACAGTAACATAGTCATCTCAAGCTTTTGTAATATGTCTTCTCTAACATCTACCACATGCCTTCTCTTAGGCCTATCATGTGTCATCTCTAGCACTTGCCACAATGACTTATTGTTTACCTTTTTAGGACTCCCCCCCCCCCCCCTAAACCAATCGCTTTCCTACTTGATTTTTAATTTTTAATTTTATTTTTTTATGTAGATATTAAATTTTTAGTTTGTTTATTGATTCGTAATCTTCAAAAAGGCCTAAAACAATGAATATTAATCAATGAAGGCAATACTGAAGATTTCAATTTCATTCACTATGCACGTGCATTTTTCTTCTACACTTGGCATTCAGCTTTATCTCTCATAACACGTGTTCACCACCTTGGCTGAGTATCACAAATCACACTGATTGTTAGCTTCTTCTATTGGCTTTCTTTCTAACCATGCATCTCTCTCATCTTAGATCACGTTTCTTTACTTTATTGCAATTATTTTTGGGTCATGTGTCTCTACTATCTTTAGTGAAGTTTTTTAGATCACACACTTGCTTTGCAGTTCTCCAAAAGAATTGCAAAAGGTGGAAAAAAAAAACAGCATTGACAGCAGTCAAAAAGACACAAGTGAACAAGTCCCACCCATAAAGAAGATTTAAGTCCACACACACTTGATCAGTAGCCTCCATATACATAATGTATAATTGAACCATTTTATCTTTGGATTGTGTTAGCTTTGTTGTCCCTCATAATTCTAGTTCAAAATGTAAGATATTTGATAAAAGTGTGAAACTATGTAACAATGTAAGGTAGTGTCAGTTGGGAAATTTATCAAACAACTAAGATACTGCAAACTATTTGGAAATGTTGTTTGAGTCAGAATTAGTAAAGTTGGGCACATATATCAACAAGTCATTCCAACATGGGTGATGTCAAATAATTCAATTCTACTAGGACTATGACCTTTCTTCTCTTTCTACCATTTGACAAAACAAATAGAAAGCATGTAGTAATTAAGTATTGAAGATGAATAATGCAATAACAGTGTTGCACGGACACAGACACGAGGATACGGCAATTTTTGAAAAATAAGAACACAACACGGCGGGGACACGGCGGTTAAATAATTAATTAAATTTTATATTTAGGCATATTTTTTAATATATTTAGACATAAAATACGTTTATATCTAGAATTTAAATTATGTAAAAATTATAAATAAGTAAACTAACACCCAAAGTAGTACAATAATACATATAAAATTTTTAGAGTACAAACCATAAAAGGATAACAAGTTCAACGTCAAACTAAAAACATAAAAGGATAATAAAAAAAAACAAAACTAATGCTTTTAAGTAAGTGAGTAACAGTAAGTGAGTAATAGTATTAAAAAAAAAAAAAACTAATGCGTTATAAGTAAGTGAGTAACGGTAACCCATTCACCAAAGTTAATATCTGAAAAAAAAAAAAAAAAACATAGAGAGAAGAGAAGAGAACTAGAGAAGATGGAATGAAGAGGTAGGTCCTACCGAGAGAGAGAGAGATCGGAAGGGACAGGGGGCGTCGGCGTCTATGGAGCTCACCGATCTAGCTCCAGTGAGGGAAGGAGGGCAGCGGCAGCGGGCAGAGGTCAGAGGGAGGGTGGGTCGCTGAGAGAGAGAGATCGGAAGGGACAGGGCACGGCTTCGAGCCTCCGACGTCTATGGAGCTCATCGATCTAGCTCTGGCGAGGGAAAGAGGGCAGCGGCAGCGGGCAGAGGTCAGAGGGAGGGTGGGTTCACTGGGTTTCTATTGAGAACTTGAGATTTTTTTTCTTTTTCTGTTTCTTTTTTTCACTGCTGGCATGTTGGACGGGTCGGGGCTGCGTCGGAGCCATGTTGGTGCCGCGTCGGCGCTATGTCGGAGAATCGAAAAAAAAAAAAAAAAAAAAAAGAGACACTTGCCGGACACCAGAATCCGACGAGTTGTACCCGTTCCGGTGTCCGACACGTGTCCGACATCGACATAACGCCAAAAATGGCGTGTCCGTGCAACCTAGTGCAATAACTCAGCAAAACAAAGTCAAATAACAACAAATAGAAAGCATTCACAAAACTAAGAAACAAATACAAAGTCAAGAAACATGGTTCTAAAATATTTTGGTACTATCCAAGGTTGAATTTGAGGATGTGGATAGTAAGCATTTTGCTTAGATATACCTCTTCCGCGCTACGTTGTTGGAAACTTTTTGAACTAGAAGTGTGGTTAATATTGTTTATGTCCCGATTTTCCTTGTTTTTCGAACACATGTCCTACATTTAAGAATGATAAGTCAGTCCCATAAACCATCAAATCCACAACACAATAGTTAAGAATAAATTTGATAATAAATTCTTTGTAATGGTACCATATAATCTTTATTGCTCCACAAATCCAAGAGACAATTCCAATTATCCTTCTCTAGTCCAGGTGGAACATTTGCTCGTGCCTCTTCTGTTGCTTCACCATATGGCTTAAACCAGGTACTATTTCAATAAGAGCTAAATATAACAAGGCAGTTTCAGTTATAGGTGCTTCAAATGATGCAGGTTATTAAGCTGGCCTCCAATCCACCCAGTGAGGTTTAGTCCTTGAATTTTACTGCATAAAATTAGTAAAGACCATAGAAGGGCAAGGTTTTGGGCTTTTTATGGCAATGTGGCATTGTTAGTAAAAAAATAGGTTAGCTAAGTGGATTACAGGTGTATAACAGATGAATCAGAACATGAGACTCTTGTCCTTGACTCCTCACAGGGATCCCCACCATCCACTCTCCATCCCTTCAGTACTGATGTGTTGTTCAGGGACCTATATAGATCTTGAAGAGCACTGACTGCACAATGTAAGCAAATGAGGGCACAGCACAGCAGAGCAATATTTGAACACAAAACAAATATAGAGAAAAGCAACAATAACACTACTATAGTACCCAAAAAAAAAAAATGAGAACCAGTACTGCTAAAAAAACTAGAATAGTGAACATTATATCACTCAAACTAGAATAATAAAGAAACATATTATTACAATTCTGCAGCAGACTATAACTCATAAATGCTCCCTTTGAAAGAAATGCATATTATTACCCTAAAAACGAGTCAATGCCTGAATCTTGTGAGGTATTCTGAGGTATTCTATGGTAGCCTTCCTAGGTTTTTTGATTGGTATCCTTGCACCCATCTTATTTAAGTAATCAGCAATTTCCTTTGGTAAGTGGCCTGGATAGAATTACCATTTAAGAGAGACCTTTTACAAAGATGAAAACTGAAGGATTGCAATCCAAAATTAGCAATTTGAAATACACAAATATGATCAGACCCTGCTAAGCAGTTTCAGACTAATATAGACAATAATACTTTTCTATGTCCTTAAGCAGCATAATTTTGTTTTAATTATTTATTTATTTATTACTAAAGTCATTGCAATGCTCTGCTAGTAAGATTCAGACATAAAGCTACACAAGTTTCCACATTCTACTGAAACTACAAGATCCACAACAAGAACACATTTATTCCAACAACAAGTGAAAAATAGAATGCTACAACTAGAGATCGATTCTTCAATAACAAACGATTCGAAGGGATATAGACATAAACCACCAAGCTTCCACATAAGCATGATATTTTCATTCATTTTCTCGCTAAACAAACAGAGAAAAAGAGAAAAGTTACCCTGAGTTAAGTGAGTTTCCCCAAACTCACTGGCTCCACAGTGTATTTCATAAATGAAGGATCTATTGAATTCACGCAAATTTTCTCAATTAAACTGGTAAATCAATAAATTAACCAACAAACAACTAGTATTAGGAAATGGAATTTCGTTCAATTTTTTTTCTCAGGAAACAAACAGAGAGTTGAATAGATTGGAGAGACCTGTAATCCGATGAAGAAGTGGCAGAGCTGAGATTGCCGACAACCGTGTCTCAACTAGATTGTCATCGGAGCTGACAATTCCAATCATCCTTCTGCTTTTTTAAGCTAGGGATCTATTTTGAATCAAAGCCAGTTTGGTGTGATTCCAATTCCAAAGTATCCAAACCCTAGCCCCTAATTTATACTATTACTGGCTCTCTAAGCCCCTAAAACACTTGGACTACGCAAAATTGGACTAATACTTTGTAGTCTCTCTACCAGTGAAGAGAATGACAGAGAAAACGAGAGAGATTAGGACAACTTCAATTTTTTTCTCGGGAAACAAATAGAGAGTAAGATAGATAGAGACCTGTAATCGAACGAAGAAGTGGAGGAGATGATATTTCTGACCACCATGCCTTTAGCTCGTCGTCGGAGATGATATCGCCGCCACCGTGCCTGAAATAGTCGCTGGAGCTAAGTCGTCGACCACCGCACCTTTGAGTATTCTAGAGAGAGTTGGAGAGCTACGAATCCACTAGTTTTAGATCTGACCAAATGAAATGGTTTTCTCCTTTTATTTTTCAAATTATGGGCTTTATTTCGTTGATTGAAAATTTTGGAATATCTTTTTTTTTTTTTTAAGGGTCGCGTAAAAGTGGTGTTGAAAAATGTAATATTTTGGAGCCAAAACTCTCGCGGGAATGCTACTAAAATTGATTCGCATTTTTTTAAAACGGTTGTATTGGCTTATTGCAAGGGTTTTAATGAACCTTGAAATAAAGTTAGCATTACGTATTCACTCACGTCTAATTTCTTAACGTCTGTTTGGACCTTTTTAGAAGACCCTTGAAAATAGAGGGTCGAAAAAAGTGAAGTTTTTTGTAGTGAGTTTATGTTTGGCGCGGTTATGTTTGTGTGGGGTAAAGATAAGGGTAGCAGATTACAATATCGGCCAATCCAAATTCCTCAATTAACCTCTTAACCGTATCATGACCTTTTTACTTAACAGGTTAATATGACATGACTCACGTAACCTGCTTGATAAATAAATGCCGTATTAGGTTGATATAGATAAGACTCATTTTTTATTTTTAATAAATATATTGTATTGTATTGGCATAAACATGACAAATCACCTGCTTCAAAAATATGATGAAAAATGATAAACATATCTTATATTTTGAAAACACATAGATTATAATAACTATAACCAAATAAATTATACACAAATTCTAATTTACAATAACATTAATTAAAGTACAAATATTTTATTTCAATCTAATAAAATTCGATCAAATTTTAGAATATAAAATCTAAAAAAAACAAAAACAAAAACAAAAAAAGCTGAGAAGGGTTTTCATTTTTTTTTTTTTTTTTTTGAGTGAAAATGGTAGGTACCGTAGAGGAACAACGAAAATTTTATCAATATAACCAAATTGACCATTTATCAATCTATCATAGCGAGTTGACACATTGACACAAACCCATTTATCCAAAAAATTAACCTCCAAAAAATTGTGTTGGGTTAATATTGTGTCTGTGGGTCATTTGGAACCTTGCCGCCCAAGAAATGATGAGTCTCTTACTATGCTACCTATTACATATTTGATAGCAAGATGCTCATGTGTGAAAAGTTGGTGAATAGTGACCACTTTAATTATCTCTTTTTTTTTTTTTTAAGACTTTAATCATCTTATACACCATTGTCCATCATCTATAGGTTATAGTTCACTTCCAAATTGGTTTACAGAACTACATAAAAATTCAAATAATCATTCATATATATTTTAGTCATGACCTATTTAGTGAATCATGCATCTTGTTAATTAAATAATTTCATAAATAATTTTATTTAATACACGTTGATGATTTTATGTGTTTCCATATAATTAGGGGTTAAAGGAAATTAAATTTGTAAGAAGTTTAGACCCCTTAAACCCAAACAGATTAACATAGATAATTAGCCAAATGATTAACTTAGGTAAATTAAGATAATCTAGGTTAACACAAATATATCATATCATGCAAAGTGCGGAAAATAAAGAACACACGATATGATAACCCAGGAAAACTAAACCGGTAAAAAAACCTGGGGAGGATTTAACCTTGCTATCCTCACAGTAAAACAGAATTCACTATGAAAGAATTGAAGTTTACACAATAGTGACTTAGACCACTAACATCTTATTGCTACATCAAGTAGAAAACTTACTACCATGACCATATGACAGCTCCGAGTCCACGGACTACTTCTTTCTTGAATTCACAGAAAAGCACAACCACTCCTGCTTGTATGTCTTGAAGTTCTTGAATCTGCAACTGCACGATCACCAAGCTCTTGACATCAATCTTAAGTTTGGAAACCCTAAGTGTATGTGAAGGTAAACACCTCTAGATCTAATAATTAGATTCACAAACACAGCATTCAAAACACTGAAAACGTGGCTAGGGTTTTCCCTTTTATATTTAGGGCAAAACATAAAACCTTACACGTCAAACGAGCTTGGGCTGAGTTGGAAATTCTGCAAAAAAAAAATAATCTACACGAATTTTGATTAATCGAGTCTAATTTTTGATCAATCGAGCCAGGCAGAATTGCATAGTAATATCTGCAGTAACTCAATTCCAACTTTACATAAAAACCTCATACTTTGAACAAGTCTAAACAAGACTAAAAACGTTTTGATCATGGTTTGCCAACATTATAAAATGAAGTTCTAATACATTAGTTCTTAATTCCTTAGAGCCTAACAAACTTCCCCTTTGACAATTCGTGACAAAACACAAACTTAACAAAATGCTCAAAGTTTACAAAATAAACAACCCATTACAAAATAATAGCCCAACTAATTAAACAAATTCAACCTAACTCCTATCTATCAGTTGCAAGAGTAGATAGCAACACAACTGAATCAACCTGTATATTCCTGTAGCACTTAACAAACACATAAACGCATGTGTAGAAAATACAAGTAACATAGAAAAGAATTTTTTGATTTCACATAACATAAAATAAAGACATATATCATAAATAACATCATAAATATAAATTAATAAGCAATGTAGCATAGTGTGAAACAAGAAACATATACAATCAATGTATCCAATATATCTCCCCCTATCATGAGCCAAAAAAAAAAAAAAGATAAATACACTATGAAGCACCTAGATACAATCTAAAAGCTCCACAACTCCACAGAATCACAGCAAGAAACAAAAATCTCCCCCTAAGACAAAAACTCCTCTACTACAAAATAAAATCTCCACTACAATGTACTCCCCCTTTTTGTGACGAATTGCCAAAGGGCACTCACTCATCACCAAAAGGAGGTGGTGGAGGAGAACGTCGAAGACTCTCCAAATCTGCCCGCAACGCTCGAATCTCATTAAGCACATCCACCAAAAGCTGACCATGAGCCGGCTGAACGGTCATGACAGTGTCCAACATTCGACGAATGTCTGAATCATCCGTAGGCGAAGGTGGAGGAATAGCAGTAGCAGCAGCAGCAGCAGTCGGATCAACAGACGTCTCTGCCGTAGGAGCACCTGTAGAAGAGGAAGGAGGAGGAGTGACACTAGAAGGCTCTACTCTAGGACGCTTAGAATTAGCTCGAAACTGAGCAGCCCTTTGCCTAAGAAAGGTGGCACCTATAGGAGTAATGATATAAACAGACTCAAAAGCAGGGAAATCACCTAAACCTAAATGAAGAAGAATCTTATGGATAAAAAGGGGAAAGAACAAAGCATGTGCAATAGAACTGCTCTTATGCACTTCGTTCAAAGAACGAAGAAACAAGTGAGGAAAACTGATAGAAGCATCAGTGACAGGAGCATAAAGGAACACACATCGCTCAATAGGGATAGTATAGAGATGAGAAATAGGCCACAAGGAATGACAAGCAATCCTAAAGAAAAGATAATGTAGCTCAGACAGCTCAGCAGATGTGATCCGAGGATCAGAATCCTACTAGATAGAAGACCCAATGATATATGACATTACGTCATCAAGAGTAGGAGACTCATCATAAGGATAAACAGGATGAGAAACCAAAGGTACCCCAAGAGTATTAGACACTACTGAAGGAGTAATGTGATACTCTACACCTCGTATCCAACTCTTTACCAAAGTGTTGGAATTATAGATGTGGATAGAGAGGTTCGAGTGGAACTCTCTAATCAGGGTAGCCGAGGGCGGATGATCTATGTCTACCAAGGGTAACCAACCCCGACGCTCAAAGTTACGCCTAACCTCATCATCTAGCTCATCTAAAAGAACCCTACGCTCACCCCAAATGTTCCGTCTAAGGTTAAGAGTCTCGTATGTCTCCTAATGTTTCTCACTCAAGAATCTATCGCTATCAAAAGATGGTGAAAATGAAGAAGTCCTATGAGTTCTAGTTTTTCTAGGCATGATTCTATAGATCAGATAGAGAGACACAGAAAGAAAAGAGACAAAAGAAAAACCAAGGGCAGACTGCAAGATTGGCATAAAAAACAACAACAAAAAATCTTATATGATGCATGAATAAAATGTCCAAATGATACATGATCTAATGCAATGACAACAGTTCAAATATGATGCAAATTCACAAAATTGGCTTAAACAAGAATTTTAAATCAAAAAATCCCCAAATTTGAAAAACCCAATTTCACAAAACCCAACAAATTGAGAAATTGATCATCACACAAGTTAGAAAACACAATATAATGATCAAATAAGTCAATCTAACAAGCCAATTTCATCAATTTGAACAAAAGCCCCAAATTTGGCAATTTCAAGCCCTATAATTTTAAATTTTTCACAAATCATCAAATTAATCAAATTAAACCACATAGATCACTTGTGTATGGTGTCCCAACAAAAACCCAATGATTTATTGTGAAAGAAAACAGCCAAAAACATCAACAATCCCAAAAATATAAATGCCGAAAATATCCCAACAAATGCATGAATTAATGCATGAAAAAATGAAAATAAAAGCAAAAGGAAGGGTAAAATGGTCTTACCAGCTTTGGGAGAGAAAAATCTTGCAAAAGAATTGGAGAAAAACGACAAAAATCTGAGTTGGAGCCTTGACCGGTTGGTTAGAGAGAAAAAAAAGTTTGAAAAGTTTTTTGAAAAGTGAAGAACACGTGAAGAAAAGTTCTTTTTAAAAAAACTCTCAGCCTTATTTTTGATCGATCGAAAAATAGATTCGATCGGTCGAAAATGCTTCGATTGATCCACTACTAATCGAGTACCGATCGAAATAGACAAAAGCTCACAGAGGGATTTAAGTGCAATTTCGATCGGTCGAAAAACATGTTCAATCGATCAAAATTCTGGAAAAAAATAGGTTTTTGAAAGACAAAGCAATTTCAGTGCAGAAACTCCTCAAAGCATTAAATTTTATGGATAAAATGCATGAGTATGAGATGAAATGTTTTTCAAAAACACTTGTATTGATCACAGTTTTCCAAAATTAAGATTTTCACTCAATTCTCCCAAATTCTCAAACAGTAAACATGTTTGCATCAATTTTCAAGAAATTATCAAATTTGGTTGGTCAGACCAAAAACACACACAACAACATGTGCAAAGTTTAGCAAAGAGTAACTTGTGTAGTGTGTACAACTAGCAAAAAGCTTAAGAGACATGTGAGGTGATATATGAATAGAAATCAATCACAATTTCAACAAAATTCATCACATACAATTGAGAGAGACTATCACCTAAAGAGTTACATCATATAACTCTCACATCTCCTAGAATAAAAGCTTACAATCATGTAAGTTTCTTGTTTTGACTCATAATGTACACACCAATTTTATTTAATTTGAATTCATTATAGCTCAATAATGTACACACCAATTTTAGCATTTAATCCGAGACTACACCTTATGTTCTTTTTGTGCACGTGCTACACTTTCTCGAGCACAAAATCTTATGATATGCACTAAGGTGTTCATGATTGGCTAATAAACAGTGGTGAGATGGTTATTTATGCCTTTCTCAAAAAGTTCAAGTCCGACAATCAAAGACGTGTGTAGAGAGGGAAAATTCCCGACCTATCACAAGCTGACACGTCATGCTATCAAGTCCACAAAATACAGTTAATTATAAAGTATCACGCATGGCAACTAGGTTTTGTTATCAATACTCAGAAACCAATAGAAATTTGCCAAGTGTTATTGAAGTCATTGAAGTAAACCAATCACACATCAGCACATGTAAGCGATGACACAAGCAGTCCAGCATGTGTAAGCGATGACACAAGCAGTCCAGCACGTGTAAGCAATGACACAAGCAGACCAATCAGGCTGTGACATGTGTCACCAATCAGACTACGCCACGTGTCGCTCATCTACCTCTAAACTCCTATAAATAGAAGCCTTCCTAAGGCATTAAGGGGGAGGAAGACATCTTAAGAGGAAGAGGAAGCCATTTAGAGCACAAGCAGCATCAAAGAAGATTCAGAAATATTGAAGCTCTGCTAGAATCAAGCCCTGAAGCCTCTAGGAACTTCAAGAGTTTCAAACTCAAATGCAAGGAACATTCAAAGCAGAATCATCCAAATCATATTCCTAGATCTTCAAATTCACTGGACTCAAACTCAAAAGCCTCCAGAAACCTCAACAAACCATAAATCAACGAAGCTCTACGGATTCAAGCCTCTAAAGCACCGAAGACCTTCCACCATAAACCTTCGAAGACGAAGAACACACGAAGAACACGAAGAACACGAAGAACAAAGGATTTCTAACAAGCTCATAGCCAGAGATTCCTTGTAATTCTGTTTCAAAGATCTTCGATCCATGCTTCAGTCAAATCAAAGTATATTTGGTGTTCGAATCAAAATCACATTACCACAATTCCAATCAACAAATCTTTCAAGGAGATCGAATCAGAGGATCACTCTTTTGTAATCACAGAGAATTGTACCACACATTCATCAATACAAATTCGCATTTGTGAAACTATTTTACTTGTTTGATTTATTTCGAACTAGAAATTTAGTCGTCTACAATGTGACTTCAAGATCAAGATCATGTGATCAACAACTATAAACATCTTCCCACACAACATGTACTACAGCTCAAACTAGTAAAGTGCAATAAAATAAGTTCATTTAAGCTAAACAAGGTACATAAACATATTATGTAAAAATAGATTGACCAACCTTGTTTTCAAATTCAAGAAAAATACTGCAAAACACATTATTCCTAACCCATTCTTGTTCCCCCCCCCCCCCTTTTTTTTTAATAATAAAAAACAACCTAGAGTGAAATGCATGAATGTTATGCAATGCAAATCCTAGAAAAAAAAAATGGTTACAAGAGATAAAACAATGAAGAACAAGGACCATGTCAAACATACTCAATTAGGTCGAGCCTTTTGCATCCAAAACCTTTTAGATGCAACTCTTGCACTAGAGTCATTATTCACATTAGAATTCTGAGCAACTCTAGGATTGGAATAAAGGTTTAACGCCTTTACCAATTCTCCAATAAGTACCATAGGATCTTGTGCTTGAAGCGCATGTACTTTTGGTTTATTTGCTCGCTTAGCAGCTTGAAACTTGAAACAGTTTGGACGAATGTTTCCAGACTTTCTACAAAAATGACAAACCCATGCAGGCTTATCATGCAACTTGCCCTTAGAAGAATTAGAAGCTTAGAATTAGACTCTTGAAGATCAACCCTAATCTTTCTAGGAGGTATAATTTCTATAGATTTAGCAACTTCACTCACAAAGGGTTTGACAATCTCACTCTTAGGGAGTTCAGTAGAAGAAACAAAGTTTGTGGAATGAGATTCAGGCACAAAAATGCTTTCCACAAAACTTAAGCCAATTTTGTCAGAGGGAGACTTTTGAATACTTAACATGTGATCAAGTTTGGAGCTTGCAGACTTATTAGTTTGTTCTCTAGCAACAAATAATTCAAGTTCCAAATTTTTAACTTTATTAAGTAAAAGCATGTTCTCAGCCTTCACATTATTCAAAAGTTCATTAGCATCAAACAGTTTCACAAGCAAATTTTTCTTATCAAGTTCAAGAGATGCAATTTTCTTTAACAAGAGAGTGCCTATATTCCATGACAACTAGGGTCAAGGATCAGCTTTAAGATCAAAAGATCTACACAAAAAGCTACTAGCTCTGATACCACTTGTAAGAAGTTTAGACCCCTTAAACCCAAACAGATTAACCTAGATAATTAGTCAAGTGATTAACTTAAGTAAATTAAGCAATTCTTGGTTAACACAAATATATCATATCATGCAAAGTGTGAAAAATAAAGAACACACGATATGATAACCCAAGAAAACCAAACCGGTAAAAAAACCTGGGGAGGATTTAACCTAGCTATCCTCAAGGTAAAACAGAATTTACTATAAAAGAATTGAAGTTTACACAATAGGGACTTAGACCACTAACATCCTATTGCTACCTCGAGTAGGAAACTTACTACCACGACCACGTGATAGCTTCGAATCCACAGACTACTTCTTTCTTGAATTCACAGAAAAGCACAAGCACTCCTGCTTGTATATCTTGAAGTTCTTGAATCTGCAACTGCATGATCACCAAGCTCTTGACATCAATCTTGAGTTTGAAAACCCTAAGTGTATGTGAAGGTAAACATCTCTAAATCTAACAATTAGATTCACAAACACAACATTCAGAATACTAAAAACATGGCTAGGGTTTTCCCTTTTATACTTAGGGCAAAACATAAAACCTTACATGTCAAACGGGCTTGGCTGAGTTGGAAATTCTGCAGAAAAAATAATCTGCATGACTTTCGATCGGTGGAGTCTAATTCTCGATCGATTGAGCCAGGCAGAATTGCACAGTTACTTCTGCAATAACTTGATTTCAGCTTTACATAAAAACCTCATACTTTGAGCAAGTCTAAACAAGATTAAAAACGTTTTGATCATGGTTTGCCAACATTACAAAATGAAGTTCTAATACATTAGTTTCTAATTCCTTAGAACCTAACAAAATTATCTAAATGGCCTTAGAGAAAATCTTTGTCCATATATAATTAATTACTTCAATTATTTATTTTCAAAGCAACAAGATTATCTGTTATGACTAATGTGTGTTATGAATAATGGGGTTTATTATTATTATTATTATTATTATTATTTGAAAAAAAAAAAAAAAACACACACACACACACTCACACAAAGGGACAAGAAATTAGGTTTTAACATAAAGATACACCAAAAATTTCACAAAAAATCATGATAACTTTTAAAGAGAGTGGAACAAGTTATATTACACACAATAAACTCTTTTATAAAGAGGTTTATTTATATTGATTTACTTTTTTTAAAAAATTATAAATTGATTAAAATTAAAATTATACTTAAATAAGGTAAGGTGTGAAAATCATAAATAAATCCATAGAGAAAATAAGCTAAAACAAATTACCTTTAGCATAATGTAATTCTTTACAAGAAAATTTTCATTCGAAATGTAGTTTTAGCATTTAAGGATTGATTTTTTTTTTCTAGGCAAGTTCTCTCTCTCTCTCTCTCTCTCTCTCTCTCTCTCTCTCTCTCTCTCTCACAGTATTTTAAGGTTTTTTTTTTTCCCCTTTTGATGGTTAATTAACATTTTAAATTTAATTTGAAGTTAGGGTTCAATTTGTTACATTTTGAAAGCTTACAGTTTAATTTGCTATGATCAAAAGTTTTGGATTTAATTTGTTACAAACCATTTATAGTGAATTTTCTCTTAAGGAAAAAAAAAGAAAAAAAAAAAAGAAAAAAGAGAGAAGTTAAAACACACTCTATCTCTCGTAGTGTTTTAAGGTTTTTTTTTTTTTTTTTTCAGTTAATTAATATTTTAAATATAATTTGAAGCTACGGTATAATTCGTTACATTTTGAAAGCTTACAGTTTAATTTTCTATGATCAAAAGTTTTGGATTTAGTTTGACTAACCCTTTTATAGTGAATTTTCTTTGAAGGGAAAAAAGAAGAAGTTAAAACACTACACACAAAGAGAGAGAGAGAGAGAGAGACAGAGAGAGAGAGAGCTTCCCTATCACCCTCCGTACATTAATTGTCCACCAGCACACCCCTCCCAAAATTGGTTGCCCCCAACTCAGCCTCACCTGTAGTGTTAGCATGGAATTTCTAAGCACCTCATTTCCCACGTGTATAACCCACTCCAGCCCAACTGTTTCCCATTATCGAAGAAAAATGTCTCATTTTGTCTCTTCTGCATTCTCAGCTTATTTTCATGATGAGCTGCTCCTTTTTTCTGCTTTTATAATTGATAATCTAATGTCTTCCTCTACCCCACCCCCCCCCCCCCCCCTAACAACCAAACTATCAGAAAGTTGAGTAATTTTCATTTCATATATTTTTTACTGATACAAATAACTTTTTTTTTTTTTTTTTGAAAGTAGACAATAGCTGATATGAATAACTTGTGATCGGTTGTTTGACAGTTGAGTAATTATCATTTCTTTTTAAAAAAATAAAAATCTGTTGCTTCTTTTAAGGCCATTGATGAAAAGATTGAAAGCAAAGCGGTGTTGATCAATTGAGACAGAGTGAGAGAAACAGAGAGAACCTAGAATCATATGAGATTTTTCAAGATTTTTTTGTCAAATAAATTGATTTTTTTGTCAAATAAATTGATTTTTTTTATCGTTTTTTTAATTTTCATTTCTCTCCTTTTCTTTCATTTGTTTCAACATAATTTTTCAAATACTTCCTCTAGTTGAAATTGCTAGTCAACTTCAAAATATTTTTTAATTTGACCTAAATAATATGGGGGGCCGGTGTAAATTTTTTTAAGATCTTAACCTTAAGAGGTCATTTGGTTCGCTGTGATATACTCTTGATGTGATGTACATTATGATAATATGACATTAAGGATTTTTATTTATTTTATTTTTTCTGACACTACCATAATTTATAATTACAAAAAAATATCACAACATCTTAATCTCATAACATTTCTAGATAATGTAATGTTATATTCTTGTATTAAGATTACATTAATGCAAGATTACAATAACGTAATATTACGACGTAATGTAACGTCACGATAAGCCAAATGCTCAGCAAAACAATTTACTTTGTGAATTCACAATAGCCCCCTCCCCTACCTGGTCCACCGCTGCAACCCAATCGTCCCAAACTACTACCCAAATTCTCTCTCTCTCTCTCCATAATGCAACCACTGGCACAAGCTTGTCGTAGATTATATTTTTGATATGTTTTGGATTATTGTATGTAATTTATTAATGTGTATGATGAATTTCGGTTATGACGATGGTAGTTTTAGGTTGTGCTTCCAAAGTATTTTTACTATCAACCAAATGCATGAAAATATTTTTAAAATGTGAAACCAAGCACTATAAAAAAATGAGAAATGTTATGTCCACAAGATTTTTAAAATAGTTTCACAAAAAATTCTAAGTGGTAAGTTGTTATTGGTTGTTATGGGTGAGAAAAAAATATTTAATTTGCGGATTTAATTAGAACTAATAACAACTTACCACCTATAATTTATTGTAAAAATATTGTGGACAACACTTCTCTAAAAAAATTGTTTACAAAAAATATATTTTATTCTCAATAAATATTTTATGTTGAAACAAATTAAATCAACTCTTAGTGAAGTTATGATGCAGTTTGGATAATCTGATTATCTTTTTATGAATTCTTTCTCCATGGCTTTGTTCCCTGAATTTTTGTTTATAACCTCAGTTATATATGCTATTTCTTTTTTCACTGTTATTACTTATCAATTACCAAAGTGTAAGCTTTGTTTTATCGAACTTGATATATATATATATATATATATATATTTGCCCTACACTTATTAGTTTTTTTTATATTATAAAATTTTTCAATACTTATTAGTTATTATATTATTAAAAAATCTGTAATTTACATCATTATTTATGTTTATACTAATTCTTGTGTCGTATTGTATATCTCACGATACACATTTAATAGGCAAACTCTTCCTTTTTCTTATTTCTTATTGTTTTATTTCAATTGAACATACCCAACAAAGAAGAGTTTGTATGACTTGAAGCAAACTCTAAAATAGTGGTACAAGAAGTTTGACTCATTCATGGTGGGTCACGGGTACAGGAGGACAAATGCAGATCATTGTTTGTATGTTAGAAAATTTCTCAATGGTTAATTTGTTATTCTTCTACTATATATAGATGATATGTTGATAGTAGGACAAGATGCAAGTGTGATTGGAAATTTGAAGGACTTGTTCAACTCATTTGATATGAAAGACTAGGGTTCAGCAAGACAGATTTTGGGTATGCAGATTCTATGTGACAAGAAAGCTAAGGAGCTATGGTTATCACAAGAGAAGTATATTGAGCGTGTTTTTGAAAGGTTCAATATGAAACATGCCAAGCCAGTTAGTACACCTTTTGGTTCTCATTTCAAGCTAAGAAAGAAATCTTGTTCTTCATCCAAGAAAGAGAAAAAAGATATAGCATCAACCATTTATTCCTCAGTAGTTGGGAGTTTAATGTATGCCATGGTTTGCACACGACCAGATATTGCTCACACAATTGGTGTTGTCAATAGGTTCATGGTTAATCTTGGTAAAGATCATTGGAAAACAGTGAAGTGGATCTTTAGATATTTAAGAGGTAGCTCTAAATTGTGCTTGACTTTTGGTGATTCGAAACTAATTTTGGAGGGTTATGTAGATGTAGATTGGGTAGGTGACCTTGATGGTAGGAAATCTACATCGGGGTATTTATTTACCTTTGCAGGGGGAGCTATATCATGGCAGTTAAGATTACAGAAATGTGTTGCCTTTTCTACAACTGAAGCTGAGTATATTGTAGCTAAAGAAGCAGGTAAAGAGATGCTTTGGTTGAAATGGTTTCTCCAAGAATTGGGTTTGAAGCAAGATGGGTATGTAGTTAATTGTGATAGTCAAAGTGTTATAGACTTGAGCAGGAATTTTATGTACCATTCATGCTCGAAGCACATTGAGGTGAGATACCATTAGTTGAGACTAGTTGTTGAATAACAGTCATTTGAATTAGAGAAGATTCACACAGATAAAAATTCAGCTGATATGTTGACCAAAGTTGTGTCAAGAGAGAAGCTTAAACTTTGTCGGGTTGGCTGGCATGAACTCTGATTGAAAACTTGGGTTGAAGATCTCCTCCGTAGTGGGCTGGAGGGGGAGATTGTTGGGTGCAAAGCACCGTGTGGGTCCAGCCCACATGCCCTGTCAAAGCTCATTTAAGAGCTTGCCAACAAAAGTCTTCAAGGAAGCCATGTCTCTTAAAGACTTGACTTATGTGTGTTGGACACGCCGAAGAAAAAGAAAAGAAAGAAGCAAAGGCCATTGAGCCTTGAGTGAAAAGCTGAAGCAAGAGAGAGCTATTTGGCCATTGTGAGAAAAACACAAGTGAGAGCTTCAGGAGGTGTAGTTCGAAGAGATAGAGAGAAACATAGTGAGAGTGTGAGAGAGTGAAAAAGAAAAAGGTGAGATTTTTCTTTACTCAAGTTACACACAAGGAAGATAAATTGGTGGAGTTCTTATGAAGTTTTTGAGTGCTACAACCATGGAGAGATGGAGTATTCAAAGAAAGATTTTGCTATTGGTTTTGTGGTGAGATTGTATTTACTCCTTGAGATTTAATTTGTTGTGTATCCAATTTGTTGTTGTCAGTTCGTTTAGACCCCTGTAAACTAGATTGTTTAACCTAATTAATTAACCAAGTGAATACTTAGATTTATTATTCAGATCTAGGTTAAAACAATAACAATCATATCAAGTAAAGCAGCGGAAAAATAAAGAACAAAAAGATATGATGACCCAGGAAAACCAAACCGGTAAAAAACCTAGGGAGGATTTAACCTAGCTATCCTCAAGGTAAAATAGCAAATCCACTAGAAAGAATTGAAGTTTACACAATAAGACTTAGACCACTAACATCCTATTGCTACCCAAGTATAGGAAACTTACTACCACGACCCCATGATAGCTCCGAGATCCACAGACTCCTTTTTTCTTTAATCTTTGCAAAACACAAACATCCCCGTTTGTGACTTTGAGATCCCACTCAAAGGTTTAACAACACAAACTCTCCTGTTTGTGACTCCAAGACCACCCTTGAAGGTTTAGATCATCAACTCCTTTGATGACTAGAGAAGGCAGCAACTTCAGCAATACCGGATCTTGAGATTCTTCAAGAAACAACACCGGTAGAAGTAATAAGAGAGGTTTTAGGAACAAAACCCTAAATACAAAAGAGGCACACTCTTCCCTCTCTAAAAAGCCTTGTAAAAAAACGTGTTTAGAGTTTCCTTTATATAGTGGGGGAAGTAGATCTGAAACCCTAATCTTTAATGGGCTAGAACTGCTGTTTGGGCCAACTTAAAATTCTGCAGATACGATTCTCGATCGATCGAGCCTGTTTTTCAATCGATCGAACCAGGTAAATTCTGAAATCTTCTTTCTGCAGCTTACTTGTTCTTGTGTGTTCACGATTTGCCAATTGTTCTAAACTTTTAGAACCTAACAATTGTGAACTCAAGTTTAGTATAAACTTAATAGTTGTAATCTCTATTTCATAGTGGATATTTTTTGGAGCTGTTCCGTGGTTTTTCCCTCTACACCGGAAAGTTTTTCACGTAAGATTTGATGTTCTTGTGTGGTTGTGTTTATGTGGTGCTTGCTGGAATTTTTTTTTTTTTTTTTTTTTTTTTTTGTTTCTATAATATTGCTATTGATTGGTAGTCATTAATTTTAATTCACACATAGACATTGAGGGGATTAAGATTTTTCCTCAACATTGTGAACTAGTGATTATTTCTTACATGTTGCTCTTCATGTGTATTGCTTGGTTTCTAATTCTATATCTGTTCCATACATAATTCACTTTTCTTAAAGTTACATCCGGATAAATTATTAATTTTCCCAAACGTTTTATAGTTTGATCATCGACCAAAATAAAATCCGCATAAATTGTTGGGAGGAGTATTGGATCAGATTATAATGATAAGCTTCAAACAAGAGCAACCCAAGATCATGTTAGCATAAAACATGATCAAATTTATCTAGATAAAATGATTGATAAATCTTGTCTCTATATTATTTTCATCTAACTACAAAAATAGGATGAGACATGTAAAACAATACATATGACACAAGATTAAGATATGATCATACCAAGCAAAGCTGCAATGTTGGACTTCAAATCATGTAAGCCTAAAACGACATATAACATAAGATTAAGGACTCAAACGACATATAGCTTATACTCTCACATTAATAATATTTGGCTAAGAGTGAAATTCACGTGTAATTAATCTATTGGGTCATTAGAAAAGCTGTTAGTCTGTTAGACTAGGAGCCACTCTTTGTAGATCTCTGTTCCGTGTATATAAGCAATGTTTACGGTCAAGGAAAAGCGTTTTCGGTTTAACTGAATTTTCTGACCATCCCAAACAGCAAGCACGTAAAATCTTTTCCCAATTTTTTTTGCAGCCAAAACAAACACATCCTTATAGCCGTAATCAAATATGCAATCATATAAAAATCAATAACAGAATCTTTGAAATATTTTCTCTCTAGAAATCCTTTAGTTTTGCATTTCTCTTTAATATAACAATCTAAATGTAATCTTTATTGTATTCTTCAACTATAAATATACTACAATCCACCTGTCAAAATCTCGATAGTGCAATTGAGATTCTTTGCAACAACTTACATGTTTTGTTAAATGTCAGTTCATCATAAATACATATAAATTTAAACATTTGACAACAATTGTTATTCATCTATTTCGGTAGAGAGAAACCGATTTGGGTAGGGTTTTAACTTTTGGGATTAATGTATCTGTTCATACAGATGTGAGTATACCAAGGGGTGCAAGTTTTCCTTAAATACTAAGAACCTCATTTTCATGAGATAAAATTAATTCTCACTGCAAAAACAAGGTTATTGCTTGTGATCATAAATATTCCCCAAAATTAAACTATCTCCTGATTTATATCATGATAAATAATCAATTGTGTGTAAATAAAAAAAAATTAAAAAAAAAAATCTTAAATGAACTTAATCATAGTAGACAATCCTAAGACTCCTGCCTTGATAGCTTTGAATAACTTTTAGGCTTGACAAACACTTCAACAATCAAAAGAATCGTTGTCTTTTTCCCTTTTTAAGTCACTTCAGCAGAACACTAGTAAGAACTTCTTTAATTTATATTTCCTTTATTATATTCCTTACTTGAATTCTTGAAAGAATGTGTTCTTAACGTGTACTTCTTTCTTACTAAACTGTTGTCTATAAATTTGAACGGTTTCCCTTAGAAAATTTACGGGAAGCTTGTGGAATGAACGAAATTACATATATTCAAGTAAGTGCTCTCGCGTTCTTTTATTTAGTTTATTTTTATCTTTTTCTTTAAACTTATTTTTTTCATAGAAGTTTTAAATGACGGTTAACACAAAATCTGGTTAGAAAAATGTAACAGAATGTTCGTACTTCATAGTGGACCTATCAACATTTAATGAGCCTTCCTAACCCCATCTAATGTTTGATACCAAGATGCCCACCAAGCAATAGGTTGCCCCCTTCAATTGCCGGCTGGTTTGTGTTGTAACTTGTAATGTCTGGATACTCTAGAATAACAATTAATAACATATAAACAAATAATATGTGATATTATAAGATTCATTAATTTGCTGATTGCTATATATTTATAAACTGTAAGGTTAACTTTGGGAAACAAGGCTTAAGATTCAAGAAGAAACTCGATGGATGTTGGACTGTTCAATGCAGCAATTTCTGGGAATGATAGTTTCTTTGAAGAAATTGGGGTTGAGGATTTTAATCTCGAGCAGGTGACAAGGAGGGGGAACTCTGTCCTTCATGTGGCAGCAAAATCTGGAAAGGTGCAGATCATTGAAAAAGTTCTTGATTCGCAGCCATCTCTTTTGTATATGGAAAATTGCAAAGGCAATACTGCACTACATATTGCAGCAAGCTTAGGACACTTTGACATGACAAAGCGTCTAATAAGTTGTGCAAAAGACCAAGAAGCTGCAGTGAAAAACTTACTACTAAGAAAGATAAATCTGGAGAAGAATACAGCGCTGCATGAGGCTATAAGAAATGATCATAATGACATTGTGGAGTTACTAATTAGGGAAGACCCAGAGTTAGCTGCTTTTACAAATAATGCTTTGGAATCCCCTCTCTTTTTAGCAGTGGATCGAGGATTTTACAAAATTGCTCTCCAAATTTTAGAAACCATTCCAGAATGCTCCTACATGGGAAGGAACGGCATGAATGCCTTACATGCAGCTGTCATTCGTGAACAAAATAGTAAGTACAATAAATTATTAACTCATAATGGAAGAGTCGTCCCTTCTCTCACAATAAGTGTGGGCCCTTGTGGGTGACTTATGGTGGGGCCCACACTTCCTGTGAGAGAGAGAAAGGATGACTCCTCTAGTAAATACCTTCCACTATATTTGGATTTTTTTCCCCCCTTTTTGGGTGCTGAGTTATACTTTATTGAGCCAAAGAAGTATAATAATTATTTTTTCTACAAATGACAACAAACAAGTAGAAATTGATGTCCAGCCTGACCAGAGAAAAGTCTAACTCTCAGTATGTGTTTGGATTGGGCTTATTGCGCATCTACGTTTTAGTTTCACATTTTCTTCTTTTCTTTTTTTGCACGTGTTTCGAGATTTAGTTTTCACTGTTACGGCTACCATTAATAGTAGCCGTAATATTTGACTTGTCAGCTCACTTGTGCATAGTTTACGGACCCATAAATTTTATTTTTTAGTAACTTTTTTATTAAAAATAGGTCATACGGTACTATTCATATATTTAAAATTATTTTGTTACAGTATTTTCAGTTTTCAGTTTCAACAAAAAAAGTTCTATCCAAACGGATTCGCAATTATTTTCAAGTTTCTGGTTTTGGACATCAAGCACGGTTGTCTTTTGAGCCTGTCAACCAGAAATGTCGTAATATGGGTTTTTTTTTTTTTTTTTTTTATCAGTACTAAAAAACTTATGAAGTTCATCCATTTCATGTAAATACTTTTACACAAAATTAAGAGAAACAAATTTATATATGAACATAGGAAGTAGCAACAAGGACGAGAAGGAAGAAAAAAAAAAAAAGGAACATGAAATAAAAAGCCAAATCTTTTGATAAAAAAAAAAAAAAAAAAAAACTGTTCTTTTATAAATAGTGTGAGAAAATGTTTAATATATCTTTCTCCTATAAATCCTTAATGTTAATTAATTACATTGTTAATTTCCTTTTGACAGGATTGGCAACTATTGTTTTAACCCTTGAAGACAATATGCTTATTCCCGTTTGCAAAGATGCTCTTTTATGGATGATTAAACAAATCTGTTGGATAATTTTTGAATCCCGCAAATTATGCAAACTCGATGTCACCAGAACAGGTAATTATCTCAATAAATTATAATATTTCCAGACATATTATGGCGATAATATTTTCACAATAAATCTTAAGTGGCAGGTTGTTATGGGTTATTATCTATTTATTTATTTTTTTGATAAAATGTTATGGGTTGTTATTGATGAGGTATGTTAAGTTATGGTTTTTCACATAACATTTATGTTGGCTTTATTCCATGAAAAAAAGAATTATAATTGCATTAATTTATTTCCTTGTATTTTGTGGAATTTATTTATAATGAGTTTAGTATTAAGTTGGTGAAGATTGCTCAAGATGTTGACATCGTGACTTGGCTCGCGAGTGGTGCAACCTGCGAAAGTCATATGAGAAGCACATGTTGAAAGCTAAAGAGTCAAGTGCTAATCTGTATTTCGCGAGTCACTTCGTGACTCAAGCCAAGTTGCGAGTGGCTCGCAAAACTCTTTGCCTGCATATTACAAATTGAAGTTCTAATACATTAGTTCCTAAAGTCTTAGAATCTAACAAAAAGCAATTAAGCCATGTATTTAAAATTGAGGGTCTAAACAAGCTATAGTGTTTCACACTATTTGAGCATTCAAGGTAAAGAAGTAATTTTAGTGGTAGATTCAAATCAGATTTAATAACAACTAACCACTTATGATTTGTTGTAAAAATGTTGTAGACGAAGCTTATGAATTGTTGTAAAAACGTTATGGACGAAGCACCTCTCATACTATTTCAATAGAACAAAGGACACAACAAAAATTTCTCAACATTCTAAAATTAGCCTATCGTCTCATGTGTTAGGTTCTAAATATTTAGGAATAAATGTTTAGGTTCTAAATTTATGTAAGTTGGTAAACCGAGAACAAGTCTAGGTTAAGTGTTAGACATTGCTCATGGTGATTAAATTCAAGATTCAAGAATAGTCAAGCTGCAGAAAGAAGAATTCAGGTTCTGCAAGGCTCGACTGATTGAAAGAAAGGCTCAACTAATCGAAGATCATTTTCTGCAGATTTCAAATCAAGCCCAAAGCTCGCGAAAACGTTTAGGGTTTCAATCCAACATTATCTAGTATAAAAGGAAAAACCTAAATACGTTTTAGATGTTCTTGGAAGTCTTATGCGTTACTCATGTGAGATTTGTGAGGTTTCTGTAGCCTTCTAACTTAATAAGCATCTACCAGAAAGAAGATCTACATTTAATAATTGGTGGATTAAGTTGCTACATACAAGATCATACATAGCTGATGATTTAAAGTTTTGACTGGGATCTTAGATAGAAGAGTTCACGGATTCGGAGTTGCACGTGATCATATGAGTAAGTACTACAAGAGGTAGCTTTAGATTTAGGGTTTAAATCTATTGTAAAACTTCCATTCTATAATAGTGAATTTGTTGCTTTGAGGATATATTATGTTAGATCCTCCCTAGGTTTTTTTTACCTTGAAACTAATAGTTTCATTAGTTTTCCTAGGTCATTATATTGCTTGTCTTCTTTACTTTTCTGCACTAAGTAATATGGTTGTATGTGTTTAACCTAGATTTGAACAATAAACCTAAGTATCAACTTAGTTAACTAATTAGGTTAAACGATCTAAGTATATAGGGGTCTAAACAAAACAGACATCATACATGGATCCATAACAATATGGAACTATTTAATTTTTTATTTTTTATAACCTCTATGTGTGATGACAAGCTAGTGTTATGAAATTGTTGTCAAGTTTTGTTGGGTCTATAGAAGAACTTATACTTTATTCATCGCTGCAGTCGTTTATAGGTCGGAATAAGTTTTCTTGGACCCAATTATATTTTATTAATTACTCATTATTATTATTATTATTATTATTATTATTATTATTATTATTATTAAATGTGACACTTCATTCACATTTGCATACCCAACACATTTTTATTAGTGATGAATTGTGCATGCTAATTAGGTGAATTAACTGAACATTCACAAAATTATATTAACACATAGTTATCCTAAGTCCTCACAAATTTCTTAAAAGTAGGATAAACAAAAATTACTTTTTTCTTCCTTGTCATAAAATAGTATTTGATTAAAGATATTTTTTAAATATATCAAATCTTTTTGTTAATAATGGCTCTAAGTTTTTTTGAATTTTAGTGTTTTTAAATCTGTGTAATACACATTGGGTTATAAATATCTTAGTTTATATCTTGATTTGGTTTATAATTACATAGTAAGACTACTGTATATATACCGGGGGGATGTTTGCGTGTGAGAGTGAGACAGGGATAAAGTGGAAACGTGTGGGAATAAAAAATAATTTTTTGTTATAACATCTAACTATAGTGGGCTTTTAGAGATAGCAGCCTACTGCAATTAGTCAAAAAAGTTTAACTTTACCTACTTTTTTGTAGCGTGTATTTTGATGTTCTGGTTGCTAAAATGTCTATGTAGTCATTTTAGTTACTTTATTGTGAGTACTCTTAGAGCATTACCGAAATTGCTATTTTACATCCGCACACGCCCAAAAATTGAGCCAAATTCGACACGGAGTTCGCTAAAGGAATGAGACTGGAAACCCAAAGAGATTTCAAATCAAGGGGAAGTATGGAGATGAGGATACGAACAAGAGCAGAAAGTTGAAGTAATGTCTGAGCGTGGGCATGAGCTGAGAGAACTTTAATTTGAAGACAATCATAGCAGTGTACGGTGATAGTGGTGCCATGACACATGATGGAGGAGGCATGGAAAAGGCTTAGCAAAACTTTGTGCTTTTTACCAAAAACTTTGTGCTTTTTAATAAGCCTCCATTTTTGTTTTACAAGTATAATCTTGCCAACTTTGAGCCAAAAAAAAAAAAGCTTTATGCAAAATAATAATAATAATAATAATAATAATAATAATCCAAAAGCACTTGATGGAATGAAATGTAAAATTTAAGAACCTTAAAATATTTTGACCTATTCATCAACGACACTTTCTAATTTTAGTTCACTCGTAACAACATGATTCTCCCTGTCTCTACTCTTTTCAGATTTTTTGCACAAGATGTTGGACAAATTTCCAACGGCAATTGTAGAAGCCGATGACTATGGCTGGATTCCTCTTCATTATGCTGCATATTTAGGCAATGTAAATGTTGTAGAACTATTTTTGAAAAAAAATAGTTCCCTTGCTTACATAATGGACAAAGAGGGAATGTCTGCTCTTCACATTTCAGCTAAGAAAGGACATGTGGGTGTAATGAGAACACTCATTAGAAATTGTCCAGAAACTTGTGAATTGTTGGACAACAAAGGTAGGACAGCTCTTCATGTTGCCGTGGAAACTGGAAACAAAAATGCAGTGGAAATATTGCTCAAGGAATTAGCTTTTCAGGATCTCATAAATGAGCAAGATGAAGAAGGAAACACGCCTTTGCATCTAGCTGCAATCAATGGGCGTTATACAATACTGTTGATGCTAGCAGATGACAGGAGAGTTGACAAGTGGGCTATGAACGAGAAGGGGATGAACACTGCTGACATTATTCAGTTAGATAATCGGCTTTTAAGCTGTGAAAAGGTATGTCTCGTGAAACTCTATATATTGATGAAAAATTATTTTAGTTTTACCAAAGAAAAACTTCTGTAGGAAAACGCCAGTCTTCTAGAATTTTTAGAAAAGATTACGGATTCTGTTCTCTTAATTTTGATCTGAAAAGTACCTAGTTTAGAGCATTAAGAACCTTTTTTTTTTTTTTTTTTTTGGTATTTAGTTAACCATTTTTTAAAAAACTCATCTAATTCTGCAGACTATACCCTGTTTCATTAAAATGTTTTTTCTTCCAAATCATTTGCTTCTTATGAGAGCCACCAATCCTTCTCCCCCATGAAGATTTACATGTAGTGGGTGCCATTGACACAACACCAGAACACAAACTAACTAGAATCACAGAACTATTTAACAGTAGCACCACACACAAATCAAAACCACCAATGAACAATAATAGAGGATGCAAAACCGACCCACCAATCCAAGAATATCCACAAATCTCACAAAGAAATCAAATAGTGACTGAGAAACTCACTCATAAACAGGAAAAACTTAAGAAATCGGTAATAAATGAAAAAAATATCCCTCAAGAATCCAAGAAGACTTAAGAGAAAAACCCACAAAATCCTCGGCCTATGATGTGGCCAAGACTAGGGTCATGGACGTGCTTCAACACACGCCAATCGAGAGAGAGAGAGAGAGAGAGAGAGAGAGAGAGAGAGAGAGAGAGAGAGAGAGAGAGAGAGAGAGTCGGATAGGCTACATGCAGCTAAGGATGACAATTTTTGCTAGATCCACGGGTACCTAGCCCGATAAAGAATAGAGTTGGGTTTGGGTTAAAAAAAAAAAAAAAAAAAAAAAAAAAAAAAAAAAACCCAATCCGAGTCTGGGTTAGGTCTGAATTTTTACATAAACCCGACCCAGTTACATAAGAAATTACTTAAATATCCTTATATATATATATATATATATAGTTATAAACCAAACCTAACCTAACTCATTTCATTTTTCCTCTCACTCAGCCGTCCCTTTCTCTCTCTCTCTCTCTCTCTCTCAACCTCACGGCCCCATAGCCTCATTCAACCTCACAGCGTTGGCTCTGTTTGTGCAGCCTCATGCTCATGCTCATGATTTTTCTTTTTTCTTTTTTTGTTCATTTCGTCTTTCATTGTTTTTTTTTTTTTTTTTTTTTTTGTGATTTCTATGTTTGTGATTTTGAAAGGGAAATTCATAGATATGAAACTTGTGTTTTTGATTTTTGTGTTTGTGTTTATGTTGTGATTTAGGGTTGGGCATGACGGGACGGGGCTCGTGGTGCCCGGCGGGGCAGGTTTGGGGTTGGGAAAAAAACTCGTTTATTAAAAGGGGCGAGTTCAAGTAATGGGTTTAGGCCTGTCGGTTAGGTTTAGGCATAAAGAAACCCAGTCCGAACCTGGCCCATTGCCATTCCTACATGTAGCAAATACCAATCTTAAATTTTTAAGAAGAAGAATGAAACACTAAGCTCATTGCTTTCTTTATCAAACACAATCCTCCTTCTGCCACAACCACATCCCCAATGGAAGGAAGAAACGTTTTGTTTTGTTTTTGTTTTTGTTTTTTTTTTTTTTTTTTTTTTTTACTTAGTTACTTACTTAAAAGGAAGAATCAAAAAATTAAAACCCTTTTTTTCTCCTTTTATTTTTGAGTTAATTGTCAAAAGAAGTTTATACATTCATCATAATTTTATGAATGTACAATTAATTAAAGTTACCAATATATATAATTTATGACTAATAGGATTGTAACATTATTTAACTCGGTAACACCCAAGAGTATGGCCTAGCGATAGGAGCCTTTGTTCCATTATGTTTATGAGTCCAAGTGTGTTGTGGTTCAAGTGGTGGCCCATACATTCCCCTACTTGTCCAATTTGAGGGTGAGGTATCCGGATAGCCCTGTGATGGCTTGGGTGGTACCCATTGACTGGTTACAACAACCCGTAGGGCGCAAGGATAGTGAATTTACACTAGTGATCTCCTTTTTTGGCCTTAAAAAAAATATTATTCAACTCGTTGTGAAGTACACTAGACATTTTCTCAAAATCATATATTTGAAAAAGAGAATATTATTTATAAATTTATAAACATTTTAATTTTTAAATGCAGGGTCCATATGCATATACACTTCAATTTAAAAAAAAAAAAAAAAAAGAACTGTTCATACATATATTTTCAATTTTTGATTAAATTTTTTTGGGAGCCATTGCCCCAATGTGGCTCTACCATGGAGGAAATAATACCACATTTTGGGGTGGAGCTACATGCATGAGTGTGGGGGGGGGGGGGGGGGGGGGGGGGGGGGGGGGGTTTGTAGCCAAAATTTTAAAAACATTTTAATCCTTTATATATATATATATTTAACATTTTAATTATTCACCTACAAAAATGGGATTACCCCCTCCCCAAATACTTGAGCTAGTCCAATGATACTTTTAAAAAAATTGTCCAATTGATCTAGCGTTATAGAGATTTTTTTTTTCTTTCTCACATTCATTTTTTATTGTAAAAAGTGTTCTTGTGTTTATTAAAGTTTTAAATCATTCATGATTTTTAATACTTCATTAGTTCAATTAAAAATATTTTACTCACTTTGGTTGGTAACTGGTAACTTATATTAAAAATGAAAACTTTAAGAATTCACTATGGAGGATTGTATAGATGTTTGTATTTGTGCATGTTTATAGAAGTTTGTATAAGCTAATAAATTAGATGTTTGTGTTTGAACTCTCGAAGTATTGAATAAATGCTCAAACAAAAACTTGTAGGATGTATTAATGTCAAAGTGGAATAGAGACATCATTCTACTGAGTTTGGGACGAGTGGTTAGACAAACTACAAAAATGCAGACTCATGAGACAGAAGGGCTTGTAGAAATTCATGAAACACAGGGGATGGTGTGTGCAAAGGTTAGGGCAGAAATGTGTGGTGCCAATAATGTGAAAGACAATCCTGAAAGAGGCAACACAACTCCAAAAGAAAACACATCTCCAAAAGACAATCCTGGAAGAGACAACACTACTCCAAAAGACAACACATCCCCAAAAGACAATCCTGGAAGAGACACACCTATATCCAAATTCAATATAACGGCAATGACAATATTTACAACTGTCACCTTCGCAGCAGCTTTTCAAGTTCCTGGTGGATACGAGGCCGAAACGGGCTTGGCAGTTTTACGCAAAAACAAACACTTTCGAACCTTTATGATATTTGATTGTTTGGCCTTTGGTACCTCAGCTGCGGTAATGTGCATCCACTTTGCGATTACAATTTTTCCAGAAGTAAAATATCCTCGCCTCTCCCGGTACGCAGAAATGCTACAAGTGCCGTTAGTTGAATTCTCCATATTTTGGATGATAGAAGCCTTTTATGGGGGCGTACAAGCAGTCTTGGATGAGAATGACCCTTCAAACCTTGCTTCTTGGGCTACGCTTTATTTAGTGATTTCCATTTTGGTCCCCTTATTTTTAATTTTTTGTTGTACATTGTATACAGTTAAGTTTTAGATTGCTGGCTAAATTTTTGGGTCAAAACAAACTGTTGTAAGGGTTGTTTTAAATTAGTTTGGTTTGTATTAAATTTTTCTGCAGTAGTAATTTGATCACTGCCACTTGTCACAATTGCAACTCGAGGCTTTCCCTGATGTTGTGAGTCACTCTGCCTAGCTCCTGGCTGCTTTCCTTGATGCAGATGCTTCTTAATTTCAACAGTTTTTCTTATTTTGAATTTTAGTCATTGGAGTTTAGAACCCACAGATTCTATATGTATAATGAAATTTATATTCAATTAATACACACACACATACATATATATATATATATATATATATATATAAAGAATGTGTAAAATTGTGAGATCTTAAAAATTTATATAGCAAAATAGTATAATGTCTATCAAAAGTTATTACTTTTATATTTATTAATTATAGATATATATGTTCCTCCTTGTACTTCATTCATACTATTTTAAGTCACTTGATCATGACACTAAGAAGAATTTTTCTTTTCCTTTTTATTACTATTAATCCCTTTATTATATACCTTACTGGGTTCTTTCATGTACTTCTTTGTTACTAAACTGTTGTCGGTAATCCCATTAAAAAAAAAAAAAAAAAAACAAAACAAAAAACAAAAACAAAACTGTTGTCCATAAAAGGGACACCAACAGGGGCAAGCTTCTGTTACTAAATCATATCATATTTAAGTAAGAGCTCTCGTTCTTTTATTTTTTTTTTTCTTTTAATTTAATTTGTCTTCTTTTTTTTTTTTTTTTTTTTCATGTATAGAACTTTCAAATGGAGAAAAAAAAAACGAACAAAAAAATTACTACTAATTCAGCAAAAACAAAACAAAAAGACAAAAAATTACTTTTAGAAAAATGTAACAAGATGTTAGAGGGCGTAGCGGCTAGCAGTACTTTTCTTTATAAAGTAAAAGCAGTAGTGGGCCTAGCAATATATTCATGAATCATTTGTTCCCAACCCCATCAAACGTTCGATGCCAAAAATGCCCAAGAGCATTTACAGCAGTGCTCTTATATTGCTATATTGCTATAATATAGTTCCTCAAGTACAAAAATACAGCTCCAGCAATGGAGCTAAATCCTTATTTTTTAGCTCCACATGAACAGTGCACATCTATTTATAGATATGCACTGTTCATAAGAGCTAAAAAAATATATATTATTTTATTAAATTTCTCTCTCCTCTCTCATTTAAAAAATCATTTCTCTTTCCTTCTTTTTCTCTCTCTCTCTCCGGCTTCTCTTCTTCTTCCTTCTTCCTTCTCATTTTTTTTTCTCTCCCTCATCTGCTCTCTGCTTCGCTGATCTTCATCTGGGTTCCAAGTCGCCATGCCTCGTCGCCCACGTTGCCGTCCCAATCGCCGTCCCACGTCGCCCAGTTCTCCATCACCACAGATCTGTTCTGGGTTCATCTTCACCGCCAGCCTAAGCTTCATCGTCGATCCAAGCTCCACCGGTACCGCCTTCATCGTCGATCCAAGCTCCACCGACAGCGCCTAGTTCTTCATCTCATTGCCAATCTGTTCTGGATTTCGTGGGTTTCGTTGGTGATTTTATTATTATTTTTTTTTATGGACTGCTGGTGGTGGTGGCGATGGTGGTGGGTGCCAGTTCTCCATCTCACCGCTGATTTGTTCTGGATTTCGTGGGTTTCGTTGGTGGTTTTTTTTTTTTTTTCCTTGTTGTGGACTGGTGGTGGTGGTGGTGGTGGTGGTGGCGGCGGCGGTGGTGGTGGGTGTGTTTGTGGCTGTGGCTGATGGTAGAGGTGGTTGTGGTTGGTGTTGTGGATTTTTTTGGGTAGTAAGATATATTATTTTATTGTAAGGAATGTATTATTTTATTGTGATATTTATATTATTTTATTGTGTTGAAAGCTAAAATAGATTCACTGCTGCAGCACGTTTGTAGGTAAAATAGATAAAGTAATTTTTGGTGGAGCTAAATTGCTAAAAATTTAGCTCCACTGCTGTGGATGCTCTAAGCAAGTGGTTTCCACTTTAATTGCCTAAACTTGTGATTGACACTCATTTGAAACTGTTCGTACCGCTTTGGATAGTGTCTAGGCCTCTTTAACATAAGTAAATGTGAGTGTTGATAAACACCTCATGAGATATTTGCATAACAAGAATAATTTTCCACTAAGCAGTAGTTTTCTTTTCCTTTAAAAAAAAAAATATTACTTAGTATATAATTAATTCCTTACTTGAATTCCTTGATATAAGAATTTTTCTTTTCCTTTTTCCTTTTTTACACTATTTAGAACATAAAACATAGTTCCTTTAGTGTACTCCTTATTTGAATTCCTTGGTATAATATGTTCCTAGCTTGTACTTCATTCTTACTTTTTCTTTTTGTATATTCATTAGTACATATTTGTTTTTGATACATTAATAGTTGGTGATACGAGGATTTAAATTGTAGATGTTTCTATTGGAAAGATCACTTACAAGAAATTTTCATTTCCTTTTTTAAATTCTTTTTTTTTTTTTTTTGAAACGCCTTTTTTAAATTCTTTAGTACATCATATCCTTTACTTGAGAATTTTTTATATTCAAAATTTTATTTTCCTTTTTTAAATTCTTTAGAGCCTAGTTGCTTTGCTTTAGTATATCTCTTACTTTGACTTGAATATATATATATATATATATATATATATATATATGTTCCTAACTCTTGTACAGTATACTTCCTTACTATTTTAAGCCACTTCTCCCTTTTCTTTTCTTTTCTTTTCTTTTCTTTTTTTTTTTTTTTCTTTTTTAAAATTTGAACCTTAGATGTCTAAGTTAAAGAGATTACTAATAAGATTTTTTTTTCTTTATTTAAATTCTTTAGTATGTAGTTCCTTTATTATATCTCCTTTATTATATCCCTTACTTGAATTCCTTAATGTAGGATTTTTTTTTTTAAATTATTTAGAACGTAGATCCTTTGTGGGTTCTACTTAGCTCAATTAGTAAAGTTTATTATAATTGAGTAAGAGATCTAAGATTCAAACCCCGTATACACTACAAACCAATCAGTGCCTTAACCTAATGATAAAATACAAGCATCATGAAACGGACGTTATAAGTTAAAATTCTATCATATCTAAAAAAAAATCATAAAAGTTGTTGTATAATTATGTGTGATGATTGAATGATGAGTGGAAACATGAAAGACAAATTACACATAAAGGTTTATGTGGTTTAATTAGCTTAATATCCCTTCAGTATATCCCTTACTAGCTTGAATTACTTAATATATTGTATTCCTGGCTTGTACTTCCTTTTTACTATTTTGAGTCATTTCTAATAAAAAATCGATATATAATTGGTGGTGCATGGATATAAAGCATAGATATCTCATTTGAAAATGCTAAAAAAATACAAGTTGAACCACAAAGTTCTTAACATATTCTTAATTTATTACATAATTCTTTTATTATATCCCTCACTTGAATTTCTTTAACATAATAAGTTTCTGCTTGTACTTCCTTCGTATAAGTCACTTGATCATAACACTAAATAAGAATTTTTCTTTTCCTTTTTCATATTCTTTACTACTTTATAATTCCTTTATTATATCCAATCATCTTTATTTTTTTAGAATCTATTATATCCCTTACTTGAATGCCCTGGCATATCATGATTCTAGCTGGTACTTCTTTATTACTAAACCGTTGTCATTAAATTTGAACTGTCTCCTTAGATACTTAACAGATGATACGGAAAGTCGGGAAACCAAAATTGCGCTTGCGGAACTAAATCATATATATCTATTCAAGTAAGAGCTCTCGTTCTTTTTTATTTTGTTTATCGTTATTCTTTTTCCAGCATAGAACTTTCAAATGCAAATCACAGCAAAATACTGTTAGAAAAATGTAACAGGATGTTCATATTGAACCTAGCAATACGTTTTTTTTTTCTCTCTCTCTTAATTTATTAATTTATGTTATTATTCAAGTAAAAATGGTAGTGGGCCTAGCACTACTTCATGAATCATGTGCTCCGAATCCCATCAAATGTTTGATACCAAAGATGTCTACTACGCAAGTGGTTGCCCACTTTTAACTCCCTACTAGTTTCTAATGCCTACGCACTCATGGACCCATTTAAGAAAAACCATTAATATGTACTCAACCGTTCTTCTTCTTCTACTTCTTTTTATTTTTTATTCGATTGTTGGGAATAGAAGTGTTTGAACTGTAGCGTTTCCATGAGAAATATTAATAGAACTATCAAGACTCTTGGTGTTATTTTAGCCTCTATAGAAATGAAAGAAAAAAAAAAATGTAATAAGGAATCTTTTATGAAAAAATGAAATTCAAGTTGTTACATCAAATTGACTGACAAGTGACTATTGGATATTTTGTATTCTTTTGTATATCCATACAAGTTGCAATACAAATTTGATCTCACTGGAAGACTGTTGTTTAATCCCATTTTGAAAGTGGAAAAGTGTTAATTATTATCTATTTAGTAGAGAGAGAAAAGATGGTCAATAAAGTTGTTCAGAAATCTTGGTCCACCCAAGTGTCAAGCGAGAGTTGGACTAAGATAGGGGAAATTATTGTGTACTCCCGGAATATCATATATGCGTACTCCCTCTTCTCACATGAATGATGGGTCTCACTAATTAAATTCATGATAGAACCTACAATTTATGTGAGGAGAAGGAGTATACATTTATAGTACTCCGAGAGTATCTAATAATTTTCCTTAAGATAATAGGCGAGCAGAGGTGGGACTCTTCAGGCTCTTTATTTAAAGTTGGTTTGACCAATATGTTAGATGAGTGTCAGGAGAGATTATGCAAAATAGCTATATTTGTAGACCAAAATTTGCACCACTTTGATACATAAACATTTGTTAATATTGGAAAATTGTTTTCAATTTTTTTAATTGATACAACAATTTAATTTCAAGATAACTTCTAATTTTCTCATAGAAACACTAAAACTCCTATGAGTCTTCTTCAAAAAATTGCAATTTGTAGAACCCAATAAGCTTAGATATATCTTGAAGACAAATTTATAGAAACTCTTTAGTAACTTGAGTGCGAGGTAAATATTATCTAAGGAAAGCGATTTCATCATGCCACAAGCCATTAAAAATTCTTTTTGTTATTTTAATTTTCTTATTTCTTTCATTGTTCATCCCATTGTTCTTGAAAAATAATGAGTCTTAAAACTCGTGAAAAACAAAAGGTAAAATTATTGTATCATTATGTGGAGGCATGCAAAACCTCAATCAGAACCCAAGTCTCCTTGTTGGAAGACCAAAGGTTTCATCTTCTGGTATTGTTGTATACATACTTTGGCAAAACAATATTTGGAAATAAATCCAAAACTTTTATTTGGTAATTTAAAACCTATCAAATATATCAAGTTATCAACTTTATAGTCACTGCTTGGAACTTTTTACTCATACTTTAGGAATATATATGATTCTTTCAATCTCTTCAACAATATTAGGCCATTTAATAATTGTTTATTCGAATGCATATTTAAATAAATTCTTTATTAGATTACATTTTCTTTTTATAATATATATAGTTACAAATTTTCTAGATGACAACAAATAAAAAACTTTGTTGGTTATAAAATATTTAGATTTCAAGTTAAAAAAAAAAAATTATATTTAGACCAAAAAAAAAATTATGAATCGAATACCAAAATAACATCCTAGTTACCCAACTTTTGCGTTTGTGTTAAAATAAATAGGAGCAAATAATTTTCATTGGTGGAATTTTTAAAAATTAATCCAATAAAAGTTATTGATTATTGTAACATTAACAAGAAATTACACCAATTGTGACGTAATTTGTGTATGTGTGTTCAATTTAATCAAATATTGTACTTTGAAACTTGTTCACAAAAGTATTATTATGTTTAGTTTGAAATGTTTAATTGTCAATCGTAAACCTGAAAGTTGAGTTTTGCCTTTAACAAATACAAATATATTTTTCTTTAATTGAGCCCGTGCTGTTCATTGCAACTCAAATACTTTTAAGTGCGTTTAAAATGTATAATTCATAAAATTTAAATTAATCAAATTTCAATTCAATTCGATTCAATCATGAATTCGATTCAACTGGATTGTTTGAAAGATATAAAATAATAAGATACCCCCATATGGCACAGCAATTTTAGTTTATATATCATAAATAAATTGGAAAATTGATTTTTCCCCTCTAATTATCTAAACTTTGAACTGCTTATACAGAGAGAGATCAGTATTGACTACATGGGAAAAACTTGTTCAATGGATCCTGAAAAGGGCTTTCATGAAGTCCATATTGATGAGGACAACATAGAAGTAATACTTACTAAACGTAAAATAGAATTATACAATGCTGTGATTGAGGAACGTGAGGATTTCACAGTTGAGGCTGAAGTTCTTCGTGAGGTAACGTCCACAAAGAATACCATTCTTCATGTTGCTGCAAAATCTGGAAACACGAAAATTGCGAAAAAGATTATCGATTTAGACCCATCACTCTTGCACGAGCGCAACTCAAAAGGCAACACTCCACTTCATATTGCCGCTAGTTTGGGGCATCAGGAAATGACAAATTTTATGTTGTCACAACGCCAACACACGACGGTACCGCTGTTGATGATTACAAATGAACGCAATGAAACGGCATTGCATGGTGCGGTACGAAATGGCCACAATGAGATTGTGAAGAAGCTAATTGAAAAATGTCCAAGCTTGACTTCATTACGCGATAAGAATGGAGAATCTCCTCTCTTCATAGCCGTGGATAGAGGATTTTTCGATATTGCTACATATATCCTAGACATTGAAGAATGCTGTGAGTACAGGGGAAGTAAAGGCATGAATATCTTGCATGCAGCTGCCATTCGCATAGATAAAAGTGAGTCCCCTAATATGTTTAAGTTTATCGATTTTAATTTTGCTCATACGAGTGTTTATATATTTTAAAATATTTGTGTCATTATATTCTAAAATAATAAGTATAAATAAAACAAAAACAACAGTTACCTTTTTATATATAAAAAACAGTCTAAAACATAAGTTTTTTCTTTTTCTTTTTTTTGGAAAAAAAAAACGCAATTTACAATTATGAAAGAAGAAGTATCTGTTACTGTTGAACAATCGATTTTACTTGTGTTCAGTTTGAAAACAATTTATCTAATTTTTTTTTGCTAAAAGTATTATAAATATAAAACTGAAAACTATATAACGTAAGCAGATTGATTTTTAGGGTAAAAGTACTGTAGCTTAAAAAAAAAAAAAAAAAAGGTAAGGTGAAACTCATGATAAGCAAAGATGTGAGAAAAAATATAGGAGTGTAGGACCACAAATAGTAGTTTTTTTGACCAAAAACAATACCTAACTGCAGCTTTTCGGTGAAAACCAATACCGAGCCGTGTGAGAAAAGAAGCTACAAATAAAGCATATTTGCAGTGGCCAGTGGGACCAAAATTTACGCAAAAACCAAAACTACAAACTTATTGAAAATTCTTAGAGATAATTAGGTACAGTTCATAAACGATCTGAAATATAGACTGGTCGGGTTCAAAAATAATTTGAAGGAAAGGATCTATCACGTGTTGTCTTATGAGTAGTGGAAGAAAATTACCAATATTTTTATCTATATTGACCCTTACACTATTAATTATTACTGCTTCGTTATTTTAGTTAACTCAATATATTGGTAAAGAGTTGTCAAATAAAAAATTTGGTAAATTCTGTCTAGATTTTATAAGTTAAAACTGTATTGTATCTATATATATATATATATATATATATATATTATGATTATTATTGTGGAGGAGTTAAATTATTCTAATTTTTTCATGGGATCAGGAGGGTCCGTTACTAGCTTTACTTTTCTCTAAACTTTAGCAAGATCATGTGCCTTGGAAATATTGGTACAGTGAAATAAGATATGAATTGGGTACAGGTTACATTGTTATGTTGTTTTGGCTAAGATCCACTAGTCTAATAATGTTTTTTCTGTAGGCAATCTGTTTAAACTTCGCACTCAAGATTTTTTTACCTGGAAAGCTGTTGCCTCATTCCTAAGAGAAGTGCGTCATAATCTATATGCCATAAGAGATAACTTTTATCAAACGAAGATCCCTAAAGAAATTTTGGACAAAAGAAGTAAACTTGATATCACAAAAATAGGTAATCCATTTCCCTATGGGATGCTATATATTTCTCTCTCTCTTTTTTATTTTTTCCTTAGATGAATTATACTACTTCTTATTGTTTTTTTTTTTTTTTTTTTTTTTTTTTTTTTTTTTTTTTTTTAAGTTTGAACTTATGGCATCTGCTTCTGATGATAGCTCTTTATCATCAGACCAAGACACCAATCGGTTTTTGGTGTAGGCGGAGATTGAACCCCAGATCTCTTATTCAATTATTAGACTTTACCAAATCTCTTAATATAATAATAATAATAATAATATTTTTCTTTCTTTTATCTAATTTTTTTTTTCTTTTAAGAAGAATTATAAATATGAATTTAATAATTATAGTAGTTACACATAGGCATTTATTATCATGGTATTTGTATATGCACATAAAATTTCAACATAATATGACTGAGGAAAAAATAAAAAGAGAATTTACTAATTAGGTTGTTCAACCTTGTGTCCTTCACAAGACAAGAGCCCAAGCGATTATATATTCCCACTCGCTTTCTTTTAATACATTACAATAAAATCCATATTTATAATTGGGACTGTTCAATAAATTCAATGATAACTTTCTCTAACAATTGATCACTTGATTCACTATCAATGTTCTCTGGCTATCAATGTTTTAATTTCGTTTTCCAGGATAGATTTGCCACACAAAACAATTGTCTCTGCTCGAGAGATTTTAAACAAAATATCTTACTCAATGCACTCTCTTGATAAGTCGAAATGTGTAATTAAAGAATGTAAAAATAAATAAATAAAAATCTTACTCTATGTGGTCTCTCTCTCTCTCTCTCTCTCCAGATTTTATGGAAAAAGTAATAGACAAATTTCCAAAGGCAATTACGGAAGAGGATGACTTTGGCTGGACTCCTCTTCATTATGCTGCACACTTTGGCGAGGAAGAACTTGTGAAATTATTTTTGGACAGAGATATTTCCCTTGCTTACAAACAGAACAACGAAGGCATGTGTGCTCTTCACATTTCAGCCAAGGTAGGACATGTTGAAGTAATGAAAATGTTCATTGAAAGATGCCCATATACTTGTCAATTGTTCGACAAATGCCATAGGACAGCTCTTCATCTTGTAGCGGAAAGTGGACATACAAAAGCCCTTAAAGTTTTTTTCCAAAATAGGAAATTCGCTTTTCGTGATCTCATGAATGAGCAAGATGATGAAGGAAACACCCCTTTTCATATCGCTGCTGCAAATAGTAATTATGCACTATTAATGAGTCTGGCAGATGTTAGAAGAATGGGGGGTGCTCTGAACAAAAAAGGGGAGAGTATAAAATTATAAGCATTCAAATCAGATAATCAACTGATGGATGATGAAAAGGTAAGCATTCAAATCTTAACATAGCATAGATTTATAGTAATCTGTCGTTGCAAAATTATAAAACTCAACTAAAAGTAAATACAAAGAAAATGTTATGCCTCTGGATTTCTTTTGTATAGATTAATATGATAATGATTGGTGAAATATAAAGTGAAATATTCAAAATAAGAATCATGCATGCACTCAAATGGTAAAATTACAATTTTAGGCATTATGAAGTGACATTTCTCTCTAAACACTTGCAGAAGATAATCATGTCAAATTTGAAAAGACACAACGTTCTATGGAGTTTGGACACAATGGTTGACAGACAAACTACAAAAGTGAGGAGTTGTAAGGCAGTAGGAACTGGCGCAGCCAATTCTTCAGAGGAAAATGGTAAGAAAGACAATGAAGATGATAATAAGAAAGCCAAAGAAGATAAAAAAGATGATATCAAGGATTTGGCCAACTTCAATCTAGTGGTCGCCACAATCATTGCAACTGTAACTTTCGCAGCAGCCTTTCAAGTTCCTGGTGGAACTGGTGGTGACGGCTTGGCAACTTTAAGGGAAAAAGGCAGTTTTGTGAAATTTCTGATATATGACTCGTTGGCATTTGGGTTTTCAGCTGTCTCAATTTTTGCTAACTTTGCGTATCCGTTTTTAGCAAAAGCTACTCGTATCACATACCCAATAATGTTCTCCTTGGTATTAACTGAATTCTCCCTTATCTATTTGGTCCTTGCCTTTATAGAAGGCACAAGATCAGTCTTGACAGAAAATTCATGGCTTCCTGAGGTCGTGTATGCCTCTCTTTTTCCCATTTCGTTTTTCGTAGTGAGACCAATTATTGTTAGGAAAACTTTCCTGTACTCAGATAAATCTCGTAAACTACCGTGGTACCTTTGAGTTCAGTTCAGTCTTAGCTCAAGATTCCCACATTGATCCCCCACTAGCTCTCCATGAGGTAGGAAGTAATCACATATCATCAATTTCATCCTCAGTTCTAAGGGTTCGTAGTCGTAGCACCTTAATTTTCCCTTGTCTTATCTTCATTTCTGCAACAGTGCAACCTATGTGGTATTTTTACTGAAACTACAGTCCTCTGGCAGTTTGTTTAATAATTTATGTATAAATTATTTGTATCTGGGTTAAAACATCAAAGGACAGTGCAATTTGGTCTATCGGCCTTTATGGTTTGTCTCTCTTTGTACTTAATAATAAAGAACAGTTTGGAATCTATGTAATAGTTGGTTCTTGGTTTGCAATGTTCCATACACAATTATGGAAGATTGTGATATGAAAGGAATGAATTCCGTTTGTGTTTTAAGAATAGTCCCGCATTGAAAGAAGACAGAGCTTTCGTTGGATATCTGATATAAATTTTGTCACAAGCACCGAACTATTAACCCAAAATTTTGTGTGAACAATTTGATAAAATTTCCAATGCCTAATATTTCTGTGTAACTTCACAAAAGATACACCATTTTTACACTAGCATTAGCATTAACAGTGCTTTTTTTGGGTTTATATATGTACTTTTTTTTCTTTTTCTTTTTTACATTAAGGCTACACAATCAATATTTACTCTCCCTACCCTTTCTCTGTGCCTCATAAAACCATCAATGGAAAACAAAACTTTCAAAACCCAATTGCATAGCATAGACCCAACCAGGTCGAACCAAGACATGGCCCCCATTGGTTCCGATCTCAAGTGGCACAACTCTTTCCCAGCGTTAGCCAACAACTCCAAGGCCCATGCCTCGATATGGGCCCGAATTGGGGTTGAGAGTATCCAGGTTGGAGAATGAGGTTCAAATGGAGCTGTTAATAAATCAATTAGTGCTGCTCATATCTCTGCCTCTGGTTCTCTCTATGAAATCTGCATTTGGTGTGAGGCAAAAAGCACAACTGTTTGATGAAATGCATGAACCGAAGTTTCCTTCACTTAAACTAAGATGTACAGGGTTGGGCTTGGGCAATGGGCATAGAGGTGGGAAACTCAAATTTTTAGTCCAAATTTGGTTTGGGTTTTCTCTACCAATCCAAATTGATTTAAATTTCATCATTTCTCACTGATTGAGACTCAAAGCTAATATAGTAGCCAAGTAAACATTAATGTCAATGCATTACATCTTTGATCTGTTAGAGATTATAATAGTTTGGGTGTTTTATTCAGAATTTCAGAAGGGTTGCATTCTTTTTTTTTTGATGAACAGATGGGTTGCATTCTTTAGTGTTAAAAGCTAGGAAGCCTTTATTCTACGGAGTATGTAAATGAAAATTTTGAACTTTTAATAACTTCGCTAGAATTTAGCAATAGCACCACCATTGCAACTCTATTTTTGGTGTGTGGGTTGTTAAATTTTGCAATATGATTTTTTATTTTATTTTATTCTTTATTTTTTGAAACTGAACTTTCATTCAAGAAGAAAAATATACAACCAGTACGTTTCATTGTCAAGTTATGTTACTCAATTGAATTTTCCCAAAGCCCAGTGCTTGACTACGACCGAGCTACTTTTTAAGGCAGATAAAACCCACTTTTTGTGACCCTCTGAGTTGGCCAAATTGTTTGGATTGGCCAAGTTTAGTGACTAGTTCTATGTCCCCTAACCTTGATATCTTTAACGTAAAAAAGTTTGAGAATTGACAAACACTTCAAGATCTGACTTTTGTACCCCCCCTCCCTTTGTAAGTTACTTCAATAGATCACTAAAGAATTTTTCTTTCCCTTTTGAAAATCTTTTGTACATAGTTCCTTTAGTAAATCCCTTACTTGAATTCGTTAATATAATATATTCGTAGATCATACTTCTTTTCATTTTCTTCTTTATATTATTTAGCACATAATTACTTAAGTATATATATTTTTTACTTGAATTTCTTAATACAATATGTTCTTGCTTGTACTTTGTACCAGTCACTTGATCAGAAAACTAATAAGAATATTTCTTAAATTTTTATATTCTTTAGTACATAATTCATTTATTGTATTCCTGGTTTAAATTTCTTAATATAATATATGTTTTTAGATTTTACTTCTTTATTACTAATTTTTTTCTTTGAGAAGAAAATTGTTGTTTAAATGTTGGTTTTATTTAACTCAATTAGTAAAGTTTATTATTGTTAAATAAGAGACACTACTAAATGCGTGGGCCTAAGGCCGCGTTTTTTTTGGGCCACGTTCGTGAAAACGCGGCCCAAAACAAACTGAAGCCGCGTTTTCAAAAAACGCAGCTTAAATAAACCTCCCTAGGCCGCGTGTAAAACGCGCGGCCATAGAATACGGATTAGGCCGTATTTTTTTTGAGCTTGGGCCACGTTTTTTTAAAAGGAGCTATGGCCGCGTTTAAAACACGCAACTATAGCCCCTATCGGTTTTCATTTATTTTGCCAAACAATTTTTTTTTTCTAACTGAAGCCGCGTTTAAAACACGCGGCTTTAGCATGCGTAAGACTATGGTCTATGGCCACGTTTTAAGAGTGGCTATAGATTCTATTTTAGGCCACGTTTAAAACGCAGCCATAAGCCTTGTTCTTAGGCCGCATTTTTAAAAGTGCGGCCATAGACCTCGAAGGCCTATAGTCGCGGGGTTTGGGCCACATTAAAAAATGCGGCCTAAAAAACCACGGCTATAGGCCCTGAAGGCCTATAGTTGCGTTTTTTGGACCTTAGGCCACGTTTTAAAAACGTGGCCTAAGCCCTTTTTTTTTTTTTTTTTTTCTGTAGTGAGGTTTGATGTTTGAACCCTGCTTATATAAAAAATTAATTAATGTCTTAATTTAATGATATGGAGCAATTATTATGAGATGAATGTCATAAGTTGAAATTCTATCATATATATATTTATATATAATTAAAAAAAAGTTATTTAAATGGTTTTCTTAGAGGATTCACAGAGCAACCTTGCGGAACTAAATGATATATATTCAAGTAAGAGCTCTAGGATTTTTTTTTTTTTTTTTTTTTTTTGCATATAACTTTTAAACGGAGATCAACCACAACATTTTGTTAGACAAATGTAACAGGATGTTCATAGTGGGTCTTGCAATACTTTTTATGGTGAAAAACAGAAGTGGGCCTTGCAAATACATCAATCTTCATGACTCATTTCTTGCGGACCCCAACAATTGGTTGCCCACTTTAATTGCCTACTATTTCTTCTCTAAAAAAAAAAAAAAATTTGCCTGCTAGTTTGTATTTTTGTAATGCTTACATACTCATGGACACATTTAACAATAAATAATATGTACTCAACCGTTTGAAATTGTTCGTGTCCCATTGGGCCGGACCAAATCGGTTGGGTAGGTCGGGTTTAAAGGATTGGTGACTGGTCCTAAGGCCCTTAACCTTGATGTGCAGTGTGCTTAACAGAAATAAGTTTGAAGCTTGACACACACTTTGAAAGTCAGAAGAAGAATTTTTTTTTTTAATTTTTTTTTTTTTTTAAAGAGAGGAATGGTTTATTTCCTTTCTTAAGTACAAAAGAATTTTTCTTTTCCTTTTTAAAATTATTTTAGTTCATGGCACCTTTTTTGAATCTTATCCCTCACTGTTCTTTTCTTTTTCAAAATCCTTACAACATAGTTCCCTTTATTATATCCCTTATTCCCTTACCTTTTTTTCAGAAGAGTAAGATTACACGTTGATGCTTTGCATCCATCATTTTAATCATTTATTATAAAATATTGTAAAGAGTAATACTAGGGACATAAAAAAAATTCCACAACTTTTACCACAATAACTTGTAATGCATTGGCATAGATTTCCCTACATTGGCGCCATGGATAACAGAGGACACGTAGAACTTCCACAAAATATATAAGAACAACAAAATCCGCATCACAGCTCTTTTCTTAGTGCATAGGCAGGAGTTACTAATATAATCCACGAGCTATAAATTACAAGTATATAAGATTAAATATATAAAGTCAAGAAAGAACACAGCATAACTAAATGATTAAAGTAACGTATAAGAATATTCCAAGTCTAAGAGGTGAAATATAATAAGCAAAGTATCAAGGATATGTACAGATTAATAAGAAGAAGCCAATATGTGTCTTAGATCTCAAGCATAAAAGCAAAAGTCACGAGTTCATAATAAATAAATAAAAATTGTAAACTTCGAATATTCCAAAGGAAATGTCTAGAGAAGGAAAAGTAGAAAGCTTGGTTTTTAAAGTTCTACTTACTTATATAAGACACAACCAGTCAGTGAAGCAAAAAATCACCGTGGTTAATTATCAAAATTCACAGAGTCTTAACTCAAAAAATTAAACATAGTGGAGTTAGTACGAATTTCTTTGATCTCACAATTACAATATCCTATAAAACAAATTAAAATTAAAGTCTATTATCGATAATAATTCTATTAAATAAATCCTTTGTGGATTTAAGAACTCACATTTAGTTAAAACGATATCTACTCAATAACAATAATGATTAGCTAGTTCGTGAGAATCACTTTTAAACTTCGAATATTCCAAAGGAAATGTCTAGAGAAGGAAAAGTAGAAAGCTTGGTTTTTAAAGTTCTACTTACTTATATAAGACACAACCAATCAATGAAGCAAAAAATCACCGTGGTTAATTATCAAAATTCAGAGTCTTAACTCAAAAAATTAAACATAGTGGAGTTAGTACGAATTTCTTTGATCTCACAATTACAATATCCTATAAAACAAATTAAAATTAAAGTTTATTATCGATAATAATTCTATTAATTTAATTTCTTTCATATTGTGGATTTAAAATTTTTCATTATGGATATTAATAAATCCTTTGTGGATTTAAGAACTCACATTTAGTTAAAACGATATCTACTCAATAACAATAATAATTAGCTAGTTCGTGAGAAATACTTTGGGACTACATGTCACAGAAATATTACAAGAGTACAAGACCCAAACAAACAACTGAGAATCACTTACTTTGTTAAATTCTTTTCTTTATCATTTCTCCCTTATAATATATATCCTTAACTTGGATTCTTTGTTTTATTATATTCATTGCTTGTACTTCCCAGATACTTAACTATGGCAACAGCCTGCCGGGTACGTCCATAAATTTGAAATGTGTGTCTTAGAGAATAGAGAGTACAGACTACACTCTACAGACAATCATAAGGAAAGTTGTGACGGCGAGCTAGCTAGCGATTGATTATATCACCCACCCCTCTGCAGGTACGAGCCCTCATTTTCTATTTTCTTTTTTTAATATTTAGTATTGTTTAATAGAGTTTCTAACAACATCAGCCAACTAGTTTTGTCAGAAAATTGTGATATGATTTTCGTAGTAGAAGTAGCAAGTTAGAAGGGTTAAAGTTTATGTTGTGGGGTCAAGATAAGGGTAGTAGATTACAATATCGGCCAATCCAAATCCCTCAATTAACCTCTTAACCGTAACATGACATTTTCACTTAATAGGTTGATATGATATAACTCATATAACCTGTTTGATAAATAAATGTTGTATTAGGTTGATATAGATGACTTATTTTTTAGTTTTATAAATATATTGTATTGTGTTGGCATAAACATGACAAATCACCTACTTCAAAAATATGATGAAAAATGATAAACGTATCTTATATTTTGAAAACACATAAATTATAATAACCATAACCAAATAAATTATACACAAATTCTAATATACAATAACATCAATTAAAGTACATATATTTTATTTCAATCTAATAAAATTCGATCAAATTTTAGAATATAAAATCTAAAAAAAATAAAATAAAATAAGCAGAGAAGGGTTTTCATTTTTTTTTTTGAATGAAAATGGTAGATACCATAGAGTAACAAGGAAAATTTTATCAATATAACCAAATTGACCATTTATCTATCTATCATAGCGAGTTGACCCATATTGACACAAACCCATTTATCCTAAAAATTAACCTCCAAAAAATTGTTGGGTTAATATGTGCGTCATTTGAAACCTTGCTTCCCAAGAAATGATGAGTCTCTTGCTATGACACCTATTACATATTTGATAGCAAGATGCACGTGTGAAAAGTTGCCCAATAGTGACCACTTTAATTATCTTTTTTTTTTTTTTTTTGGTTAGACTTTAATCATTATACACCGTTGTCCACTATCTATTGGGCATAGTTCACTTCCAAATTGATTTACAGAACTACATGAAAATTTAAATAATTATTCATATATGTTTTTAGTCAAATGACCTATTTAGTGAATCATGCATCCTGTTAATTTAATAATTTCATAAATAATTTTATTGATTTTATGAATTTCCATATAATCAGGGATTAAAGGAAATTAAATTCTCTAAATGGCCTTAGAGGAAATCTTTGTCCATATATTAATTTTAATTCAGTAATTAACTTTTTTTTTTTTTTGAGAAAGAATTCAGTAATTAACTTGATTATTCTAATTTGCACTCTTATCTTATCATCCTATGTGATAAATATGAGTTGGATAACTTTGAAATTAAAGTTTTCTAATTGAACTCTAAGATCTTGAGCTCTACCATGAATATAATCAACATTGAAGACACCAAAAAGCACCTAGAGAGAATTACATAGAATTAGGCTGGAAGTGGAACCATTGGTGTGAACTCTTATACTCCGTACGTAAAGATATCTCAAACCCACAAAATTTAGGTTTAGAAACCCTTCTCCATTTACCCAAAAAAATATTTTCAAACATTCCTCCACCAACCAAACACAAACCCTAGTTCGTTGGATCATCCTACCATTCATGCTCTCCTTCAATCCTTCAACAACAAGAAGCCAAGACAAAATTTTCTTTATACTACTCTGCATGGTAAGAATAGTATATATAGAGGAGAAAAAGTTCTAAAAATCAACATTTTGTTAATCCCTTGTGTTGGAAATAAGGTTTGAAATTTGCCCATTTTAATTAACAAAATACAAAACAGATTAGAGATATAAGATGAGAGTGTAGAGAGATATAAACTTATCGATTTGAGCCGAGGCACGGAACTTAATCCGCTGTTCATGGTCCAAGTTCATGGTGCCATTTCATATATCTCAAGAGATGAGTTGGAGCATTCAAGTGTTCATATGCAAGATATCTACAAGGTTTTACCAACATCATATGCAATGTTAGGATGTGTGTAGTTTATTAAAAATATCACACCATCAATAATTAAGCATGCTCCGATTGTGCAACGGAAGATTCCCAATTTTATTATTATTTTTCCTTTTATTCAAAGTTACATCTGTCTGTACAAGGTTTTTTTTCATATCAAAGAATGAAAAGTCTTTAGTAATTCATATCAACTCTCAAAATAGCATGTCATCCACATATAGGCACATGAAAACATCACTATCACCAAAAAGTTTTTATGTTTTATTCATACATTTATCAAGTTTGTTCACAACAATTTTGTCAGAAACCAAAGCTTTATTAAGCTTTTTATGCCATTGTTAAGAGCTTGTTGTAATCCAATATTGTTTTTCCTAAGCCACTATGGGTGACTTCTAACAGTCCAAGACTCCTTTCAACCATTTGAAAGTTTTTAAAGTGTTTTGCCTCTACACATATTTCACCTTTTAAGTACTCTTAATTAGTTAAGTTGGAGTTGAACTTATTTGTTTCATTCCACCATGCCAAATACCCAAAGACTCAACAATATAATCAAAAGAAGTACTACTCAGCAATATAATCAAAAGAAGTACTAGCTTTATTCCATATTCTCATAATCAGAATCAAGTACAAATAAGCAAAAGAAGTACTAGACTAATTTCATGTTCTCACAATCAGTATCAAGTACAAATAAGCCCACATGACAAAAACCCTTGCCCACATGACAAATGTGTGGCTCTATACAACTTGTTTCCAATCTTAATCTCAACTCTTATAACCCATCTAGAACTTAAGCACACTATATTTACTGACTTAAGCATAAGAAAGTCTACCGCTAAGCCTATCAACAATCAGTGTGTTTGATATCTAATATTTCTACTTTTTGGGGGGGGGGGGGGGGGGGATAGTGATAGAAAATAGAATTTAAGCACACTATATTTATTGACTTGAGCATAAGAAAGTCTACTCCTAAGCCTATCGACAATCCTTGTGTGTGCAGTTTCTTTCTTTTTTCATCAAGTTTTTATGGGTCAAGATATGCTTTTCCCTCAAGTTTGGTTACTCGATTGGATTTCCCCAAAACCCAATACTCAACTATTAACCTACTTTTTAAGGCAGATAAAACCCACTAGCGATCAAGCCACACATTTGAAATTGCCTATGACCCTTTAGATTGGGTGAAATCAGTTGGATTGGTTAGGATTAAAGGGTCAGTGACTAGTCTTGTGGCCCCTAACCTTGATATCTTCAACGTATATAATTTTGAGGCTTGAAAAGAATAATAACAAGCTTCTCAAAAAAGAAAAAAAAAAAAAAGAAAAGAAAAGAAAAAAGAACAAAAACAAGAATAGTTGTTTTCTCCTCTTTTTAAGTCACTTCAATAGATAAGTAACAAGAATTTGTCTTTACTATTGTAAAACCTTTAGTATATATTTCTTTTATTATATCCCTTGGATTCTTTAATATAATATTTTCCTAGACCGTACTTCTTACTGTTTTAAGTCAATCAACATGTAGACAAACATTTTGCCATAATATGATGATATGTGTAATATTGAGCGGTAAAGAAAAAATATTCAATCCATATGCGATTAATAATACGCAAAACACAATCACATATGTCATTAAGTTGTGGTGAAGTGTGTGATCCTAGAATAATTGTTTTAAGTTGGTTCAATGGCACATTAATAAAACAATTTCATTTCCTTTTTTATATTCTTTAATACATAATTTCTTTAGCATATTGATGCAGTGTATTTTTAAATCTAGTTGTTTACTATGTTGTATGATTAGTAGTTCCTCTTAATTGTAACAAAAAGTTAGTTGATAAGATTGTTAGTGATAAATACAATAACTTATCAATTAGTTAGAGAAGTTTGTTAAGCTTTGGTCAATCACATGACAGTTACATAGTAGGTTATTGTAACCAACTCAGCAACTTGTTTATGTAACTATAAATAAGCAAAGCTGTTATCATGGTAACTAGTTGAATTTGAATCCAAAAAATCCTACTTATGAGATATTATTCCAAAAGTGTGCATCATGAAGAGCTAGTTCATTGTTTCTTTTCTCTAAGTAACCTAACTTTCTAAAGTGGCTTTCCTTTTCACCATTTTCCTCTATCACATATTTCTTACTTGAATTTCTTAATATAATATATTCTTATCTGGATTTCCTTCATACCAATCACTTGATCAAAACCCTAATAAAAAAACTTCCTTTTTAACTTCTTAGTATATAGTTCCTTTGCTTGAATCCCTCCAAAGAATGCGTGATTCTAGCTTTTACTACCTTATTGCTAAATTGTTGTCTGACTTACGGATGGCTGGGCCAGCAACAAGGGCCAGCTTGCGGAACTAAATTATATCTATTCGAGTAACAGGCTGTTCATATCGATTCAAGGGCAAAAAATAAAGTGGGCCAAGCTTGCGGACTAAAACAAAAACTAATTCGTATCTGTTCAAGTAACAGGATGTTCATGATGGGCTTTTATTTTTATTTTTTATTTTTTAATTTATTTTTATGCATAAGAACGTTCAAATATGGGCCTTGCATTACTGGTTTTTTTTTTTTTTTTTTTTTTTTTTTTAAGTAAAAACGGTAGTGCGTTGTGCGCCTATCAAAGTCATTATTATCATTTTTTTTCAGTCCATTGGTTGCCCCACTTTAATTAACGACACATTTAAGAATAACTGTTAAGATCAAGTGTGGAATAACGGTTAATAATAGACACAAGGCAGATTTTAATTTGTGGTACATAGAGGAACGGAGAAAGTGGTACGGAAAATTTTGATTTATAATAAGTACCCAACCGTTTGAAATTGTTTGTGTTAGGTTAGTCGAGTTTAAAGGATTGGTGAGTCTTAAGAAATTTGCAAAACTACATGAAAATTCAAATAATTATTCATATATATATATATATATATATATATTTTTTTTAGTCACATGACTTATTTAGTGTATCGTGCATCTTGTTAATAAAATAATTTCATAAATTATTTTATTTGATACACGTTGATGATTTTATGAATTTCCATATAATTAGGGATTGAAGGAAATTAAATTCTCTAAATGGCCTTAGAGGAAATCTTTGTCCATATATTAATTAGTTCAATTATTTATTTTTAAAGCAACAAGATTGTATGTTATGACTAATGTGTGTTATGAGAATGGGTTTACCATTATTATTATTATTATTTGAAAAACACACACACACAATGGAGAGGAAATTGGGTTTTAACATAAGGGCAAAACTTAGATACAGTATTTAGGTACTGTTCCTTAGGTTTCCCTTTTAAGATTCTACCATGTGAATTTTTTCTCATGGGATAGAAGTATATTTTTTAGTTAAGTAGCCACATGGCTGAATCTTAAGAGAAAAACCTAAGGAACAATACCTAAGGTAATGTACCTAAGTTTTGTCTTTATCATAAAGACACACTATAAATTCCACAAAACAATCATGATAGCTTTTAAGCATAATGGAACAAGTTGTATTACACATAATAAACTCTTTTATAAAGGGGTTTATTTATATTGATTTACTTTTAAAAAAAAATTATAAATTGAATAAAATTAAAATTATACTTAAATAAGGTAAGGTGTGAAAATCATAAATAAATCCATAGAGAAAATAAGCTAAAATAAATTGCCTTTAGCATAATGTAATTCTTTACAAGAAAATTTTCATTTGAAATGTAGTTTTACCATTTATGGATTGATTTTTTTTTTCTAGGCAAGTACTCTCTCTCTCTCTCTCTCTCTCTCTCTCTCTCTCTCTCTCTCTCTCTCTCTCTCTCTCTCTCTCTCTCTCTCTCTCTCTCTCTCTCGTAATGTTTTAAGTTTTTTTTCCCCTTTTGATGGTTAATTAACGTTTTTAATTTAATTTGAAGTTAGGGTTTAATTTTTTTACATTTTGAAAGCTTTAAATTTAATTTCTTGTGATCAAAAGTTTTAGATTTAATTTGTTACTAACCCTATACAGTGAATTTTCTCTAAAGGGGGAAAAAAAAAGGGTTAAAACACACACTCTATCTATTGTACTGTTTTAAGTTTTGTTTTGTTTTGTTTTTTTGTTTGTTTGTTTGTTTTTTTTTTTTTTTTCCTCTTTTGATTGTTAATTAACATTTTAAATATAATTTGAAGCTAGGGTTTAATTTGTTATATTTTGGAAGTTTACAGTTTAATTTTCTATGATCAAAAGTTTTGAATTTAATTTGTTACTAACCCTTTTATAGTGAATTTTCTCTGAAGGGAAAAAAATGTAAAACACTACAGAGGGGAGAGAGAGAGATTACTTCCCTATCATCCGCCGTACATTAATTGTCCGTCAGCACACACCCTCGCACAATTGGTTGCCCTCAACTCAGCCTCACCTGTAGTGTTGGGCATTGTCTACAAGTATAACCCCCTCTAACCCAACTGCTTCCCATTTTCCATATGATTACCCTCCTCTTTTTGTCTCTTCTTCATTCTCAGCTTATCTTCATGATGAGCTGCTCCATTTTTCTGCTTTTATAATTGATGATCTAATGTCTTCCCCCTGCCAGATTTCAACTCTCTCTCTCTCTCTCTCTCTCTCTCTCTCTCTCTAACAACCAAGCTATCAAGAAAAGTTGAGTAATTTTCATTTCATATTATTTTTTACTGATACAAATAACTTCTTTATTTTTTTTGAAAGTAGACAATAGCTGATATGAATTACTTGTGATCGGTAGTTTGACAGTGGAGTAATTATCCTTTTAAAAAAAAAAAAATTTGTTGCTTCTTCTTAAGCCATTGATGAAAAGATTGAATGCAAAGCGGTGTTGATCTATTGAGAGAGAGTGAGAGAGACAGAGGGAACCTAGAATCATATGAGAATTTCAAGATTTATAGTCGGAATAAATGATTTTTTTATGGTTTATTTAATTTTCATTTCTTTCATTTTCTTTCATTTATGATTCATTTGTTTCAACATAATTTTTCAAATACTTCCTCTAGTTGAAATTGCTAGTCAACTTCAAAATATTTTTAATTTGACCTAAATAATATGGGGCATAAATTGTTTTAAGACCTTAAGTAAAACAATTTACGTTGTCAATTCACAATAGCCCCCTGGCCCACCAGTGCGACTCAATCGTCCCACACTATTAACCAAAATCTCTCTCTCTCTCTCTCCATAATGCAACCGTCCTCAAATGTAGATCCAGCCACTCGCACAACCCTGTCGTAGATTAAATTTTTGATATGTTTTGGATTATTGTATGTAATTTATTAATGTGTATGATGAATTTTGGTTATGGCAATGTACCTTTAGGTTGTGCATTCATTGTATTTTTACTACCAACCAAATGCATGAAAATATTTTTAAAATGTGAAACCAAGCACTATAAAAAAATGAGAAATGTTATACCCACAATATTTTCAAAATACTTTTATAACAAATTTTAAGTAGTAAGTTGTTATTGGTTGTTATGGGTAAGCAAAAAAGTAAATTTAATTTGTGGATTCAATCAGAACTAATAACAACTTACCACCAATAATTTTTTGTGAAAGTGTTATAGACATAACACTTCTCTACAAAAATTGTTTGCAAAAAAAAAAAAAAAAAAAAAAAAAAAAGATTTTCAATTAATATTTTACGTGGAAACAAATGATGTAGTTTGGATAATCTGATTTTTTTTTTTTTTATGAACCCTTACTCCATGACTTTGTTCCCTGAATTTTTGTTTATAACCTCCTTAGTTATATATACTATTTCTTTTTTCACCGCTATCAACCAAATTGTTAAGCTTTTGTTTTATCGAACTTGATATATATATATATATATATAGCAATATATATATATATATATATATTGCTCTACACTTATTAGTTTTTTATATTATAAAAGTTTTCAATACATATTAGTTATTATGTTTTTAAAAAATCTGTAATTTACATCATTAGTTATGTTTATTTTACTTCTTGTGTTGTATTGTATATCGCAAGGTACACATTTAATAGGCAAACTCTTCCTTTTTCTTGTTTCTTACTGTTTTATTTCAATTGAGCATACCCAACAAATGCTTAATGATTTTGTTTTTTCCTTTTTTCCATTTTATTCCATTAATAATCTCTGTCGTTTGTCTAAAGTCCAAACTCCGGTGCGTAGGTCTAGGAAAATCAGCAATGGAGTGTGAAGGATTTGAGCTTTACAAAGCAGCTAAAAACAAAGAGGTCTCAAGTACGACAGTGCTTCAACTGAAGACATGCAAAGGAAACACCATCCTTCATTTAGCAGTAAATTTTGAGAACAAAGTTATTGCAGAAAGAATTCTCGAATCAGATCGAACACTTTTGTACGAGACCAACAACAAAGGTGACACTCCACTGCATATTGCAGCAAGGTTCGGGTATACGGAGATGGTAGAGCTTCTAATAAAGTATAAGAAGCAAGATGTTGAACAAGGTATCAATCTCTTAAGGAGACAGAATTCAGAGGAAGATACAGCACTACATGTTGCTGTACGAAAGGGTGAAAAAAAGATTGTGAAATTGCTAATTGATGATGACCCAACACTGGCATTGATGATAAATAAAGCAGAAGAGTCCCCCCTCTTCCTGGCTGTGGATAGGGAATTTTACGATATTGCTTGGGAGATCCTGAAATTAGAAAAATGCTCCCTGAAAGGAAGGAAAAACATGAATGCCTTGCATGCAGCAGTTATTCGAACTTACAAATGTAAGTCCCCTAATTAGTTTCCATTTTTCAATCTATTTTTATATTTAGAATCCAAAGTAAAGCAAAATTGTTAAAGTAAAAGAGAGAACTAAGGGGTAGATAAATCACAAAAAATGCTTGTGAAAGTTCAAATAGTGTGTAAAACACATGGTTTTAAAAACCGAACCGGAGATCAAACTGTTTTTTTTTCAAAATTTTCGGTTCAACCCCAGTTTTTGACGAATTTTCCAGTTTTTGACCGGTTTTGAGGCTTTTAACCGGACCGAACTGGCTCCCAGTTCCCGATTGAACTGATCGGATCGGCTGGTCTGATCCGATTTTTAAAACTATGGTAAAACTCCTATGAACGTTTAGACCATCAATATACAAATTACCAACACAAGCTTATAATTAAACAATGTATACGCAGAATATGAAAATAAGCTATAACAAAGTTGGTAAAACAATCTAAACCAAAATTAATCACAACCACAGCAGTAATTAAAAGGCAAAGATTAAGGGAAGAGAGATGCAAACACAAAGACAATACAACGATGTGTTATTGAAGAGGAAACAGAAGTCCTCAGCGAAAAACCTCTCTGCCACCCTCCAAGCGGTCAATAATCCACTAGATAATAAAGTTGAGATACATGAATAGCAGAAAACCCTCTAAGCCTAATCTACCCAGTGCACCTAAGCCCTCTAAGTTTCTTGCTCTAATAGGGTTACGCCGAACCTTGTCTTCTCTAGCTTACCGGATCCCGCAATAGCCCATTGCATCAACCAAAATGAATTGGTCCCTTCTTAACTGCTTCCCAAGCACCCAAAGGCTTTCTTACAGATATGAGTATGGTGAGATAAGGCTTTGGCTAATGTACCTCTTAAGGATGTATCAATGGAGAGGGTGAGAGTAGAGGAATATGGAGAATCAAAAGATGAAGATTGTGGATGAGTCAATCTTGTTTTTCACTAAGGTTTCTCTCTCAAAATTCTCCCTGAAAGCTCTCTATAATACGTGGGTATAAGGGATATTTATACTAGTGTATGTTTGGAATGCGAAAGGTCGATTTTTCCCAGAATGGTCTAGCGACTTGACCTCGTGACTTGACTGAGTCGCGAGCTAGTTGGCGTAACTTTTCAGCTCCTCTGCATGCTTCACACGTGTGCCTCCTTTGACGACTTGCCTAACGCGAGTTAGTCGCGAGATTCAGTCGCAAGGCTCTACTTGAGTGCACACTCTTGAACTTTTTTTTACACTCTCTCACACTTTACCATTATATGATTTTCACCTAAATACAGGGTTTCTAAATGTTGAATTACAAGCAAATTGGCACGAAATAAAGCCAAAAAAATGATTGAATAAATTCAACCTTACAGCTTGATTTCTTAATTCGAGCAACTTGCGTATTGTTAGCAATAGTCTTTCAAGTTCCATGTTGGCTAATTCCAAAAAAAAAAGAAGTTCTATTTCAGCTAATTAAGAATGAGTTAGTTCCGACCAACATAAATTTATAAATACAATAAAATTGATTATTTATAAGATTAGGTCTTGAATAATAAAAGTTGTATTTCAATGCAAATTATGTAGAGTAGTGAACATAAATTAATAAATATAATATAATAGATAATGGTAGTTATAGGAATTTCTGTACAAAATCTATATGGTAGTTATAGGAATACAACAAATTTTAATATATTAGATTTATACATTGATATGTCAACTTTTTAAACAAAAAGCGAAAAGATAATAAACAAATTTATTTTTTATATTGTTGACGTAGCAATAATAAATTTATTATCACATCTGTTTCTAAGAATGTTGTATTAAAATTAGTAGTACATTTAGTATTCCAAATATGTATGTTTGATTGGAGAAATCTAGAGTAATGCCAATAGTATCACAAATATTACTACATATGCTTTAATAATAGATGTGCGTGTGCATGTGTGTTTGTTTCTCAAAAATTAATGTGTCAATTTTTAAACACAACACAGAAAATATTTTAAATTTTTTTTATTAAATTGTTGATGTAGCATCAATCACATTAATTGTCAAGTTAATTTATAAAAATTCTTTTTTCTTTTGGCAAAAAAAATTGCAAAAATCATACAGACACACCCAATTTTACAATATATTGAGTAGTTAACTTACAATTAAAATAAATTAATTTCACATGAGTCATCCACTAAATCATTTGGAAGGAATAAAAAATTCATTGATCAAATATATAAATGCATTACATGTTTTTAGTAAAATTCTAAGGGAGCCAATATTGAAATTTATGTACAATTTTTTTTAATACCAAAAATACAATAGGGAGGGAGGGGGAAAACTTTAAAAGTCAAGGGGGCATAGCTTATTGATAAAATTGGTAGTAATTTTAACAATATTTTTTTTATATTTATCTCAAAAAAAAAAATTTTGTAAGATCTAATAGGAAAATTCTAAAGTTAGTATTGATTCTACTACAAAACACTTACAAAACGATGCAACAATAAACATAATTATTTCCACTTCAATACATAGTAAATAAATATTTTAATCACTCTTTTTTATGACCAGCTACACAAGAACTTTTAAAGCGTATACGTAAAAAAATTTGTAATATTCCTAAAATCACTTAAATATCATAAGATTATTATCCTTGATCTTGAAAGGATTAGCAACAAACGACAATTTGTTAGTAGGTATATGGTAGCAATAAGCAGCTCACATGGAGGGCCCCATACCCTAAAGATCTGTTTTTGAAAACATTAAGTATGGCTTTAAGAAAAGCACGGTTAATTACTCGATCAATTACTTGAGAAATTGGTCATTTTAGTTAAACCAATTTTCAGAACCCAACAAATAATCTGTGTTATTAACTTCTTTTTATCTATCTTAAATTAAAAATTTTATAATTTTTGTTGCAATATATAAATTAAAGCTCATGTTACCGTGGCAGCTACTTTTGATTTAGCTGTTGAAGGCAGTCCCTTTAAATCCACAAGCGGATGCGTAAAAGCCACCAACGAATGGCATCGCAAATGTATAAGATTCATTGTAAACATCACCTGCGGGAAAGCTAAACCACTACACGATCCGAGAGGAATAGCACGTAAAGGCAAGTCCTCTGACCTCTCTCTCTCTCTCTCTCTCTCTCTCTCTCTCTCTCTCAAATTAAATTTCATTCTATACTTAAAATCTGCATTAGAAACTTGATACATTATATTTTCTTTAAAAGATAGAATATATAATTCTATATACATATAAAATCATAATTAATGTATAATAGTAGAATATTTAGTTTTATATACAAATGTAATTACAAAACTGGTAAAGTCTTTTGTAGTCAAATAAAAGATCTGGATTCATGTGCATTACACATGTTTCTAATTTGTAATAATATTTTTTTCATGTCCCAATTTGTTTACCCTCTATTTTATATATATAAATAACTAAAACTCAGTGAAAATCCAATTAGATTTAATGGGATTCTCAATTTTATGTTACGTGTTCATTTTTTTTAAAATTTTTGTGGCAAGTTATTGGATGAAAAAACTGAAAAGCCTAAATCTAATGAAATTCTAAATTACACACACACACACACACACACCCACCATTACACATTTTAGAAATATATAGTTTAAAAAAGTGTAAGCTAATACTATGCAATATTTGAATTTCTTCTAAATAATGTATAATTATAATTATTTTTAATTATACCCGTGCATATGCAGGAGGCTACACGATGATATATATTAATAAGCAAAACTTAAAGAAAGTTAAATTAGAATCCAATTTTGCGCCATGTATCTAAATTTATGTAGGAGTCATACAATAATTATCCACCTAAGTTTGTGCCATATGTCCACTTAAGTTTTTTTAATTTTTGTGCTAAGTGAGTTAATGAATGCAAAATACTTAGAATCTAATATTAATGAACTACAAAATAAAAAAAATAAAAAAAATCAATCACATATACTCAATAAAAATCACCACACATTTTATCTTATTAAAAATTAGAAAAAAAAATATTATAAGTAGTTTTAAATTTAGTTAAGAATTTTGATTTCTAACTAATTACTTATAAAAAAAATAATTTCATTAATTACTTATATTATTATGATAAAAATTGTGTTTAATTTTAAATGTATTTATACATATGCATTAATGCATATGTAACTTGCTATTCTTTTTTAATAATTTGACTAATTATTTATATTTTTATAACAAAAATTGTGTTTAATTTTAAATGTATCTATGCATTTGCATGGCTTACATGTTAGTAATGATAAAAGCAGTGTTCTAAATGAAATGCCTACTAATTAATAAAGATTTGATTAAATTATATGTTTTTCCTATAGTTTTGGGTGATTTCAAATTAAACTTTAATTTCTTTAAAAGAAAATTAATTTAAACCATGAATATAACCCATTGCACCCTCGGTGGGTTATTGTTAAATAAAAATAGCTTAAATTCATAATCTATGACTACACCTTTGGTTAATTTTTTTAAAACGTACATGTGAAATTACAAGAATGTTTTTCAAATTTTTATTTATATATTAATTGAATAAATTTCATTTTTTATAATAAGCTGAATCTTACACATCATGCATGCACTATGTAACTCAATGTGAATATTATATATTTATATATGTTGTATAACATTATTTTACGAAATGGCTAGTTATAAGTACATTGAAAGTATTAACATAATTTATTTTAAGTGAAATTATATTATGAAAGTTTTTTATAAAAATTAGGATACTGCTTTGACTAAAACTCAATTATTTCAAAAAAAATTTTAAAATGATACTATTATTTATTTTAAATTATTTTTTTAATTTAATAAAAATTATGATCTTAAATATACGTTTTTCCATACAACTTGAAGAAATTTTGTTTTATTTTTATTATCTATTTCATTCTTTAACTTCAATCATATTGCATAAATGTTTTCTTAGTTTGCCAATTATTTTTAATTAATATCCAAAGTTTTCAACAATATATATATATATATATATATATATACCTTTTTCCCTCTTTTCTTCAACAATATGTTTTTATTATGTGGCATACTAAAAAATAAGTTAATTAAGACATGTGCTACAGGGAAGACTCTATTAGTTAAAAATCATAAGTTTAAAATACAACTTCAATAAAAAAATCCTATTACCGATCATTTCAGTAAATTATTAAAAATATTTATCATATTTATTTTAAATTAAAAAGCTTCATAAGTCTAAAATATTATTTCAATTATTTTTTTTCATTATTTATCTTAATTGGAATAAGGCAAAAGAGAACCAAATCCTATATGGGTCCCACATTATTAAGGCAAAGGGAGTTGCGCTTTATATGGAAGCCTTAGACTTTAATTGGAAAAAGGCCTTTTAGAACCTTAAGAAATAAGGCTATATAACACTCTCAAAAAAACAATATTTTACTAATGATGAGTTCAGGCATAACAAAAAAAACCTTTTAAAAGCGGGGTGAGAGAGAACCAAAACTTGACTATGCGGTCACATTTCCAATGCAAAGAGAGGAGCTTGTTTGGATTAATATTTTTCATCACTCAATTTTCGTCACTCGTCACTCATTACTTAAAATATCCTACCCATTTGGCACCATCACTCACTTGTCATCACTTAATATTTTTCACACTGTTTGTGGGCCCCATACCTGTCACTCAGTGCAGTTTTTTTTTTTTTTTTTTTTTTTAAGGGTTCGGTGAGTTTGGGCAAAGGAGTCAATCTCATACCAAAGGCTGTACCGGTTTGACCAGTGAAACGATATATTTCAGTACTGGTTAATACCAGTGTACCGTTTCGGGTTTACCGTTATTTTATATATATATATGTGTGTGTGTGTGTGTGTGTGTGTGTGTGTATTATAATAAATACAAAAGTTTACATTTCTTCGATTCATAATAAATTAATCATGATTTTAGACTTTAGCATCAATTAAAAGAAAAAAAAATAATATAAAAAATAGAAAGCTTAATTGTTCATTGTATACTAAGAAAACAAATAATACTAATAAGTTAATGTAAATAAATTACCATTCTGCCCTAACAAAAATTCAAAAATTACAAAACTAAAAAATAAAAAAATTCTGTACCAGCCGATACGCTTGGTACCGACCGGTATTGTCCGAAATTGGCCAGTATGGCCGGTATTTAAACCGATACTAAACATTGACGTTTTGAAACCGGTATACACACCGGTACGGTATTGACTACCTTGGTTTGGGTACTTAAAAAAAAAAAAAAAAAAAACCCAGAAACCGAACCTAGTAAAAGAAGAAGGAAGAATTGAAGACCGAACTAGTGAAAGAAGAAGGAAAAAAAGAAAAAGAAGAAAAAAAAAAAAAAAAAGGAAGAATTGAAGACCGAACCCAAGGAAAAAAAAAAAAAAAATCAAATGGTCAAAAGGTGCGACTGTGGATCCTCCATGTGTGTTTAATTAAAAAAATACCATTGAGTTATGAGTTATGGAAACTGAAAACAGCTAAAATGTGTTTTCAGTCTCCATAACTCATCACTCAAAAATCAAAGAATTAAGTGATAAAAACCATCATTCAAAACTCATCCAAACAAAACAACTTGTTGTGGGACTCACAAAATTTAGATATTGAGTGATGAAAACTGAATATTGAGTGATGAAAATACTTAAACCAAACAAGCTCTATTATGCCTTATATGAAGGACTCGAACTCTAATGCGTAAGAGGCCTTATAGGTTCTAACCTATTGATCTTTGTTGCCTCTCAAGATTGAGTACCCGATATCCTTTCATTTACCTCAAGATGAGCTTATTTAATTAGAAAATTCTTTGAACCAATATAACCTCAACCATGATTTTACCTTCTGTGTGTAGAATTTGTGGAAAAGTTGATGGATAAATGCACACCCAGACAAGCAGATGCCTCTGGTTGGATTCCTCTTCACTATGCCGCACACTTGGGCGATGTGGAACTCGTAAAACTGTTTCTGAAAAAGGATACATCCCTTGCGTACATGACAGAAGAAAAAGGCATGTCTGCCCTTCACATTTCAGCTAATAAAGGACATGTTGATGTAATGGATACACTCATTGAAAAATGTCCAGATACTTGTGAGTTGTTGGACAATAAAGGTAGAACAGCTCTTCACTATGCTGTGGAAAGTGGAAAGCCAGAAACAGTAAAGTTTCTGCTACGCAAGGAGGAAATTCAAAATCTTATAAATGAGCAAGATGAAGAAGGAAACACACCTCTGCACCTAGCAGCCTACCGGGGGTATGCTATAATCGTACACCAGCTGTCACATTTCAGGAAAGTTGACAACGTGATCCAGAATAAGAAAGATATGACCACTCTTGACATTCTTCGATCAACAACTCAGAAAAACATACTATTTTGGCTAGCAGATGAGGTAAGCTGTACAAATGCTAGTAAAGTATATCATTTATGGGGGAAATGTTTTCTCTGGAAATTCAAAATTCCCCCGTTTTTTATTTCTGAAATTAATCAATTTTTCTTTTTATATTTGAAAAATAAGTAAATATCCTTCATTTATTAATTTTTTTAGTTAAATCTAATAAAATCACAATGATTACAAATGCAATCTTCAAATTTTGCTTTTTCTTGTGGTGTAAGACTAACAATTTCTTCAAAATGTTTCACTAGATTTAATTTAGAAAGAAACGGATTGTGAGTTTTTGCTTATTTTCGAAACATATGGAGATAATAGGTTGGTTTTAAAGATAAAGAGGAGAATTATCAACTGGGGAAAGTTTTTTTTTTTTTTTTCCAAATTTATGTTTCTGACAACTTGGTTTCAACTTTCAAGTGATCATAATTATGATATTAAAAATATAAATTAATTAACTATATATATATATATATATGTATGTATTATTTTCTATAAAGCGCATATTGGGTTAACAATTAAATAGGTTTTCGTATGTTGAAATTAAATTATTTAATACAGTTTATTCTTCATTATATAAGGTTGACACAGACTAATTTGTTAAGAATTTACGGAGGAACCAAAATTTTGGCACGGCCTGTTGTTGTTGTTATAATTGTCAATCATATTGAATGTTAACGTAAATATCAATTTTTTGCTTTTACAATTTATACTATGTCATAGAACAAAAGATTAATTTTAAATGTGAATATTTCATGGGTTAATTTCAAATTACACATTAATAATCGGTTTGATTCAGTCGACAGAAAGAATATTATATTCTCAAACTAAAAAGAAAAAGAAATAAACAGTACACCCAAGAAAAAAGGGGAAAAAAAAAATCTGAATGTTGTAGTAGAGAATATGATCTGATTTTGTATGGATATTACAAACTTTACTTTTTCTTGTGAAACTTCATGCATATTACCTTGACATAGGTAGTCATTAATACTGTTTGCTGTATCAGATGCCGTTGGGACCTTTTATCCATTTTTTTAGATACAATATGGGCTACCTACCCTGTTTGAAAGCAGTGGCCAATAGAGAAAAAGAAGAAGCACATTCTATTGAGACTGCTACGAATGGAGAAGGACATGGTGGTCAAAACAAAGTGTCAAAGGAAGAGCACAATGTGGAAAGTGAAAGTGTGGATATAGGAGGAAATAATGAGGAAAAGACTGAAGCCCACCCCCAGAAACCACAAGATCAACATGTACAGAAAGAAAAATCCAGTGAAATTTTGGCGAGTACATCATTAATGGTAGCAACAATAATCGCAACTGTCACATTTCAAGCAGCCTGCCAAGTTCCCGGTGGGTACAATGGAAGCGGCGAGCCAAATCTAAAAGAAGATAATTCGTTCAAAAGATTTAGGAAACTTAACTCCGTGTCTTTTGGTTTGTCAGCTTTCTTAATGTGTTTTCAGTTCATAGTTGCCATTCTCCCACGATATTTCCACATCCCATACCCACGACTCTATATATTCTTGCTGTCTGAACTGTCCCTTCTCTGTATGATAGGAGCTTTTCTATCTGCACTCAGCACTCAAAATTCTAAGCCATCTGATCCTGCTGCAACTGGTACTTACGTTGCCTTGTTTCTTCCATCATTCCCTTTCATGCTCATATTTTACGCTCATTATATTTTAAAACACGTTTCCAAGTATCGGTTTCCCTTTTTCTCCTCCTCATATTTTTCTAAACAATCCTTTGCCACATAATAAGGTTCCTCAACTCAAGGAGCACCCAAGCCTCTCTGTTGTTTATTTTATCTATCCTCTTATCACCATATCTCCTTTCCTCTCCTTTATTTCTCTGGCAATGGCTCCAGTTTGATTTCTCACTTCTTGTGTGTTTGTTTAATGTCAAAAAATAAGGATTGCTGTTTGGTTCATTGGCCTCTATGAATAGGGTGCTATCAGATAGCATGTTAATTTACCTGTATTAATCTCTAATGTTTTATAATGCATATGTAAGTTCTGGACTTCTGGAGTGATATCTGTTCTTAATATTGCTGTTATGTTGTTATTAAGTACATAAATTTACAATCTTTATGGATAAATTATATATTTGCTAATAATTCCATAAGTCATCAAGCAGAGCTTAATTAACTAAGTTTCAATAGTTGCAAAGTTCATTTCTGTTATAAATTATAATTGTCTAGGGGGCTGATTACTGCTCTTACATTTGTGGTCTTAATAATTAGACACTGATCTTTTGCACCAGTTTCTTTATCTTATTTTTATTTTTTAGATTTGGGATTACAAGTGGTAGAAAAACCCAAGCCTTAACGAATCCATATATTGGATTAGACCTCCAGAAGGGAATTCAGATAGGTCATTAGGAATCAATTGCCAGAATTTTATGAATACTTTGAACTAGGAAAAAAAAAAAAAAAAATACACTACGATTTCTTTCGTCCATTAACGTATTAGGGTTTAATTTCTTTCATGAACTATTGGCTGTGTCAATTTAGGCTTTGAAATTAGATGTTATCCCTTTTCCCAGTTTCTTTTTACTTTTTGGAAATTAAATAATTTCTACAAAATTGCTTTATAAATCAAGTGTGTCAATTTGTAGTTTACTTTAATCCTTGGTAATAGCCTATTACTAATAGGAGACCAAAATGTTTAGCAGAATTTGTGTAAGATAGTGGAAACGATTAAACGATGCTTCAATTATAGAGGCCTAAGGAAGAGAGAGAGGTTTTGTGTGTGTGTGTGTGTGTGTGTGTGTGTGTGTGTGTGTTTTTTTGAATGACATCGGTAGGTCAGTGTCGACGAAGTCTGCCAAAATAACTCGGCATTCTGAATGAACGCCTTGTTTAGAGAAGTTCTCCGAGAAGTCCTTTCGGGCATCCTCATCACGGAACCGAACAGAGGATAGTGTAGGATCAGTAGAAGTGGATGCCTCGGAATGAAGAGGGTTCCGGGACGGAATAGACTTACATTTGGGTGCCATAGACACGACTAACGTAAATGAAAAGAGAGGGAGAGAGAAAGAGAGAGACAATCAGAAAAGTCCCAAAGGCAATTCAAATATCAAGATATATGAAAGAGCAATAACGAATGCATGAGAATGCATGAACATATGGCATGCAACATAAAAGCATCATGGGTTCAACACAATCCAATCCTAACAGCACACAATCAAAATGCACACATCTAAATACATGATAATAGTGTTATAATGTTTATGTGATGCAATGTATGAGATTTTAAACTCATTTAAGCAAAAACCCATCCCAAAATTTCACAAAAACCTCATCTATTTTGAAAAACCCCAAAATTTTTCAAAAACCCCAAAACCTAGGTCTCAAAACATGAAATGCATGAAAATGAAAAAAAAAAAAATTAGAAGCTTACCAAGCGAAGAAAGTCTTGAGAAAGCTTAAAAAACACTTGGGTAGAGGTTTGGAGTGAGAGAAACTATTTTGGAAGATGAAAAACCAGAGGTATCGAGAGAGAGATAGAGAGAAATGAAGAACTGGATCGCACAAAACCTATTTATAGAGGTTCAGTAAATCTCGACAGATATAGGTGTCGAGAGGTGTTGGGATAGCTGTCGAGAGAGGTGTCGAGATCACAAGGCGTCGATAGATGAAGCTGCCGAGGATCTGTCGAGGGACAAGACAAGAACAAATAAAAGAAACTCGATCAATCTACCAACTGTGGAAAAGCTATCAAGAGGTCAGAAACTTTCTCGATCGATCCACCAGGTGTCGAGACAGGTGTCGAGATTGCGATAAGAAATAGCTTAAGAGCTCGACAGATAGCCAGGTGTCGAGGAAGTGTTAAGGAGCTGTCGAGATTGCTTAAAAACAGTTTTTCGAGAAGAGAAAAACACAGAAATGAATGCAATCAAGTATGCAACTCAACCAAGGATCCAATCAACATATTAAGCTTTCAAAATCATCTCTCAACAACAACAACAACAAAAATTAAGCACATGGATCTTAAAAAAAAACACACACACACACACACACACACTAAATAAGTCTAACTAATTTTATATTTCAAAAATAAGTCAAGACGGTTTAGTGAGCATACATTAGTACATGTAAAACTTGTGATAGCCAAATCATATTGTTCCTGCACATGTATCAAGAGTAGCAAAAAATATTGTGTGTTGTGTGTGAAAAACATCGCAAGATTGAAATGTATATGCATGTTATGACAATTTGAGATATGAGAAAATCACTTTAACTCACACACAATCATAACTGTTTGATGGGGACTATCACCTTTGAGGTACATCCTATAATTCCTACATCTCCTAGAAAACACACTTGCAATCATATTTAAAAGCATTTTTGATCTTTTTGCTATTTAATTTTTTTTTGCATATTTTCCTTTTAAGCAAACCATGCATGGGCATATATAAGAGAGAAAAGAAATATCCAATGATGTTAAACTTTTGACATTGCATTTTCACTATGCCGAAGCATACAGATGCCACTTTATAATTGGCGGGCAACAATGGTGAGATGGTTATTTATACCTTTCTCTCAGGATTTTCTAGTCCTACCCATCAAAAAGAGTGATATGAGTGTTAAGTACAAAAGATCACTTAACCTTACTCATCACAAACACGAGCCACAAAACTCACTTGCTTAGTTGTGCATAAAAATGCTCATCTAAGCTACAAAAGATACAAAGTTTAAAAAATTTTATTTCAATGGCCATCCAAGGTACACAAGTACCAATGTACAGAAATCACACACTGTTTTTGTATTTTTCTAATTTTTCTAATTTTTTTTATTTTTATGTGAAAAACAAAATAAATAAAACTAAAAAATAAACAAACAAAAACATGTTAAGCAAAGCAATGCAACAAAACTAGACTAACTTAAAATAAAAACAAAACACATAAGTTATGCAAAAACAAAAACACGAAGAGAGAGAAGAAAGTGATAGAATCACTTGGAATCCTTTTCCTTCCACACCTTAGAAGAACCTTTTCTTTGATTAAACCTTTGAACCGGCGGTGAGGGGGAAGAACTGAAACCATTCAAGTTCGAAAGGAACATAAGGGCTTTGAGAAGATCTCCAAGAGGAGCAAGGAAGGATTGAAGCTAATTCTAGCTTCCAGATGCTATTATGCCGTTGCTCTGTTGAGTGGCTAACCACTTATAGCAATTTGGTTGAATGTGACCGACAACTCCACAATGATGACAGAGATGCTGCTTCTTCTGTTTAGGCTTTTGAGAGTTAGCCTTCTTAGCCTTAGGGTTTTTAACATCTTTCTTATCCTATTTAGGGGGTGCTCCTAAGATAGATTTACCATTGTCTAAGTTCTCACTAGCTAATTCATTTTTAACAACATTGTTCTCAATTTCAACATTATTAGGAAGAGGAACAAAAACAGTAGTACTAGTAGAAGCAATATTAGAGGAAGAAAGACCAAACCCTAAACTTGTACGATCTAAAGCAGATTTCTGAATGCTGAGCATCTCGTCAAGCTTCGCACTTGAAGTCCTCTTCAATTGAGCTTTAACTTGAAACAGCTCTGCTTCAAGCTTCTTGGTCTTCTCAACTAAGAATTTGTTCTTAAACCTCAGTGCTTCAATAGTCTAATTTGCTTCATCAAACTTTGTGGAAAGCTCTTCACGATCAAGTTCTACATCACTGAGCTTCTTGGTGGCCAGCCTATAGAGTTTCTCATGTTTCTCAGAAAGCTTGTACAGTTTCTCAAAGGCTGTATGGATGTTATCTTGTTCATCCATCTTCTCAAACTTGGACTCCACCAATTCCTCTTCTTTAACAACATCTTCAACAACATCTTCAACAACCCCCTCAGTAGGATTGACAGTGGCAGTGAAAGCATTCAAAATTTTATCATCCTCATTATCAGAATCATCTTCAGGCTCAATATCACTCAAAGCAGTAGCAAGTGCCTTGCTCTTCCCAATTATCTTGAGATTTGTGGGACACTCTTACTTCATGTGACCGAAGCCTTGGCACCCAAAGAACTTAGGTCCTGCAGGAACAGTGTATTAGCCGCCATCCCTAGCATCCTTCTTCCCTTTATCTTGGCTCTTGAACTGAGAAGAACTAGATTGCCCTTCTCATTGGCATTCTTCATAAACTTCTTAAATTGCCTTGTATGTAGGACTTCATCTTAGAATCCTCATCATCTGAAGACTCATCAGTGTCACTGCTCTTAGCCTTCAATGCCATGCTCTTGCCCTTACCCGACTTGCCAATTCTTGTTAACCCTAGCTCGTAGGTCTATAGATTTCCAACCAGCTTTGTCAGAGGAATCTTGTCAATATCCTTTAATTCCTCTATCGCTATGATCTTGGCATGGAATCTCTCGGATAGAGATCTGAACACCTTTCTCACAATCTTGGAAACATGAATGGTTTTCCCAAGATTGAAGGCTGAGTTCACTATGTCCTTAAGCTTGGCATAGAACTCATCAAATGACTCATCCTCCTCCATCTTTATTTCTTCAAAGCTTGTAATGAGCCTCTAAAGTTTTGAATTCTTGACAGCCTTTGTTCCCTCATTGGTTGTCTAGAGGATGGTCCATGCTTCCTTAGCAGTTTCAGTGGAGGATATCTTCTTGAACTCCTCATTGGTGACCGCATTAAATAAAGGATTCAATGCCCTGCTGTTGAAGTTTGCCGCCTTGATCTTTGCATCATCCCAATCGGCCGGCGCTTCCGTTGGCTTGATCCAGCCAATTTCTATAGCTTGCCACACCTTCTCATCTAGTGACTGTAAGAAAGCTCTCATGCGTACTTTCCAGTATGCATAGTTAGTGCCATCAAATAAAGGAGGTATAATAAGAGACTGTCATCTATCCATGACAAACAGGGGTCAATGGATCAACACAACAAAGATTTAACCTAATTAAAGTGTGCCCACTCTGATACCACTTGATAGGCCAAAAATATATTGATTCCTTATGATGAATTATCCAATTAATTAACTAAGTGAATTAATTAGGTTTAATTACATGCAATGAGCGTGGTAGCACAAACAAATCACCAATTAAACTAAGTATGCAGCAGAAATTAAATTGACACGGTGATATGTTTACGAATGGGGAAAACCTACGCGGAAAAAACCCCACCGGGTGATTTTCAGGTCACCACTTCCGAAATTCTACTATTATCACAACAAGCGGTTACAAGTAAAAGAATCTCAATACCTTATACCAACCTACAGTTGAACCCTTACCTCAATACACAATTGGACTTGTTCTGTAGTGACAATTTCTCCTTTTGATGCACGACTCCCAAGTATGTGACTAACCAATTGCACGTATCCTAGTACGCGACTTCAATCACGAACTAGAGAAGTTTGTTGACTACAAAGTTCTTCAATTCATCCAAATTATGAAGATCAAGAAGATGCTTGGCCACAAAACCCTACGGTGCACATACACAGCAACTTCTTCAAAAGAGATGAACTAGGGAAAAACTTTATCTTCGGTCACAATTTGCTTAAACAGATTTTGCTCAATGCTTGTGCAACTTGTAAACTCTTTTACGGCCCTTAAAATAATCCTTTTATATGTCTAGGGTTATAAGAAAAGAAGGCCCAAAGACACATTTACGGATCCCAAGAAAACAGAACAGAAAATCTGTTTTTCTTAAATCTCGACAGATAGCATCTGTTGAGAAGTTGTCGAGCCACGGGGCTAGAACAGCTTCTTGAGCTCGAAAGATGCTAGCTGTCAAACTTTAATGACAGGCACTTTCTTGATTTGAATCTTAGACAGACTTGCATGGCTTTAACACTTGATCTTGAAACAAAGTTTCTTGAAGTATTAAACACATCCTAAATCTACCCAATTACAAGTAAAGTGCGTTCTGTCAAAGTATTAGTCAATTACACAAAGTAGTGACATATGTTTCTAACAAATGAAATACATATGTCCTAACAATAACCAAAACATATATGGCTAATATGTCATAAGAGTGTAAAGCATGTGAGCTTAATGGACTCGAATCATTTGGATGTGAGAAGTAGGATATATATTAGAGTACATAGTTATGACTTACGACCGTAATTGCAACTGTTAAGTATATTTAATTTTTTTCAAACATTGTTTTTCAAAGTTTAATAAATATTTGATATTATTGTTTGATCCAGCTAGAATCTTTCTATTAGCAATATTTTCTCCACATGTTTGATCCTGCTACTTAAGGAAATTGGCTAACTGATCCATCAATGTTGATCCCCCATTTTGGTCACAGCCCAAACCCACCCCCTTTTATCTACCAAACCACTACGCTCGTTAAATTTGAGTTCTCCATGGGCTTGAGTCATGATTTAGATGAAAGAAAGCTGAACCTTTCTCCAAAAATTGCCTGGTTATGGGCTTGTGCCGTTCGTGGGCCCATTAATTTGGAGTCCCAATGGGGTTCAGCCCAAAAAAGTCGTGAAAAAGTTTTAAGTAACTTCAAAAAGGTATTTACCAAAAAAATAAAACTCCAAAAAGGGATTACTTTTGTTTTAAGTGTTGTACATCATGCTTCACGCACCTAACCACTAAATTCAAGCCATCTCAGGGGGCGGCGCCACTAGCCTTAAAATTTTTTATTTGTCTTCTTTTCAAAAAAAAATTTTGAGAACGCCCTCAGTTTTTTTATGCCAATAGAATTACATTTTACTCAATAATTTATTCTAAATTCAATGGATGAATGATTGCTTAGTTGTGCACATTGAAAGAGATGTAGCTTGTATCATTGATAATAAGATTATCATGCACTGATTTCAAAATATGAAAACTCATAGAACGCAATTATAAACTTCATGTATTTGTGTGTTTTTATTATTGTTGTTGTTGTCAATATATGAATTTCTCTTTTTATTAGATTGTATAATTTATACTTCTTAAGGAATACCTTGAAAAAAATTTCTAGAGCCACCACTTTCAGAGGTGGATAACGAGCAGAATTACTGATAGTGTATCAAATCAATCCTTACTCCACACACGCCCATAGAGCTCGTCCAAGGAAGTAGTAAAGGGTAGAGGACAACTTAGCTCGCAAACCTCGTCCATATCAGGGTCGTCCGTCCATGAAGACTCTTGAATGGCCTACGAGAACTCAAGGCGTGGTTATCATATGCAATCTCTGGACAAGGTCCATACCCTTGTTTCATAATGCGAGTGCGAAATTGAAGGTTATCACCACGAAAATCATTTTCCAAGTAATTTGGAATTCTAAAAGTTGAGAAATATACTAACTTTATCATCGGAGGATTTTTGGCTGGTCCTTTCCGATCACCTTTGATAGTGTGTTCATCTCTTCAAGTTTTTTCCAGACCAACTTCTCACCATTGAAGCTCGAAGCATTCAGTCTACTGATTTTACATTGCATCATCAGTTGGCACCGTCTGTGGGAAGAGTTTGGGTTTTACAATTTATCTTCCTTCGACAAAAGGCTGTATGGTTCGGACAAGATCAAGGGCTACCAAGAAAGTAGGGATGCCTCTAGCAATCCCAACTGTGATCGACAATCAGCGCCCATCACTCAACCACCATTCATCCAACATATACAGTCCATGGCAGCCGCCATGACAAAATTAACTCGTCAGAATCAAGAGTTAACAAGAGAGATTGGTTTGCGAAGGTAGCGCCATGATAGGTACGAGAAAGGACAAGCCCAGAGTCAAGAAAGGTGAGGGAACGTGGAGCCCGAAAGCCAGTCAAGGGGTACCGCTTCACGAAGGGTGCCACACTTGGAAAGGGAAATGGATCAGATGCGAAAGGCTATGGATGAGATGAAGGAGAATATGAGAAGGGCAAATCCCGTGGAGGATTTGGTTCATCGAACAGACTCCCCTTTTACGACTTCTATCAACTGTCATCCCCTGCCACCTAAGTTCAAAATGCCTTCCTTGAACTCATACGATGGGACGCGCGATCCGTTTGATCACATCGCCACCTTCAAGACTACAATGCATCTTCAAGGAGTTCCGAAAGAGATTATGTGTAGGGCCTTCCCTACTACACTTAAAGGACCGGCACGAGTATGGTTCAGCAAAATACCTCCAAACTCTGTAAGTTCTTTTGAAGAATTGAGTAAGTTGTTTGTCAATAATTTGATCGGAGGGCAAAGGCATAAACGTTCCTCATCCAGCCTGTTAACTATAGAACAATGAGAGAATGAAAGCTTGCGGTCCTTCATCACTCGTTTCAACAGGGAAGCCCTGACGGTGGATGAGATGGACGACAAGCTACTATTTGCAGCCTTCCATAATAGGCTTAACTCTGACTTATTCATCCACAAGCTTTATGAGCAAGCCTCAAACTATGGCTGAACTCGTCCATTCAGCCAAGAACTTTATGAATGCAGATGACGCAATCATTGCTAAGAAGAGGAAGAGAATCGAGAAAATGGAAACAAACCCCACACGTCACTCCAAGCAGGGCCCTCATCCAAAGAAGGGGCGAATGGAGGATAAGAAAGACCGAGACAACAAGAAGGCAGGCCCTTCAGCACGGAGTCAACAATACATGCCATTGAACGTACCACTGGATCAATTTCTCATGCAAATCAAGGACGATCCTTCTTTGAAGTGGCCAAAGAAAATGAAGGGAGATCCCAACAAGCGAAATAGGAACAAGTACTGCCATTTCCACAAGGACCGCCATTTCCACAAGGACCATGGGCATGACATGGACGATTGCTTTGATCTGAATTAGCAGATAGAAAATCTCATCAGGCAAGGAAAACTGAGGAATTTCCTTGGACAAGATCACAAAGACGAAAGGCTGAAGGGAAAACTGGAAGAAATACCGCGACACCCACTAGGGGAAATAAGAGTTATCATAGGGGGAACCTCGACAGGACAATCTTCCAAGTCAAGAAAGACGAATTTAAAAGTGGTGCAAAACGTCCAGCTCTCAGGACGGTCTCCAAAGACGAGGAAAACTGAGGAACAGGCTATTACGTTCACGGACGAGGATCCTGAGAGAATTCACCAACCCCATGACGACGCGATCGTCATTACTTTGCTTATTGCAGATTATACAACCAAGAGAGTGTTAGTAGACAATGACAGTTCGGCGGACATCTTGTATTACCCTGCTTTCCAGCAAATGAAGCTTGGACGAGATATAATTCGTCCAGTGAACTCACTGTTGGTGGGGTTCGGAGGAATGAAGGTACATCTTGTGGGAGTAGTTACATTGCCTGTGGTGGTGGGGGCATATCCATAACATATAACTAAGGAAGTAAATTTCCTCGTAGTGGATTGTTCATCATCGTACAATGCCATCATTGGAAGGCCAACTCTAAACAGTTAGAAGGTAGTAATGTCTACATACCACCTGTCAGTCAATTTCCCTACAGAATACGGGGTGAGGCAAGTGCAAGGAGATCAGCCAGCAACAAAAGAATGTTACCTAGCCATGCTGGCCACAGATGATGAGTATTGAGGAAAGAGTTGTAGCAGAGCCCACCAAAGTACTGGAAGACATTCCTTTGGACGAGAATGATCCTCAGAAGTTTATTAGAATTGGGACAAGCATAAGGAAAGAGACAAAGCAAAATCTCGTCCACTTCTTAAAGAAGAGTACTGATGTTTTTGCTTGGAGTCATGAAGACATGCCTGGGATTGACCCAAATGTTATCATTCATCAGTTGAACGTATACCCGTCTTATAAGCCCGTCCATCAGAAGAAAAGGGTCTTTGCTCTGGAGCGGGACAAGGCTATTAAGGAAGAAGTGTAGAAGTTAACAACAGCATAATTTATTCGGGAAGTCTACTACCCAGATTGGTTAGCCAATGTAGTGATGGTCAGAAAGGCAAATGGCAAATGGAGAATGTGTGTAGATTTTACTGATTTGAATAAAGCTTGCCCCAAGGACAGTTACCCTTTGCCGCGCATCGACCAGTTGGTAGATTCAACAGCGGGTCACTAGTTGCTAAGCTTCATGGACGCCTTCTCAGGGTATAACCGAATAACGATGGACGAGGCAGATCAAGAAAAAACATCTTTTATCACTAGTTAGGGTTTGTTTTGTTATAAGGTGATGCATTTTGGTTTAAAGAACGCAAGGGAAACTTATCAAATGTTGGTAACTCATATGTTCCGACCACAAATTGGACGAAATGTGGAGGTTTATGTGGACGATATGTTGATGATAATCTTGGACGAGAAAAACCACCTAGACGACCTCTAGGAAACCTTCGACACGCTAAGGCAATATAATATGAAGTTGAATCCCAGTAAGTGCGCTTTTGGAGTTTCATCGAGAAAATTCCTTGGATTCATTGTTTCACATAAAGGGATTGAAGCGAACCCCGACAAAATTCAGGCACTCCTGGATATGAAGCCACCAGGGAATATCAAAGAAGTCCAATCCCTCACTGGACAAGTTGTCGCTTTCAATAGATTTATTTCTAAAGCAACTGATAAGTGTTTGCCATTCTTCAAGATTCTTAAAAAAGCATTCGAGTGGACGAACGAGTATTAGAAGGCTTTTCAAGATCTCAAGACGTACCTAACCACCGCTCCACTGCTGAGCCCATCCGTGCCTGGTGAAGATTTATATTTGTATTTGGCAATGTCCCTACATGCAGTAAGCTCAGCCTGGATTGGGGAAGAAGAAAAGGTACAGAAGCTAGTCTATTACACAAGCCAAGCTTTGAGAGGGGCAGAAGGACGATATCCAATGATGGAAAAATTAGTCTTTACATTGGTTACACCTTCAAGGAAACTGAGGCATTATTTTCAAGCACACATCATTATTGTCTTAACGGATCATCCATTAAAGAAGGCAATAAGCAAGTTGGAGGCAGCATGACGACTGGTTCAATGGGCTATAGAACTCAGTGAATTTGATGTCAGATACCAACTAAGGAGCGCGATAAAAGCACAAGTGTTGGCAGATTTTATTGCGGAGTTCACTCCAAGCTTGGAAGAGTTAGACGAGTCGGACAAGCCTCGGGGATGGGTCATCCAAGTGGACGGATCCTCCACACTACATACGGGGGGGATAGGAGTTATTTTGGAATCTCCGGAAGGAGATGAGTTGAAGTACAAAGTCCGCCTGCAGTATACACCGACCAATAATGAAGTAGAGTATGAAGCCCTTTTGAAAGGGCTGGAGTTGGCCAAGTCTTTGGGAGCAGATCACTACTCGTCCATAGAGATTCTCAGCTAGTTATAGGCCAAGTAAATGGAACTTATGGGGAAAAGGAAGAATGCATGAAGAAATACCTTAATAAGGTAAAACGCCTTGTAAAAAAATTTAAAGAAATCAGTAAATTTAAAGAAATCAGTTTTAATGAGGGATATTAAGAGAAAATCTTGCTTTGAGAGATCTGGGTTAAAAACATGGGTTTTTGGAAAACATTTCATCTCATACTCATGCATTCTATTCATAAAATCTAATGCTTTGAGGAGTTTTTGAACTAATATGTTTCGTTTTTCAAAAATTCAATTTTTCCAGAATTTCGATCGATCAAGTCTATTTTTCGATCGGTCAAAATTGTTTTTAAAATCTCAGAAAAGTCTCTGTGTGTTTCGATGGGTCCTCGATTGGTATTGGATCAATCGAAGGATTTTCGACCGATCGAATGTAATTTTCGATCGATCGAAAATCTGGCTGAGTGTTTTTTAAAAATTTTACTGAAACTGAAAAATTATTGCTGAAAGTACTGTAAATAAAGTAAAAGTTAGTTGAAATAGTATAGTAGAGCCCATAAATAGTGCCAAAAAGTGTAGTGAGGCCCATAAATAGTAGCAAAAATAAGCTGAATAGTAAAATAATTTTCATTTATAATCCCAATCCAAACTCACACTTAGAAGGTGAAGGCAAACGTCTGGTTAATTAGGCCAATATTGTCCAACCCAAAGGAGTAAAGACTGGCCAAGTCTTTAAACCTTTTTTGTTAGGGCCTGTGGTCAAACAAGTCCAACACGCCTAACGGCCAAAACCCAACAGGCACCCAGTGTTTTTTAACACTTGGTGAGACAAAATCACCCAAGTTCGTGGGAGATGGGCGAAGGGTCATGCTCCCACGAGTCAACCGAGAAGACTCCGACAGTGTCTCCGAGTACTGACGAGGTGGGTGGGGTGTTTTCAAGGTCCGAAGGTTGCTTTGATGTGGCTGCGGCTAGTGGTTCTTCTCTTGTGGGCCCTCTAAGTAGCGGTGCCAAGGTGGGGCAGATAGATTTTGCTACTACATTCACCGATGGTCCAGTTGTGGGTTGTCCAATCATTAGGGCTGAGGTGGGTTTGCATGTTTCCAGCTCCGATGATCATTCTGATGGGCTTTCCAATATCACCGAAACTGTTGATTCTCCAAATGTGGGATTTCCAACAATGCTATTGGTTTTCGAGCTCTCTGATATGCTTCACTGCCACAAGTTGTTGGGACCAAACCCAATTCTCTCCAGTTTTTAAGCTGATTTCTGATTCAAAGGAAGATGACATTCTATTGTTGAATTGGGACAATATGATTTTTCTCACGTGATTCTTCACTTTTTCAAAAACTTTTCAACTCCTTTTTCACTCTACCAACCAGTCAAGCCTACTTTTGCTGATTTTTGTCGTTTTCCTCTGTTCTTTTTGCATCAATCCTCTCTCCCAAGGCCAGTAAGACTCTTTTGCCCTTTCTTTTGTTTTTATTTTCAAGTTTCATGCATTTTTGGGTTATTTTCGACATTTAGAGTTTTGGTGATTTTGGAATTGTTTTTGTGTGTTTCTCTCTCAAATTAATCATTGGTTTTTGTGGGGACACTATATGCAAACACTACAAGTGATTTAATTTGATTATTTTGGAAATTTTGTGGACATTTTGAAAATCTAGGGCTTGAAATTGATGAAATTGGGGATTTTGTTCAATTTGATATAAATTGATGAAATTGGCTTATTAGATTAATTAATTTGATCATTATATTGTGTTATTTAACTGTTGTGATGATCAATTTCTCAATTTGTTATTTTTTGAAAATTGGGTTTTTCCCAAATTGGGTATGTTTGATTTAAATCTTATGCTCAAGCCAATTTTGTTAATTTGGATCATAATTGACCTATGTCACTACATTAGTTCATGCATCATTTGCATATCTTGTTCATGCATCATATAGATTTTTTATATTTTATGCTGTGCTAACTTGCAGTCTGCCCTTGGTTTTTGTTTTTGCTCTTTTCTGTGTCTCTCTTTCTTTAGCACCATGCCTAAGAAAACTAGAGCCCATAGGACTTCTGACCCTTCACCTTCCTTTGATAGTGATCGGTTTCCTAGTGAGAAGAACTAGGAGACATATGAGACTCTTAATCTTAGGCGTCATATTTGGGCCGAGCGTAGGGTCATTCTAGATGAGGTTGATCTTGAGGTGAGACGTAACTTTGAGCGTCGGGGTTGGTTATCAAAATCCTCTTGCTACCTTGATTAGAGAGTTCTATTCGAACCTCTCTATCCACATCTATGATACCAACACCTTGGTTAAGGTTTGGTTACGAGGTGTAGAGTATCGCATTACCCCTTCGGTAGTGTCTGATGCTCTTGGGGTGCCGATTGTTGATCATCCCGTCTTTCCTTATGATGAGTCTCCGCCTCTTGATGATGTGATGTCATACATCACTGGATCTTCTATCCAGTGGGGTTCTGATCCTCGGATCACGTCTGCTGAACTCTCTGAGCTTCATTATCTTTTCTTTAGGATTGTCTGTCATTCTTTGTGGCCTATTTCTCATCTTCATACTATTCATATTGAGCGGTGTGTCTTTTTGTATGCACTTGTTACTGATGCCCCTATCAATTTTCCTCATTTGTTCCTTCGTTCTTTGAACGAGGTACATAGGTCTAGTTCTACGGCTCATGCTTTATTTTTTCCTGTTTTTATTCATAGGATTCTCCTTCACCTCGGTTTAGGTGATTTTCCTACTTTTGAGCCCGTACACGTTATTGCTCCTATCGGTGCTACCTTTTTGAGGCAAAGGGCCGCTCAACTTCGAGCTAGCTCTAAGCGTCCTAGGGTAGAGCCTTCCGGTGTCACTCCACCCCTTTCTTCTTCTACAGATGCTCCTGCAACTGAGACGTTTGCTGATCCTGCTGATGATGCTCCTCCACTTTTTCCTTCGGATGTTTCTGATATTCGTCGGACTCTAGACACTGTCATGACCGTTCAGGCGGCTCATGGTCAGCTTCTGGTGGATGTCCTTGATGAGCTTCGTGCTTTGAGAGCGGATTTGGCGAGTTTTCGTCGTTCTCCTCCGTTGCCTCCTTTTGATGATGAGTGACTACCCTTTGACAATTCATCACAAAAAGGGAGAGTGCATTCTATTGAGGAGTTCATGCTTGTAGAGGAAATTTTTGTCTTAGGGGGAGTTTTGAGTTTTGTACCTTACTGTGATACTGTTGAGCTTGTGGAGTTATTAGATTGTATCTAGGTGCTTCACTTTGTATTTACATTTTTGGCTCTTGTTAGGAGATTATTTTTTATATACATTTTTATGTATTTTTTTCTTGTTTCACTATGCTACTTTGCTTATTGATTTATATTTATGATGTTATTCATGATATATGTCTTTATTTTGTGTCATGTGAAATCAAGAAGTTATTTTTTATATTCCTTGTATTTTCCACACATGCGTTTATGTGTTTGTTAAGTGTTACAGGAATATACAGGTTGATTCAGTCGTGCTACTGTCTACTTTGTAACTGTTAGATAGTAGTTAGGTTGAATTTGTTTAGTGGCTTTTTATTTTGTAATGGGCTGTTTTAATTTGTAAACTTTGAGCTTTTTGTTAAGTCTGTGTTTTGTCATGGATTGCCAAAGGGGGAGTTTGTTAGGTTCTAAGAATTAGGAACGAATGTATTAGAACTTCAATTTGTAATGTTGGCAAACCATGATCAAAACATTCTTTAAGTTGTGTGTTAGACTTGCTCAAAGTATGGCTTTTTATGTAAAGTTGGAATCGAGTTGACTGCAGAATTACTGTGCACTTTCTACCTAACTCGATCGATCGAAAATCGTGTAGAACGTTTTTCTGCAGAAAATTCCCAACTCAGTCCTAGCCCATTTAATGTATAGGGTTTTATGTGTTGCCCTAAATATATAAGGGAAAACCCTAGTTACGTTTTTAGAGTTTTAAATGCTGTGTTTGTAAATCTATTTGTTAGATCTAGATGTGTTTACCTTCACATACACTTAGGGTTTCCAAACTCAAGATTCATGTCAAGAGATTGGTAAATCATACAGTTGTAGAACAAAAGAGTTTCAAGATATACAAGCAAGTGTTGTTTGTGCTTTGCTGAAGAATTCAAGGAAAGAAGGAGTCCGTGGATCTCGGAGCTGTCACGTAGTCGTGGTAGTAAGTTTCCTACAGGCAGGTAGCAATAGGATGTTAGTGGTCTAAGTCTTATTGTGTAAACTTCGATTCTTTCATAGTGAATTCGGTTTACCTTGAGGATAGCTAGGTTAAATCCTCTCCAGGTTTTTTACCGGTTTGGTTTTCCTGGGTCATCATATCATGTGTTCTTTATTATTCCGCACTTTTACATGATTTGTTATATTTGTGTTAACCTAGATTTGTTTAAATTACCTAAGTTAATCATTTGGCTAATTCTCTAGGTTAATCTGTTGGGTTTAAGGGGTCTAAATGAACTTACACCTATATCAAAAATTAATTTATGTCTTAATTTAATGATATGAAACAATCATTATGGAGTGAATGTTATAAGTTAAAATTTCATCGTATCTATATAATAATAAAAAGTAGTTTAAATGGTTTTCTTAGAGAATTCACAGAGCAAGCTTGCGGAACTAAATGATATATATTCAAGTTTTTTTTTTTTTTTTTTTTGCATATAACTTTTAAACGGAGTTCAACCACAAAATTTTGTTAGACAAATGTAACAGGATGTTCATAGTGGGTCTTGCAATACTTTTTTTTGGTGAAAAACAGAAGTGGGCCTTGCAAATACATCAGTCTTCATGACTCATTTCTTGCGAACCCCATCAATTGGTTGCCCACTTTAATTGCCTACTATTTCTTCTTAAAAAAAAAAAAAATTGCCTGCTAGTTTGTATTTTTGTAATGCCTACATACTCATGGACACATTTAACAATAAATAATATGTACTCAACTGTTTGAAATTGTTCGTGACCCTTTGGGTTGGTCGGGTTTGAAGGATTGGTGACTTGTCCAAAGGCCCTGAACCTTGATGTGCTTAACAAAAATAAGTTTAAATACTATATTCTTCGGACCTTCTTAAAAGTTGAAGAAAAATATAAAATTAATTTTTTTGCCTCCTATATATATTAAGGAAAGAACAAAAATTTCTCCCAAATTTGGAGCCCTTGTTACCTCTTAGGCAATGGTCTAAGTGGTCCAGGCTTAGGGCCGGCTCAATTATGGCATTGGGAAGGAGCAGAACAAGTTGTAAACTAACTTTAAAAAAGAGATTACTTTAGTTTGTGTTATATCGTGCTTCACGCCCCTAACCACTTTAATTCAAGTCACCCCACAAGTGGATCATAGTAAACTTAGTAAATTACCTCCTTTTTTTTTTTTCTTTTTTTTTTTTTTTCAAGAAGAGTAAGATTACACGTTGATGCTTTGCATCCATCATTTTAATCATTTATTATAAAATATTGTAAACAGTAATACGAGGGACATAAAAAGAAGTTTACAACTTTTACAACAATAACTTGTCATGCATTGGCACAGATTCCCCTAAATTGGTGCCATGCATAACAGAGGACACGTAAACTTCCACAAAATATATAAGAACAACGAAATCCGCATCACCGCTCTTTTCTTAGTGCATAGGCAGGAGCTACTAATATAATTCACGAACTATAAATTACAAGTATATTATAAGATTAAATATATATATATATAGTCAAGAAAGAACACAACATAACTAAATGATTAAAGTAACGTATAAGAATATTCCAAGTCTAAGAGGTGAAATAGAATAAGCAAAGTATCAAGGATATGTACAGATTAATAAGGAGAAGCCAATATGTGTCTTAGACCTCAAGCATAAAAGAAAAGTCACTAGTTCATAATAAATAAATAAATATTGTAAACTTCGAATATTCCAAAGGAAATGTCTAGAGAAGGAAAAGTAGAAAGCTTGGTTTTTAAAGTTCTACTTACTTTAATAATACACAACCAATCAGTGAAGCAAAAAATCACCATGCATGGTTAATTTTCAAATTGAATTCACGGAGTCTTAACTCAAAGAAATTAAACATAGTGGAGTTAGTACGAATTTCTTTGATCTCACAAATACAATATCCTATAAAACAAATTAAAATTAAATTCTATTATCGATAATAATTCTATTAATTTAATTGCTTTCATGTTGTGGATTTAAAATTTTTTATTATGGACATTAATAAATCCTTCGTGGATTTTAAGAACTCACATTTAGTTAAAACGATATCTACTTAATAACAATAATAATTAGCTAGTTCGTGAGAATCACATTGGGACTACACGTCACAGAAATATTACAAGAGTACAAGACCCAAACAAACAATAGTGAGGAATCACTTTTACTTTGCCAAATTCTTTTCTTTTTCATTTCTCCCTTATAATATATATCCTTAACTTGGATTCTTTGTTTTATTATATTCATTGCTTGTACTTCCCAGATACTTAACTATGGCAACGGCCTGCCGGGTACGTCCATAAATTTGAACAGTGTGTCTTAAAGAATAGAGAGTACAGAAAATCATAAGGAAAGTTGTAACAGGTACGAGCTCTCATTTTCTATTTTCTTTTTTTAATATTTAGTATTGTTCAATAGAAGTTTTTAACAGCATCAGCCACCTAGTTTTTGTCAGAAAACTGTGATATGATTTTCGTAGTAGAAGTAGCAAGCTAGAAGGGTTATAGTTTGTGTTTGGCAGGTTATGTTTGTGTGGGGTAAAGATAAGGGTAGCAGATTACAATATCGGCCAATCCAAATTCCTCAATTAACTTCTTAACTGTATTATGACCTTTTTACTTAACAGGTTGATATGACATGACTCACATAACCTGCTTGATAAATAAATGTTGTATTAGGTTGATATAGATAAGACTCATTTTTTATTTTTTATAAATATATTGTATTGTATTGGCATAAGCATGACAAATCACCTACTTCAAAAATATGATGAAAAATGATAAACATATCTTATATTTTGAAAACACAGATTATAATAACTATAACCAAATAAATTATACACAAATTCTAATTTACAATAACATTAATCAAAGTACAAATATTTTATTTCAATCTAATAAAATTCGACCAAATTTTAGAACATAAAATTAAAAAAAAAAAAAAAAAGCAGAGAAGGGTTTTCATTTTTTATTATTATTATTTTTTTTGAGTGAAAATGGTTGGTACCATAGAGGAACAACAAAAATTTTATCAATATAACCAAATTGACCATTTATCAATCTATCATAGTGAGTTGACACATTGATACAAACCCATTTATCCAAAAAATTGTGTTCGGTTAATATTGTGTCTGTGGGTCATTTGGAACCTTGCCGCCCAAGAAATGATGAGTCTCTTGCTATGATACCTATTACATATTTGATAGCAAGATGCCCATGTGTGAAAAGTTGGCGAGTAGTGACCACTTTAATTATCTCTTCTTCTTTTTTTTCTTAGACTTTAATCATCTTATACACCATTGTCCATCATCTATAGGGCATAGTTCACTTCCAAATTGGTTTATAGAACTACATAAAAATTCAAATAATCATTTATATATATATATATATATATATTTTAGTCATATGACCTATTTAGTGAATCATGCATCTTGTTAATTAAATAATTTCATAAATAATTTTATTTAATACACGTTGATGATTTTATGAGTTTCCATATAATTAGGGGTTAAAGGAAATTAAATTCTCTAAATGACCTTAGAGGAAATCTTTGTCCATATATAATTAATTAGTTCAATTATTTATTTTCAAAGCAACAAGATTATCTGCTATGACTAATGTGTGTTATGAATAATGGGGTTTACTATTATTATTATTATTATTATTATTATTATTATTATTATTATTATTATTATTATTATTATTATTATTATTATTATTATTATTATTATTTGAAAAAAAAAATACACACACACTCACACAAAGAGACAAGAAATTATGTTTTAACATAAAGGCACACCAAAAATTTCACAAAAAATCATGATAACTTTTAAAAAGAGCGGAACAAGTTATATTACACACAATAAATTTTTTTTATAAAGAGATTTATTTATATAGATTTACTTTTTCTTAAAAATTATAAATTGATTAAAATTAAAATTATACTTAAATAAGGTAAGGTGTGAAAATCATAAATAAATCCATAGAGAAAATAAGCTAAAAAAAATTACCTTTAGCATAATGTAATTATTTACAAGAAAATTTTCATTCGAAATGTAGTTTTAGCATTTAAGGATTGATTTTTTTTTTCTAGGCAAGTTCTCTCTCTCTCTCTCTCTCTCTCTCTCTCTCTCTCTCTCAGTATTTTAAGGTTTTTTTTTTTTTTTTTTTTTTCCTTTTGATGGTTAATTAACATTTTAAATTTAATTTGAAGTTAGGGTTCAATTTGTTACATTTTGAAATCTTACAGTTTAATTTGCTATGATCAAAAGTTTTGGATTTAATTTGTTACTAACCCTTTATAGTGAATTTTCTCTTAAGGGAATAAAAAAAAAAGTTAAAACACACTCTATCTCTCGTAGTGTTTTAAGTTTTTTTTTTTTTTTTTTTTTTTTTCAGTTAATTAATATTTTAAATATAATTTGAAGCTACAGTTTAATTCGTTACATTTTGAAAGCTTATAGTTTAATTTTCTATGATCAAAAGTTTTGGATTTAGTTTGACTAACCCTTTTATAGTGAATTTTCTTTGAAGGGAATAAAAGAGTTAAAACACTACAGAGAGAGAGAGAGAGAGAGAGAGAGAGAGAGAGAGAGAGAGAGAGAGAGAGAGAGAGAGAGAGAGAGAGAGAGAGAGAGAACTTCCCTATCATCCGCCGTACATTAATTGTCCGCTAGCAGACCCCTCCACTACAAAAAACTGGACCTATAGTGACGTTTGTGAAATGCCACTATAGGTACTAAAAACGCCACTATAAGCCCATTTGAGCTGTAGTGGCGTTTGCTATAGTGGCATTTACAAACGCCACTATTGTACCACCACTATAGACTTATAGTGGCGTTTCTCAAAAATGCCACTATAGGTATGCCCTGTAGTGGCGTTTGTAAATGCCACTATAGACCAATTTTTTTTATTTTTGAAAAAACAAATGCCACTATAGCAAAAAAACCACCAAAAAAAATTGATTACCAAAAATTAATTTTTGGTAATCAAAAGTTTTTTTTTTTTTACGTGAATTTTTTTTTAATTTAATTAAGATTGTAATTAAATTAAAATTACAATTTTAATTAAATTAAAAGATACAAAACAAAAAACATAAATAAAGCAAAATTCAAACAGTATAGCTAGCCGCCCCAACGAATTCAAAATCAAACACAACATTCACATCCGAAAATAAAAAAAAAAAGGAAACTCCAGCCCAACACACTCAGCCACCATAGACCAACCTGCAAAAAAAAAAATCATCAAATTGATTTTGAATTTCAAGCACTCTACTTTTTTTGTTCTATTAACAAAGATATTATCACACTTGAGATAGACCTATCAATAAATAGACCAAAACTATTATCAAAAAATAAATAGACCAGAACAATCATAAATTAAAAAATAAAATAAAAATTGCTTACCTGCAACTATACAACCAATGGCATCAAACACCATCTACAAATTTGAACAAAATCAGTAAGCTGCAACACTATCTGCAAATCCAAAACCCACAAACACTAAAGTGAAAGAAGAGTAAAAGAAAAAGAAAAGAAGGAAGATGGAGGAGTGGAGATAAGGGAGAAAAAGAAAGAAAGAAAGAAAGAAAAAAAAAAAAAAAAAAAAAGAGAAAGGAAATTTGAAACTTGGCGTGGAGAGACAAGGGAGAAAAATAAAGAAAGAAAAAAAAAAACAAAAGAGAAAGGAAGCAGAGGCGGAGAGACAAGGGAGAAAAAGAAACAAAGAAAGAAAGGAACAAAAAAAAAAAAAAAAACAAAAGAAAAAGGAAGCTGAGGCTTGGCCTGGAGAGACAAGGGAGAAAAAGAAAGAAAGAAAGAAACAAACAAACAAAAAAAAAAAAAAAAAACCAAAACAAAAGATAATGGAAGCTGAGGCCTGGCGTGGAGATAAGGGAGAGATATGGGAGAGTGGGGGTAGGTGGGGGGTTTTAATGTTTATATATATATATATATATATATATAAAGAAAAATGATATATTAACAACATTTTTACAACAAATTTTAAGTGGCAGCTTGTTACTTGTTGTTATTGTTAGGGCAAAAAAGTAATCTTAGTGTTAGGTTCAAATTTGAACTAATAACAACTAACCACCTATGATTTGTTGTGAAAATATTGTGGACATAGCATCTCTCATATAATATATATATATATATATATATTTATATATATAAAGACAAATGATATGTCTACAATATTTTCAAAACATTTTTACAGCAAATCTTAAGTGGTAGGTTATTACTAGTTGTTATTGTTGGGGTAAAAAAGTAATCTTAGTGTTAAGTTCAAATTTGAACCAATAACAACTAAACACTAATGATTTTTTATAAAAATGCTGTAAACGTAACATCTCTCATTTAAATATAAATATATAATAATAAATACATTTATATATATATATATATATATTATATTCAAATATTATGGAATATGCCAAAGAATATTCTTGGCATATTCCATAATTTTGTTTACGCTAGAACCGTTTAGTTTTTTTTTTTTTTTTTTTTTTTTTTTTTTGGTGCTGGGCTATAGTGGCATTTGTTAGACGCCACTATAGGTCCTGATCATACAAGAGCCTATAGTGGCGTTTGTCAAACGCCACTATAGGTCCTACTCGCTAAACACCACTATAGGCCCTATCCAACCCCAAAAAAAAGCCTATATTGGCGTTTTATAAGTCCTGGACTTACGAGGCCCTATAGTGGCATTTGACTAACGCCACTATAGGACCTACCCAACCGGGAAAAAAAGAAAAAGAAAAAAGAAGAGGTACCTATAGTGGCATTTGACAAACGCCACTATAGGTCCTACTCTTACAAGAGCCTATACTGGCGTTTGTCAAACGCCACTATAGGTCCCGGACTTACGAGGCCTTATAGTGGCGTTTGAAAAACACCACTATAGGACCTACCTAACCGAAAAAAAAAAAAAAAAAAAAAAAAAAAAAAAAAAAAAAAAAGGTATCTATAGTGGTGTTTGACAAACGCCACTATAGGTCCTACTCTTACAAGAGCCTATAGTGGTGTTTGGCATAGGCCCTACACAACCCCAAAAAAAAAAAAAAAAAAAAAGCCTATAGTGGCGTTTGTCAAACGCCACTATAGGTCATGGACTTACGAGGCCCTATAATGGTGTTTGATAAACGCCACTATAGGCTGTTGAAAACACTGCTATAGACAATTTTTTTAAAACGCCACTATAGGTTGCTTATAGTGGCGTTTTTTACAAACACCGCTAAAAGAAACGCCACTATAGAACCAGTTTTTTGTAGTGCTCCCAAAATTGGTTGCCCCCAACTCAGCCTCACCTGTAGTGTTAGCATGGAATTTCTAAGCGCCTCATTTCCCACATGTATAACCCCTTCCAGCCCAACTGCTTCCCATTATCCAAGAAAAATGACTCATTTTGTCTCTTCTGCATTCTCAGCTTATTTTCATGATGAGCTGCTTCTTTCTTCTGCTTTTATAATTGATGATCTAATGTCTTCCCCCTGCAAGATTTCAACTCTCTCTCTCTCTCTCTCTCTCTCTCTCTCTCTCTCTCTCTCTCTCTCTCTCTCTCTCTCTCTCTCCACATAACAACCAAGCTATCAGAAATTTGAGTAATTTTCATTTCATATATTTTTTATTGATACAAATAACTTTTTTTTTTTGAAAGTAGACAATAGCTGATATGAATAACTTGTGATCGGTTGTTTGACAGTTGAGTAATTATCATTTCTTAAAAAAAAAAAAAAAACTGTTGCTTCTTTTTAAGCCATTGATGAAAAGATTGAAAGCAAAGCGGTGTTGATCAATTAAGAGAGAGTGAGAGAAACAGAGAGAACCTAGAATCATATGAGATTTTTCAAGATATATTGTCAAATAAATTGATTTTTTATCTTTTTTTTTTTTTTTTTTCATTTCTCTCCTTTTCTTTCATTTGTTTCAACATAATTTTTCAAATACTTCCTCTAGTTGAAATTGCTAGTCAACTTCAAAATATTTTTTAGTTTGACCTAAATAATATGGGGGTGTAAATTGTTTCAAGACTTTAAGGGGTCATTTGATTCGCTGTGATATACTCTTGATGTGATGTACATTATGATAATATGACATTAAGGTTTTTTATTTATTTTATTTTTTCTGACACTACCATAAATTATAATTACAAAAAAATATCACAATATCTTAATCTCATCACCTTCCTAAATAATGTAATGTTGTATTTTTGTATTGAGATTACATTAATGTAAGATTACAATAACGTAATTTTTGTTTATAAAAAGATAATCAGATTATCCAAACTGCATCATAACTTCACTAAGAGTTGATTTGTTTCAACATAAAATATTTATCGAAAATAAAATATATTTTTTGTAAAAAAATATTCATGATGAGTCACGAGTACAGGAAGACAAATGCAGATCATTGTGTGTATGTTAGAAAATTTCCCAATGGTTAATTTGTTATTCTTCTACTTATAGTAGATGATATGTTGATAGTAGGACAAGATGCAAGTGTGATTGGAAATTTGAAGGACTTGTTCAATCTTGATATGAAAGGCTTGGGTCCAGTAAGACAAATTTTGGGTATGCAGATTTTACGTGATAGGAAAGCTAAGGAGCTATGGTTATCACAAGAGAAGTATATTGAGCAAGTTCTTGAAAGGTTCAATATGAAACATGCCAAGCTAGTCAACACACCTTTTGGTGCTCATTTCAAGCGAAGAAAGAAATCTTGTTCTTCATCCAAGAAAGAGAAAAAAGATATATCATCAACCATTTATTCCTCAACAGTTGAGAGTTTGATGTATTATATGGTTTGCATACGTTGTAAACATAAATTTTTTCTCAATTGCAGAAAATCAAATCAAACAACTGAAAAGAAATATAGTTTGCAAATATAAATTTGTATTGATGAGTAATGAGTACAATCTCTATTTCAATTCTTTTACAAAAGAATACTCTCTGATTCTATCTTCGTTGAACTTGACTCAAACAAAAAATCTTCTTGACTTTGGTTAGAAGATGGATCGAATGGTCTCCACAACAAATCTCTAGCTTCGAGCTTATTAGAGATTTATTGTTCTTCGAGTCTTTGAATGTGAAGGTTTTTAGGTTGAAGTTTTTCAGGGCTTTAGAGGCTTGATTCGTCGAGCTTCAAAGATTTGGGGTTTGTTGAAGTTTATGGAGGCTTTTTGTAGCTTGATTCCAATAAAACTTCGAAGAACTTATTTGAATGTTCTTCGTATGTTCTTGAGGCAGAATTTCTCCAGAGTTTCCACGTCTTGGAAAAATCCCCCTTCAAATGAGAGGAGATGTCCTCTATTTATAGTGATTTTAGAGGATAAGCTCTCCTTTGAATTGATATGCTTGAAAATATGTAGTTGGCTTTTGATTGGCCCAAATTCTTTTTTAGAGATAATTATCTCTATTTATCTATTTTGATAAAGATCATGTTTTGATAAAGATAATAATCAACAAAGATAAATAATTATCTCTATTTAATTTATTTTAATAAAGATAATTATCTATCAATTTTGAATATAAAATTTATCTCTATTTTATTTATTTATTTTAATAAAGATAGTTATCCATAAATTTTGAATAGGAAATTTATTTTTATTTTGTGAGCCAAGTGACACCTGGCAAATTTTGGGTTGCCAACGTAATATCCATTTGGATGACACATGTCATCATTTGATTTAGTTAATTTAATGACAAATTAATTTAAATTTTGTCACTAAATTTTGATGTGGCATTTTATGATTAGCTTAACAAATTTTTGCCTCCTACAATGACCAGATATTGCTCACGCAATTGGTGTTGTCAATAGGTTCACGGTTAATCCTAGTAAAGATCATTGGGAAGCAGTGAAATGGATCTTTAGATTTTTGAGAGGTAGCTCTAAATTGTACTTGATTTTTAGCGATTCTAAACCAATTTTGGAGGGTTATGTAGATGTAGATTGGGCAGGTGACCTTGATGGTAGGAAATCTGTATCGGGGTATTTATTTACTTTTGTAGGGGGAGTTGTATCATGCCAGTCAAGATTACAGAAGTGTGTTGCCATATCTACAATTGAAGCTGAGTATATTGCAGCTAATGAAGCAGGTAAAAAGATGTTTTGGTTGAAACGGTTTCTCCAAGAATTGGGTTTGAAGCAAGATGGGTATGTAGTTAATTGTGATAGTCAAAGTGCTATAGACTTGAGCAAGAATTCTATGTACCATTCACACTCGAAGCACATTGAGGTGAGATATCATTGGTTGACACTGGTTGTTGAACAACAGTCATTTGAATTAGAGAAGAGTCATATAGATGAAAATCCAGTTGACATGTTGACCAAGGTTGTGTCAAGAGAGAAGCTAAAGCTTTATGTTGGGTTGGCCGGCATGAACTCTGATTAAAGACTTGGGTTGAAGATCTCCTCTATAGTGGGCTGGAGGGGGAGATTGTTGGGTGCAAAGCACCGTGTGGGTCTAGCCGACATGCCCTGTCAAAGCTCATTTAAGAGCTTGCCAACAAAATTCTTCAAGGAAGCCATGTCTCTTAATGAGACCTGACTCAAGCGTGTTGGACACGTTGAAGATAAAGAAAAGAAAGAAGCAAAGGCCATTCAGCCTTGAGTGAAGAGCTGAAGCAAGAGAGGGCTATTCGGCCATTGTGAGAAAAACATAAATGAGTACTTCAAGAGGTGCAGTTCGAAGAGATAGAGAGAAACACAGTGAGAGTGTGAGAAAGTAAAAAAGAAAAATGAGACATTTTTCTTTGCTCAAGTTACACACAAGGAAGATAAATTGGTGGAGTTCTCATGAAGTTTTTGAGTGCTATAAACATGAAGAGTTGGAGTATTCAGAAGAAGATTTTGCTACTGACTTTGTGGTGAGATTGTATTTACTTCTTGAGATTTAATTTGTTATGTATTCAATTTATTGTGAACTCAAGTTTAGTATAAACCTAATAGTTATAATCTCTATTTTATAGTGGATATTTATAGGAGCTGCTCCGTAGTTTTTTCATCTACACCGAAGGGCTTTCCACACAAGATTTGGTGTTCTCATGTGGTTGTGTTTATGTGGTGCTTGCTGGAATTTTTTTTTTTTTTTTTTTTTTGTTTCCATAATATTGCTATTGCTTGGTAGTTATTAATTTTAATTCACACATAGGCATTGAGGGGATTAAGATTTTTCCCCAACATTGTGAACTAGTGATCATTTCTTACATGTTGCTCTTTATGTGTATTGCTTAGTTTCTAATTCTATATCTGTTCCATACATAACTCACTTTTCTTAAAGTTACATCCGGATAAATTATTAATTTTCCTAAAGGTTTTATAGTTTGATCATCGATCAAAATAAAATCCGTATAAATTGTTGGGAGGAGTATTGGATCAGATTATAATGATAAGCTTCAAACAAGAGCAAACCCAAGATCATGTTAGCAAAAAACATGATCAAATTTATCTAGATAAAATGATTGATAAATCTTTTCTCTATATTATTTTCATCTAACTACAAAAATAGGATGAGACATGTAAAACAATACATATGACACAAGATTAAGATATGATCATACCAGGCAAAGCTGCAATGTTGGACTTCAAATCATGTCAGCCTAAAACAACATATAACACAAGATTAAGGACTCAAACGACATGTGGATTATACTCTCACATTATAATAATGTTTGGCTAAGAGTGAAATTCACGTGTAATTAATCTATTGGCTCATTAGAAAAGCTGTTAGTCTGTTAGACTAGGAGCCACTCTTTGTAGATCTCTATTCCGTGTATATAAGCAGAGTTTAAGGTCAAGGAAAAGCATCTTCGGTTTAACTGAATTTTCTGACCATCCCAAACAGCAAGCACGTAAAATGTTTTCCCAATTTCCTTTACAGCCAAAACAAACACAATCTTTTATAGCCGTAATCAAATATGCAAAAGCAATTACTTTCGAACCTTTCTGATGTTTGATTGTTTGGCCTTTGGTACCTCAGCCCCGGTAATGTGCATCCACTTTGGGTTTACAGTTTTTCCAAAAGTAAAATATCCTCGCCTCGCCCAGTACGCAGAAATGCTACAAGTGCCGTTTGTTGAATTCTCCATTTTTTGGATGATCGTAGCCTTTTATGGTGGCGTACAAGCAGTCTTGGAAGAGGATGACCCTTCAAACCTTGCTCATTGGGTTACGGTTTATTTAGTGATTTCCATTATAATCCCCTTACTTCTGATTTTTTGTTGTACAATGTATACAGTTAAATTTTGGATTGTTAGCTACATTTTTTATTCAAAATAAAATGTTCTAAGTGTTTTTTAAATTAGTTTAGTTTGTATTAAAGTGAATCAAAGATGCAGAATTTCATTAATCAAGCCTCAGAACAATCGCTAAAGCAAAATAATTTTTTTTTTCAAGAGAAATTCAAGATAGAAAGTTGGCAAAAATGCAAAACTCATCCTCTAAATTTAACTTAAGTTCATTTCAGTCTTTTAACATTATTTTCATTCAATTAAGGCCGCTAATAAGTTTTAAATATGTTCAATTAAGACTTTTGTCAAGTTCTATTAAGTGCTTGCCGTTAAAGTGTCCAATTTTGATTTTCTTTGATAACCAAAAAAAAAAAAAAATTTTGAAAAAGAAAAAGAAAAAGAACAGATCTAGTTTTCCAAATTGACGTGATGAAGAAACATCGGTAACACAATCCAAGAAATACACTTCTTCTTTACCTTTACCACCTTTCTTTTCTATCTACACCTCTTCCTTAACCCCACTTTAAACTCAAACATTAGTTTTCAACCCTCTCATAGTCCCCACAAACCAAACCAAGGAGTTGGCGATCAACACAATTTGAATTCCTTGTTCTCATACGCTTCCTCCCTCCCTCCCTCCCTCTCTCTCTCTCTACTTCAGATTTTTGCAACTGGAATTTGATCAATTTGGTGGGGTTTTTTATTTTATTTTCAAGTTTGATCAATGAACTTTAAGATTAGTATTTTGTTGCGTTTTTTGTAAAATTCTGAACTCGCTCTCTAAATAGAAAACTGATTTTATTGATCAGAGAAAGAATACAATCCAATTAATTATAATTCACTACCTCTATCTATATATATACAATCTAATACAAGCTTCTTCTTTTTTTTTTTTTTTTTTTTTGGACTGAAAGAGGTAGACAAGCTAAAAGTGAAAATAACCAACTCCCAATTTTGGAGGGAAAAACTGTTACAACAGAATCTACCTAACTAAGACACGTGTACCTCAGCTAACTGCCTTCTAACTTCCTAACCCGTGTGGCATCATCTCCTGAATTGAATGAATTATTTGTTCATAGCAAGTTACTGCTTCAATCAGGTCCATCAATTCTTCATTGCTCCATTCTGATTCTGCAGTAGTAATTTGATCACTGCCACTTGTCACAATTGCATCTCGAGGCTTTCCCTGATGTTGCGACACACTCTGCCTAGCTCCTTGCTGCTTTCCTTGATGCAGATGCTTCTTAATTTCAACAGTTTTTCTTATTTTGAAGTTTTAGTCATTGGAGTAACCCACAGATTCTATATGTATAATGAAATTTATATTCAATTAATACATACATATATATATATATATATATATATATAAAAGAATGTGTAAAATTGTGAGACCTTAAAAATTTATGTAGCAAAATAGTATAATGTCAATCAAAAGTTATTACTTTTATATTTATTAATTATAGATATGTTCCTCCTTGTACTTCATTCATACAATTTTAAGTCACTTGATCATGACACTAAGAAGAATTTTTCCTTTCCTTTTTATTACTATTAATTCCTTTATTATATACCTTATTGGGTTCTTTCATGTACTTCTTTGTTACTAAACTGTTATCTATAATCCCATTTCAAAAAAAACAAAATAAAACTGTTGTCCATAAAAGGGACACCAACAGGGGCAAGCTTCTGTTACTAAATCATATCATACTTAAGTAAGAGCTCTTGTTCTTTTATTTTGTTTGTCTTTGTATTTTTTTTTTTCATGTATAGAACTTTCAAATGGAGAACCAAAAAAAAAAAAAAAATTACAACTAATTCAGCAAAAACAAAACAAAAAGACAAAAAATTACTCTTAGAAAAATCTAACAAGATGTTCAAAGAGGGCCTAGCGGCTAGCGGTACTTTTTTTTTATAAAGTAAAAGCAGTAGTGGGCCTAGCAATACAATCATGATTCATTTGTTCCCAACCCCATCAAACGTTTGATGCCAAAGATGCCCACTAAGCAAGTGGTTCCCACTTTAATTGCCTAAACTTGCGATTGACACTCATTTGAAACTGTTCGTACCGCTTTGGATAGTGTCTAGGCCTCTTTAACATAAGTAAATGTGAGTGTTGATAAACACCTCATGAGATATCTGCATAACAAGAATAATTTTCCACTAAGCAGCAGTATTCTTTTCCTTTTTAAAAAAAATATTACTTAGTATATAATTAAATCCTTTATTATATATATAAGAATTTTTCTTTTCCTTTTTTACACTATTTAGAACATAAAACATAGTTCCTTTAGTGTACTCCTTATTTGAATGCCTTGGTATAATATGTTCCTAGCTTGTACTTCATTCTTACTTTTTCTTTTTGTATATTCATTAGCACATAATTTTTTTTGATACATTAATAGTTGGTGATGCAAGGATTTGAATTGTAGATGTTTCTATTGGGAAGATCACTTATAAGAAATTTTCATTTTCTTATTAAAATTCTTTAGTACATCATATCCCTTACTTGAATTTTTTATATACAAAATTTTCTTTTCCTTTTTAAAATTCTTTACAGCATAGTCGCTTTGCTTTAGTATATCTCTTACTTTGACTTGAATATATATATATATATATATATATATATATATATGTTCCTAACTCTTGTACAGTATACTTACTATTTTAAGTCAATGCTCCCTTTTCTTTTCTTTTCTTTTTTTTTCTTTTTTTCTTTTTTATATTCTTTAGTACATATATTTTTTTTTGTAAGTTGATAGTTGGTGTAGGAAAATTTGAACCTTAGATGTCTAAGTTGAAGAGATTACTAATAAGAATTTTTCTTTTTCTTTATTTAAATTCTTTAGTACGTAGTTCCTTTATTATATCTCCTTTACTATATCCTTTACTTGAATTCCTTAATGTAAGATTTTTTTTTTCTTTTTTAAATTATTTAGAACATAGATTCTTTATGAGTTCTACTTAGCTCAATTAGTAAAGTTTCTTGTCGTTGAGAAAGAGATCTAAGATTCAAACCCTGTATACACCATAAACCAATCGGTGCCTTAGCCTAATGATAAAGTACAAACATCATGAAATGGACGTTATAGGTTAAAATTCTATCATATCTAAAACAAATCATAAAAGTTGTTGTTTAATTATGTGTGATAATTGAATGATGAGTGGAAGCATGAAAGACAAATTACACATAAAAGTTTATGTGGTTTAGCATAATATTCCTTCAGTGTATCCCTTACTTGAATTACTTAATATATTAAGTTCCTGGCTTGTACTTCCTTTTGACTATTTTGAGTCATTTCTAATAAAAAATCGATATATAATTGGTGGTGCATGGATTTAAAGCATAGACATCTCATTTGAAAACACTAAAAAATACAAGTTGAACTACAAAGTTCTTAACATATTCCTAATTTATTACATAATTCCTTTATTATATCCCTCGCTTGAATTTATATATATATATATATATATATATATATAAAAGATAGAATTTCTTTTCTAGCCTAATCTAAGTATATATTTGTGTGAAACTTCCTCTTAGAAACTTGAACCCCAGCCTTTACCCCCCACACCCTACAAGCATTTAACATAATAAGTTTCTGCTTACATAATAAGTTTCTGCTTGTACTTCCTTCCTATAACACTTGGTCATAACACTAAATAAGAATTTTTCTTTTCCTTTTTCATATTCTTTACTACTTTATAATTCCTTTAATATATCCAATCATCTTTATTTTTTTAGAATCTATTATATCCCTTACTTGAATGCCCCGACATATCATGATTCTAGCTGGTACTTCTTTATTACTAAACTGTTGTCATTAAATTTGAAATGTCTCCTTAGATACTTAACAGATGATACGGAAAGTCGGGATACCAACAAGATTGCGCTTGCGGAACTAAATCATAGCTATTCAAGTAAGAGCTCTCGTTCTTTTTTATTTTGTTTATCGTTATTCTTTTTCCAGCATAGAACTTTCAAATGCAGATCACAGCAAAATACTGTTAGAAGAATGTAAAAGGATGTTCATATTGAACCTAGCAATAAGTTTTTTTTCTCACTCTCTCTTAATTTATTAATTTATTTTATTATTCAAGTAAAAATGGTAGTGGGCCTAGCACTACTTCATGAATCATGTCCTCCGAATCCCATCAAATGTTTGATACCAAAGATGTCTACTACGCAAGTTGTTGCCCACTTTTAACTCCTTACTAGTTTCTAATGCCTACGCACTCATGGACCCATTTAAGAAAAACCATTAATATGTACTCAACCGTTCTTCTTCTTCTACTTCTTTTTATTTTTTATTCGATTGTTGGGAATAAAAGTGTTTGAACCGTAGCGTTTCCATGAGAAATATTAATAGAACTATCAAGACTTGGTGTTATTTTAGCCTCTGTAGAAATGAAAGAAAAAAAAATGTAGGAAGGAATATTTTATGAAAAAATGAAATTCAAGTTGTTCGATCAAATTGACTGTCAAGTGACTATTGGATATTTTGTATTCTTTTGTATATCCAAGCAAGTTGCAATACATTTTTAATGGCTTGTGGCATGATGAAATCGCTTTCCTTAGATAATATTTACCTCACACTCAAGTTACTAAAGAATTTTTATAAATTTGTCTTCAAGATATATCTAAGTCTATTGGGTTCTACAAATTGCAATTTTTTGAGGAAGACTCATAGGAGTTTTAGTGTTTCTATGAGAAAATTAGAAGTTATCTTGAAATTAAATTGTTATATCAATTAAAAAAATTGAAAACAATTTTCCAATATTAACAAATGTTTATGTATCAAAGTGGTGCAAATTTTGGTCTTAAAAACTACAAATATAGCTATTTTGCATAATCTCTCTCCTGACACTCATTTAACATATTGGTCAAACCAACTTTAAATAGAGAGCCCGAAGAATAATGAGACTAAAACTCGTGAAAAAAAAAAAAAGCAAAAATTATTGTATCATTATGTGGAGGCATGCAAGACCTCAATCAGAACCCAAGTCTCCTTGTTGAAAGACCAAAGGTTTCATCTTCTGGTATTGTTGTATACATACTTTGGCAAAAAAATATTTGGAAATAAATCCAAAAATTTTATTTGGTAATTTAAAACCTATCAAATATATCAAGTTATCAACTTTATAGTCACTGCTTGGAACTTTTTACTCGTACTTTAGGAATATATATGATTCTTTCAATCTCTTCAACAATATTAGGCCATTTAATAATTGTTTATTTGAATGCATATTTAAATAAATTCTTTATTAGATTACATTTTCTTTTTATAATATATATAGTTACAAATTTTCTAGATGACAACAAATAAAAAACTTTCTTGGTTATAAAATATTTAGATTTCAAGTTAAAAAAAAAAATTATATTTAGACAAAAAAATAATAATAATTTATGAATCGAATACCAAAATAACATCCTAGTTACCTAACTTTTGCGTCTGTGTTAAAATAAATAGGAGCAAATAATTTTCATTGGTGGAATTTTTAAAAATTAATCCAACAAAAGTTATTGATTATTGTAACATTAACAAGAAATTACACCAATTGTGACTTAATTTGTGTATGTGTGTTCAATTTAATCAAATATTGTACTTTGAAACTTGTTCACAAAAGTATTGTTATGTTTAGTTTGAATTGTTTAATTGTCAATCATAAACCTGAAAGTTGAGTTTTGCCTTTAACAAATACAAATATATTTTTCTTTAATTGAGCCCGTGCTGTTCATTGCAACTCAAATACTTTTAAGTGCGTGTAAAATGTATAATTCATAAGATTTAAATTAATCAAATTTCAATTCAATTCGATTCAATCATGAATTCGATTCAATTGGATTGTTTGAAAGATATAAAATAACAAGATACCCCCATATGGCATAGCAATTTTAGTTTATATATCATAGATAAGTTGGAAAAACGATTTTTCCCCTCTAATCATCTAAACTTTGAACTGCTTATACACACAGAGATCAGTATTGACTACATGGGAAAAACTTGTTCAATGGATCCTGAAAAGGGCTTTCATGAAGTCCATATTGATGACGACAAAATAGAAGTAATACTTAGTAAACGTAAAATAGAATTATACAATGCTGTGATTGAGGAACGTGTGGATTTCACAGTTGAGGCTGAAGTTCTTCGTGAGGTAACATCCACAAATAACACCATTCTTCATGTTGCTGCAAAATCTGGAAACACGAAAATTGCGAAAAAGATTATCGATTTAGACCCATCACTCTTGCACGAGCGCAACTCAAAAGGCAACACTCCACTTCATATTGCCGCTAGTTTGGGGCATCAGGAAATGACAAATTTTCTGTTGTCACAACGCCAACACACGACGGTACCGCTGTTGATGATTACAAATGAAAGCAATGAAACGGCATTGCATGGTGCGGTACGAAATGGCCACAATGAGATTGTGAAGAAGCTAATTGAAAAATGTCCAAGCTTGACTTCATTACGCAATAAGCATGGAGAATCTCCTATCTTCATAGCCGTGGATAGAGGATTTTTCGATATTGCTACACATATCCTGGACATTGAAGAATGCTGTGAGTACAAGGGAAGTAAAGGCATGAATATCTTGCATGCTGCTGTCATTCGCATAGATAAAAGTGAGTCCACTAATATGTTTAAGTTTATCAATTTTAATTTTGCTCATACGAGCGTTTACATATTTGTAGAATAGTATTTGTTTCACTATATTCTAAATAATAAGTATAAATAAAACAAAAACAACAGTTAATTTTTTATATATAAAAAACAGTCTAAAACATAAGATTTTTTTTTTTTTTGGGGAAAAAAAAACTCAATTTACAATTATGAAAGGAAGAGAAGCATCTGTTACTGTTGAACATTTGGTTTTACTTGTGTTCATTTGAGAAACAATTTATCTAGTTTTTTTGCTAAAGGTATTATAAATATAAAACTGAAAACTATATAACATAAGCAGATTGATTTTTAGGGTAAAAGTACTGTGGCTTAAAAAAAAAAGGGTAAAGTGAAACTCATGATAGGCAAAGATGTGAGAAAAAATATAGGAGTGTAGGACCACAAATGGTAGTTTTTTTGACCAAAAACAATACCCAACTGCAGCTTTTCGGCCAAAAACAATACCGGGCCGTGTGAGAAAAGAAGCTCCGAATAAAGCATATTTGCAGTGGCCAGCGGGACCAAAATTTAAGCAAAAAACCAAAACTACAAACTTATTGAAAATTCTTGGAGATAATTAGGTACAGTTCATAAACGTTCTGAAATATGGACTAGTCGGGTTCAAAAATAATTTGAAGGTAAGGCAATCTATCATGTGTTGTCTTATGGGTAGTGGAAGAAAATTACCAATATGTTTATCTATATTGACCCTTACACTATTAATTATTACTGCTTCGTTATTTTAGTTAACTCAATATATTGGTAACAAAGAGTTGTTAAATAAAAAATTTGAGTTCAAATTCCGTCTAGATTTTATAAGTTGAAATTGTATTGTATCTAAATATATATATATATATATATATATATTATGATTATTATTGTGGAGTTAAATTTATTCTAATTTTTTCATGGGACTAAGAGGGTCCGTTACTAGCTTTACTTTTTCCTAAACTTTAGCAAGATCATATGTGTTTTGGAAATCAGATATGAGTTGGGTTTAGGTTACGTTGTTATGTTGTTTTGGCTAAGATCCACTACTCTGATCATTTATTTTCTGTAGGCAATCTGTTTAAACTTCGCACTCAAGATTTTTTTACCTGGAAAGCTGTTGCCTCATTCCTAAGAGAAGTGCGACATAATCTATATGCCATAAGAGATAGCTTTTATCAAACGAAGATCCCTAAAGAAATTTTGGACAAAAGAAGTAAACTTGATATCACAAAAATAGGTAATCCATTTCCCTTTGGGATGCTATATATTTCTCTCTCTCTTTTTATTTTTTCCTTAGATGAATTATACTACTTTTTATTTATTTATTTTTTTTTTAGAGTTTCAACTTATGACATTTGGTCCTGATGATAACTTTTTATCATCAGACCAAGATACCAATCAGTTTTTGATGTAGGCGGGAATTGAACCCCAGATCTCTTAATATAATAATGATATTTTTCTTTCTTTTATCTATTTTTTTTTGTTTTTTTAAGAAGAATTCTAAATATGAATTTGATAATTATAGTAGTTACACATAGGCATTTATTATCATGGTATTTGTATATGCACATAAAATTTCAACATAATATGGCTGAGGAAAAAATAAAATGAGAATTTACTAATTAGGTTGTTCAACCTTGTGTCCTTCACAAGACAAGAGCCCAAGCAATTATATTTTCCCACTCGCTTTCTTTATAATACATTACAATAAAATCCATATTTATAATTGGGACTGTTCAATAAATTCAATGATAACTTTCTCTAACAATTGATCACTTGATTCAATATCAATGTTCTCTGGCTATCAATGTTTTAATTTGGTTTTCCAGGTAGATTTGCCACACAAAACAATTGTCTCTGCTCGAGAGATTTTAAACAAAATATCTTCCTCAATGCACTCTCTTGATAAGTCGAATTGTGTAATTAAAGAATGTAAAAATAAATAAATAAAAATCTTACTCTATGTGGTCTCTCTCTCTCTCTCCAGATTTTATGGAAAAAGTTATAGAAAAATTTCCAAAGGCAATTACGGAAGAGGATGACTTTTGCTGGACTCCTCTTCATTATGCTGCACACTTTGGCGAGGAAGAACTTGTGAAACTATTTTTGGACAGAGATATTTCCCTTGCTTACAAACAGAACAACGAAGGCACGTCTGCTCTTCATATTTCAGCCAGGGCAGGACATGTTGACGTAATGAAAATATTCATTGAAAGATGTCCATATACTTGTCAATTGTTCGACAAAAGCCATAGGACAGCTCTTCATCTTGTAGCGGAAAGTGGACATACAAAAGCCCTTAAAGTTTTTTTCCAAAATAGGAAATTCGCTTTTCGTGATCTCATGAATGAGCAAGATGATGAAGGAAACACCCCTTTTCATATCGCTGCCGCAAATGGGAATTATGCACTGTTAATGAGTCTGGCAGATGTTAGAAGAATGGGGGGTGCTGTGAACAAAAAAGGGGAGAGTATTCTCGACATTATTAAAGCAGATAATCAACTGATGGATGATGAAAAGGTAAGCATTCAAATCTTAAAGTAGCATAGATTTTTAATTATCTGTTGTTGCAAAATTATAAAACTTTACTGAAAGTAAATACAAAAAAAATGTCATGCTTCTGGATTTCTTTTGTATAGATTAATATGGTAATGATTGGTGAAATATAAAGTGAAATATTCAAAATAAGAATCATGCATGCACTCAAATGGTGAAATTACAATTTTAGGCATTTGGAAGTGACATTTCTCTCTAAACACTTGCAGAAGATAATCATGTCAAATTTGAAGAGACACAACGTTCTATGGAGTTTGGACACAATGGTTGACAGACAGACTACAAAAGTGAAGAGTTCTAAGGCAGAAGGAACTGGTGCAGCCAGTTCTTCAGAGGAAAATGGTAAGAAAGACAAAGAAGATGATAAAAAAGATGATATCAAGGATTTGGCCAACTTCAATCTAGTGGTCGCCACAATCATTGCAACTGTAACTTTCGCAGCAGCCTTTCAAGTTCCTGGTGGAACTGGTTGTGAGGGCTTGGCAACTTTAAGGGAAAAAGGCAGTTTTGTGAAATTTCTGATATATGACTCGTTGGCATTTGGGTTTTCAGCTGTCTCAATTTTTGCTAACTTTGCGTATCCGTTTTTAGCAAAAGCTACTCGTATCACATACCCAATAATGTTCTCCTTGGTATTAACTGAATTCTCCCTTATCTGTTTGGTCCTTGCCTTTATAGAAGGCACAAGATCAGTCTTGACTGAAAATTCATGGCTTCCTGAGGTCGTGTATGCCTCTCTTTTTCCCATTTCGTTTTTCTTAGTAAGACCAATTATCGTTAGGAAAACTTTCTTGTACTCAGATAAATCCCGTAAACTACCGTGGTACCTTTGAGTTCAGTTCAGTCTTAGCTCAAGATTCCAACATTGATCCCCCACTAGCTCTCCATGAGGTAGTAAGTAATCACATGTCATCAATTTCATCCTCAGTTCCACGGGTTCGTAGTCGTAGCACCTTAATTTTCCCTTGTCTTATCTTCATTTCTGCAACAGTGCAACCTATGTGGTATTTTTACCGAAACTACAGAGTCCTCTGGCAGTTTGTTTAATAATTTATGTATAAATTGCTTGTATCTGGGTTGAAACATCAAAGTACAATGCAATTTGGTCTATCGGCCTTTATGGTTTGTCTGTCTCTTTGTACTTCATAATAAAGAACAGTTTGGAATCTATGTAATAGCTGGTTCTTGGTTTGCAATGTTCCATACACAATTATGGTAGATTGTGATATGAAAGGAATGAATTCCGTTTGTGTTTTAAGAATACTCCCGCATTGAAAGAAGACAGAGCTTTCGTTGGATATGTAATATAAATTTCGTCACAAGCACCGAACTATTAACCCAAAATTTTGTGTGAACAATTTGATAAAATTCCAATGCCGAATATTTCTGCGTAACTTTACAAAAGATATACCATTTTCACACGGTTAGCATTAGTATTAACAGTGCTTTTTTTGGGTTTATATACGTACGTTTTTTTTTTACATTAAGGCTACACAAATCATTATTTACTCCCCCTACCCTTTCTCTGTGCCTCATAAAACCATCAATGGAAAACAAAACTTTCAAAACCCAATTGCATAGCATAGACCCAACCAGGTCCTTCCTGAACCAAGACACGGCCCCCATTCCAATGATCCCACCCAGTGGTTCCAATCTCACGGGGCACAACTCTTTCCCAGTGTTAGCCAACAACTCCAAGGCCCATGCCTGGATATGGGCCCGAATTGGGGTTGAGAGTACCCAGGTTGGAGAATGAGGTTCAAATGGAGCTGTTGATAAATCAATTAGTGCTGCTCATGTCTCTCGTTCTCTCTATGGAATCTGCATTTGGTGTGAGGCAAAAAGTACAACTGTTTGATGAAATGCATGAACCGAAGTTTCCTTCACTAAAACTAAGATGTACGGGGTTGGGCTTGGGCGTAGAGGTGGGAAACTCAATTTTTGGTCCAACTTTGGTTTGGGTTTTCTCTACCAATCCAAATTGATTAAATTTCATCATTTCTCACTGATTGAGACTCAAAGCTAATACAGTAGCCAAGTAAACATTAATGTCAATGCATTACATCTTTGATCTGTTAGAGATTATAAAACTTTGGGTGTTTTATTCAGAGTTTCAGTTGGGTTGCATTCTTTAGTGTTAAAAGCTAGGAAGCCCTATCAAAAAAAAAAAAAAAAAAAAAAAAGCTAGGAAGCCTTTATTCTACGGAGTATGTAAATGAAAATTTTGAACTTTTAATAACTTTGTTAGAATTTAGCAATAGCACCACCATTGTAACTCTATTTTTGGGAGTCTAAATCTTCTGTACCACTTTCTCTATATCACTTTATATACCACAAATAAAATTCTGCCATGTGTCCATCAATTTAATTAAATCCCTATTTTATGCTTTTTCTTGTTTCACTTACCTAAAATAATAAAAATAAATATCCTCACACATCTTAGCACCACCACCGAACTCTGCCGCCACCAACAAGGCCATTCCGCTGCCAGCACAAACATCATCACCACCCTCAACCACCGGTAACTCATGGCTATTAAAGAAGATGCTGAAAATTAGATTTGAATTAAATGGCCGCATCAAATTTTTATCTTGTGGAGTATAAAGTAGAACAAGAAAAATGAAACAGAAGATTTGGACTTTCTTTTTGGTGTATGGGTTGTTAAATTTAGCAAAATAATTTTTTTTTTTTTTTTGAAACTGAACTTTCATTCAAGAAGAAAAATATACAACCAGTACGTTTCATTGTCAAGTTATGTTACTCAATTGAATTTTCCGAAAGCCCAGTACTGGACCTACGAACGACAGAACGAGCTACTCTTTAAAGCAGATAATACACACTTTTTGTGACCCTCTGAGTTGGGCCAAATTGGTTGGATTGGCCGAGTTTAGTGACTAGTCCTATGGCCCCTAACCTTGATATCTTTAACGTAAAAAAGTTTGAGAATTGATAAACACTTCAAGAGTCTTTTGTTCTCCCCACAAATCCACCCCCAACACAACCACCCCCCCCCCCCCCTTTTGTAAGTTACTTCAATAGATCACTAAATATTTTTTCTTTCCTTTTTGAAAATCTTTTGTACATAGTTCCTTTAGTAAATCCCTGACTTGAATTCGTTAATATAATATATTTGTAGATCATACTTCTTTTCATTTTCTTCTTTATATTATTTAGCACATTATTACTTTAATATATATATATATATATATATATTTGTGGGGGCCTGGTTTCAGCTGCCATATTGGGCCTTGGGCCTGTCCGAGGAGAACTACCTCCTCGGACACATGAATCCCTCTTCGGGTCCAAGCCTACTAGCCAAAACGGACGCGCGAGGGGCTCCAACAGTAGGCGTGCACTTCAGGGGCACAAAGGGAAAGCCAGGCCACTGCCTCCACATTTAATGCGCAGCAGCTGCTTTTCTGGCCGCATTAATGTGGAGGAGACCCCCTGAACAGTGTTACCTTGGCTACTGCAACTCACAAAAAGCCAGGGTGGGTGTCTGATGGGACAGGTACTCAAGTAGTGACTTGGATGACCAACAAGTGGAAGCTCAGGATCATCCAGATAGAAGGTATATAATGTAAGAGACCCCCAAACGGGGGAGGAGGAAAAAATAACTTGTATGAAGGAAAAGTGAATAGAACAAAGGAAAGATTTTCTGGAATAAGGAGAAAGAGCATTTATCTTTACAAAACTTGGGTGATCCCTACATTGTCCGGCCTGTTATTCTGCTCACGTTAGCCCATCCTTCCAACCCACTTCTCTACAAATTTATTGTTGGAGTTCTTGGGCTTGAGCTCTTGCACCTCATTGGGCCTAGAACTCAAGCACCGGTCCCCACAATTGGCGCCGTCTGTGGGAAGGTTTGCTTCGCAAAACTGTGAGCGTGACAGACCGGCATGGCAAGGTCAAATTCACCACCAGCAGAATCAGCAGAGTCTCAGCAACAGGATGGTTTTCTAAACCTCGAACGTGAGAGAGACCGCAGAGCTAACGCACGTACCATGCATGGCAATAAGAACCATTCCCGAGCAAGGAGCCACGCCTCCCAGAGGCCCAACGACACCGGGACTTTGCAACTACAGATTAACGAGCTAAAAAAGAGGTTGCGCAACGCTCGGCGGGGGCGAGCCTCGTCAAGCCCCAGTAGCTCCACCGAAGATGAGGAAGACGATGATTATAGGAGGAGGTCAAGGACTCCCCCGAGCGAGTCTTTCTCACACGTAGAAGAGCCCCGCCACGAGCATAAGCACGAGGGCACATCTCATGGAAGCCCGGGAAGTGATGCCATGAGCAAAGCTCTGTACTAGATCTCCAAATCACCTTTTACGCGAAAGATAGAAGCAGCAAATCTCCCACAACGTTTCCACCAGCCCACGTTCACTCTCTACAATGGTCGAAGTGACCCCGTAGAGCACGTCAGCCACTTTAATCAGAAGATGGCAGTCCATTCCAAGGACGAGGCCCTAATGTGCAAGATTTTTCCGTCCAGCCTGGGACCGGTGGCGATGAGATGGTTCGATGGCCTTAAGGCCGAGTCCATAAACTCCTTCCAAGAACTGACCAGGGCATTCGGCTCTCGTTTCATCACGTGCAGCCGAGTCCCCCGGCCCTTAGGGTCGCTGCTGTCCCTATCCATACGAGAAGGGGAGACCCTAAAAGCCTATTCCGACAGATACTAAGAGATGTTTAACGAGATAGACGGAGATCTCGACGAGGTTGCTGTCAGCACTTTCAAGCTCGGCCTGCCAGCGGAGCATGGGCTGAGAAAGTCCCTCACAGGCAAGCCAGTCACTAGCGTGCGCCAGCTTATGGATCGCATTGACAAATACAAGAGGGTCGAAGAGGACCAGCTGCAGGGGAAGGGCAAGGCTAAGGTTATCCCCCAAGAGCGGAGGGATTTTAGGTCGGACGGATACAAGGATGGTCGGCCGAGGAGAGAGTTCTCCGGCCAACTCGGAAACGCCAGCGTGCGTGCGGTTAACGCCGTGTTCCGGGAGCCTGTGCACTAGGTCCTGGAAAAGGTCAAGCACGAACCATTCTTCAAATGGCCACCGAAGATGGCAGGAGACCCCATGAGGCGTAACAGGAACCTATACTGCCAATACCATCAAGAGCCGGGGCACACCACAGAGAACTGCCGAAACCTGTGGAACCACCTCGACGAGCTTGTCCGAGAAGGGCGGCTCGGACACTTGCTGCACCACACCAGTGGTGGGCAGAACCAGCCCCGAGCGAACACAGTCATGAGGCCCCCGATGGGCACAATAAACGTCATCTTCGCAGCACCAGGGAGAACCGGCTCATGCCCGTCAAGAATAATGTCCGTGACCCGACCCTCGTCCGAGCACAGCACCCCAAAGCCGAAGAGGGCAAGAACGGATGGCACGCCGGCCCTAAGCTTCTCGGAGGAAGACAAGGTGGGAACCATACAGCCTCACGATGACGCTCTTGTAGTAACACTCAGGATCGGCGGGTATGACATGAAAAGGGTTATGGTGGATGACAGAAGTGGCGCCGAGATCATGTATCCCGACCTCTATAAGGGGCTCGGCCTCAAGGCCGAGGATCTGACACCGTATACCTCCCCTCTGGTGAGCTTTGACGGAAAGACGGTCATCCCAAGAGGCCAGATCAGGCTACCCGTACAAACGGGCCCGGAAGTGGTGGAAGTAGACTTCATCGTGGTGGATACCTACTCCCCCTACACGGCCATTGTCGCCAGGCCTTGGCTCCACACGCTAGGGGCCGTCGCATCCACCCTGCACCAAAAGGTGAAATTCCCCTCCGGGGGGCAGGTCATGGAAATCGTCGAATGTCAGACCACGGCGAGGCAATGCTTGGTGGCAGCCATCACGCGCCGCCCGGAAGCGGAACCCACAGCACCCACCCGAAAGGACTTATAGCAATCATAGGGCTAGGGCGAGACAACTGATGCGCTTGCCGAGGAGGTGGGGTGCGAGGAGTTGGAGGAAGTTGTGATCGGGGGTAACACCGAGAGATTTTTTCAGGTTGGCTCTCAGCTGCCCCCTCAGGAGAAAGGGCGGCTGGCCGAGTTCCTCAAAGAGAATTTGGTCGTGTTTGCATGGAGCGCCTACGAGGCCCCAGGCGTCGACCCAAATTTTGCGTGCCACTACCTAAACGTTAACCCCTCCGTCGCTCCAAAGAAGCAACCCCCTCGGCGCCCGTCCAAAGAACACGCCGACGCCGTGAGGGCCGAAGTGACAAAGCTCAAAGAGGCTGGGGCTATCAAGGAAGTTTTCTATCCGGAGTGGCTGGCCAACACGGTTGTCGTCAAAAAGAAGAGCGGGAAGTGGCGAGTCTGCGTGGATTTCACAGACCTGAACAAGGCATGCCCAAAAGATCCTTTCCCCATGCCCCGTATAGACCAACTAGTGGACGCGACTGCGGGCCACCCTCGGATGAGCTTCTTGGACGCTTTCCAAGGGTATCACTAAATCCCCTTGGCTCTAGAGGATCAAGAGAAGACCGCCTTCGTCACGCCCACGGGGAATTACCACTACAAAGTAATGCCCTTCGGACTGAAAAACGCGGGATCCACTTACCAACGGATGATGACCAAGATGTTTGAGCCGCAGCTTGGGAAGAACGTAGAAGTGTACATAGACGACATGGTGGTAAAAAGCAAGAGGGAGGCCGACCACATGGAGGACCTCAAGGGTGTGTTTGAAACCCTGAGAAAGCACAAATTGCGCCTCAACGCCTCCAAGTGCTCGTTTGGAGTCGGGTCAAGGAAATTCTTGGGCTACATGGTCACCCACAGGGGAATCGAAGTCAACCCTGACCAGATCAGAGCCATTAACTGCCTACAACCACCTCGGAATCCCAAAGAGGTGCAGAAGCTCACGGGAATGATCGCTGCCCTGAGCCGATTCATTTCCCGATCGGCAGACAGGTGCAGACCCTTCTTCCTCCTAATGAACAAGTGGAAAGGGTACGAATGGACCGAAGAGTGCGACTCGGCCTTTCAAATGCTCAAACAGTACCTCTCTCGGCCACCGATCATGTCCAGCCCCAGGGCCGACGAGGTCCTGTTCGCCTACATCGCTGTGGCCCCACACACGGTGAGCCTAGTGTTGATACGGGTGGACGACGGAGTGCAGCGGCCGGTATACTACATTAGCAAGTCATTGCACGAGGCCGAGGTTCGTTACTTGCCGTTGGAAAAAGCCATCCTGGCGGTGGTTCATGCCACACGAAAACTTCCCTACTACTTTCAGGCCCATACCATCGTCGTTCTCACACAGCTCCCGCTCAGGTCCGTGCTTCGTAACGCCGACTACACGGGGAGAGTCGCCAAATGGGGAACGATTCTAGGGGCTTTTGACATTAAATACATGCCGCGCACCTCAATCAAGGGCCAGGTCGTCGCTGATCTGGTGGCGGAGTTCGCCGAGCCCTCTGTAGAAGGGACGACCGGGGCGTTCGGCGCCGACATGAAGGCGGTTGGCCTGATCACGATCCAAGAGCCTTGCTGGAAGGTGTACATTGATGGGGCATCGAACCAAAGAGGCTCTGGAGTGGGGCTATTCCTCACCTCTCCTGAGGGGCTCATTATTGAAAATGCGCTAAGACTGGGCTTCTCGGCCACGAACAATGAGGCCGAGTACGAAGCCCTACTGAAAGGGATGTCCATGGTTGAGAAACTCGGCAGAAAAAGGGTGAATGTGTTCTCGGACTCAATGTTGGTAGTGGGCCAAGTGAACGGAGATCTAGAAGCCAGAGATGGAAGGATGCAGGAATACCTTAGCCGAGCCGGACACCTGAGATCACGCTTCGAATCCTTCACCCTCCAGCACATACCAAGAAGCGGCAACACGCACGCCGACTCTTTGGCCACACTAGCAACCTCCTCGGCCCGTAGCCTACCTCGGATCATACTAGTGGAGGACTTGCACGCACCCACTGGGACAAGGAATGATGCCACCCGTGTCCATCAAGTCAGGGCAGGTGCTAGCTGGATAGACCCAGTGACACTATTTCTGAGTGATAACGTCCTCCCCGAGGACAAGGGAGAAGCCGACAAGATTCGACGGAAAGCCTCAAGGTTTTGGCTATTAGAGGAGCGGAAGCTGTATAGGTGGTCCTTTTCCGGGCCGTACCTGCTGTGCGTCCACCCCGAAGCAACGGAGTTACTCTTGGAAGAGATGCACGAAGGAATCTACGGAAGCCACACAGGAGGGAGGTCCTTGTCACACAGAGCCATCACTTAAGGCTACTGGTGGCCCAATATGAAAAAGGAAGCCCAAGAGTACGTAAAGAAGTGCGACCAGTGCCAAAGGTTCACGCCAAACATGCACCAGCCGGGCGGAGTCCTTAACCCCCTGTCTAGCCCGTGGCCATTCGCCCAGTGGGGCTTAGACATCGTAGGCCCATTCCCAAAGGCCGTCGGCAACAGAAAAATACTTACTGGTCGGCACGGACTACTTTACCAAATGGGTAGAGGCCGAGCCATTAGCAAACATCAGAGACGTAGACGTCAAGAAGTTTATTTGGAGGAACATCATCACCCGATTCGGAGTCCCCCACACCCTCATCTCGGATAACGGCCTCCAATTTGACAGTAAAGCCTTCCGACGTTATTGCAGCAGCCTTGGGATTAAGAATCATTACTCCACTCCTGCCTACCCGCAGGGGAACGGACAGGCCGAGGCCGTAAACAAGACCATAGTGGATGGTCTTAAGAAAAGGCTGGACGATGCGAAGGGTAGGTGGGTGGAAGAGCTACCTCACGTCCTCTGGACCTATCGGACTACGCCGAGGAGATCAACAGGAGAGACCCCTTTCTCGTTGACCTATGGAGCCAAGGCCGTAATCCCACTGGAAACCGACTTCCCAACGCTAAGAACCACCTATTTTAGCCTGAGGAGTAACGACGAGCTGCTAGGGAAAAGCCTGGACCTACTAGACGAGAGAAGGGATGTCGCAAGGGTCCAATTGGCATACTACCAGAACAGACTCAAGCGGGGTTACGACGCTCATGTTAAGCTAAGGCCCTTGGTGGTAGGAGACCTGGTACTGAGGAAAGTCGTGGGTAACACCAGGAACCCTACCTGGGGGAAGCTAGGACCCAATTGGGAAGGCCCGTACCGCGTCACTTCGGTGGCAGGCATTGGCGCATACTACCTCGAAGACCTAGATGAAAGAACCATACCACACCCATGGAATGTAAATAACCTAAAAATGTACTATTATTAATGAAAGTCCCCTTTTAGTCGTTACTTGTTTTACTTCTCCCGCTGCAACTGCATTCAATCTTACAAGTGTTCAAACAGAACTTAAGCGAATGTTGCATCCTCGGACCTCACTCTTAAGGGAAATTAACACTCCGTTTCAATCTTACAAGTGTTCAAACAGAACTTAAGCGAATGTTGCGTCCTCGGACCTCACTCTTAAGGGAAATTAACACTCCGTTTCAATCTTACAAGTGTTCAAACAGAACTTAAGCGAATGTTGCGTCCTCGGACCTCACTCTTAAGGGAAATTAACACTCCGTTTCAATCTTACAAGTGTTCAAACAGAACTTAAGCGAATGTTGCGTCCTCGGACCTCACTCTTAAGGGAAATTGACACTACGTTTCAATCTTACAAGTGTTCAAACAGAACTTAAGCGAATGTTGTGTCCTCGGACCTCACTCTTAAGGGAAATTAACACTCCGTTTCAATCTTACAAGTGTTCAAACAGAACTTAAGCGAATGTTGCGTCCTTGGACCTCACTCTTAAGGGAAATTAACACTCCGTTTCAATTTTACAAGTGTTCAAATAGAACTTAAGCGAATGTTGCGTCCTCGGACCTCACTCTTAAGGGAAATTAACACTCCATTTCAATTTTACAAGTGTTCAAACAGAACTTAAGCGAATGTTGAGTCCTCGGACCTCACTCTTAAGGGAAATTAACACTCCGTTTCAATCTTACAAGTATTCAAACAGAACTTAAGCGAATGTTGCATCCTCGGACCTCACTCTTAAGGGAAATTAACACTCCGTCCAGTTTGACAAGTGTTCAAACAGAACTTAGTTGAATGTTGCGTCCTCGGACCTCACTCTTAAGGGAAATTAACACTCCGTCCAATTTTACAAGTGTTCAAGGAGAACAAAAAGAATAGCGACGAATCCACAAAAGAACGGTTTTTTCCTCAAATAAACACAAAAGATTGCAGCACTCGTTCTCATTAAAACAGAAAAAAGTACAATGGTTGTTCTGTTACAAGCAAGACACAAAAAAAACTCTCCCACAATTAAGCTCCTGGCTGGGCATCCTTGGGCGCATCAGAGGGCAGGCCACCGGTTTTGAGATTGGCCTCGGCGTCTTTAGCCTTGGAGACCACTTGGTTAATGGTAAGCTCGTCCTCGGAAGGCTGAGCTCCCAGAGAAGGTTGGCCCCCCTCGCCCATCTCCACCCCTACGGGAACATTGTCATCGGCAGCGGGGGCTTCAATGGTGAGAAGGGGCTCAGGGTCAGCAACTTCGCGAATATCTTCCGAATAGAAGATGCTTTCAACCCTCCTGAGCTCCGAGTCTACAGGAACCCCTGCCCGATCCATAGCCACCCCCCAGGACTCGGCGCAGTAGTCCCTGCACACCACGGCCACCTCCTCGGTAAGCCGTTTCTCAGTGTCAGCCACGCCACGTTCATACGAGGCCTCCACCGCGGCCGCAGCGGCTTCCCTGGCCCTCAGAGCCTCTTCCTTGGCCTTCTAAAGCTCGGCCATTATATCAAGCACCTTCTGCCTCTCCGTGGCCAAGTTGATCTCGGTCACGTGCAGCAGTTGGCGCTGATCCTCGGCCTGCCTCTCTGCGGACTTCAGACCAGCTTGGGCGCTCAGGCGAGCCTTCTCGGCCTCTTTCAACTTGCTCGAGAGGTCGGCTTTTTCTTGCTTCGCGGCGCCGAGCTGCCTCTCGGCCTCCGCACGAAGATTGGCCTCGGCCTTAGTATCCTCATGTGCCCTCTTGGCGCATTCCTCAATCATGAACACTTGCTGAGTAACCTGCACAATTTGCAAGGGGAACACAGGTTAGTAAGCAAGCGGACGAATGGGTTTAGTTAAAAGAAAATTTTTTGGAAGGACCAGAAAGCCTACCATAGCCAGATCCCTCTTCAAGGATTTAAAGAGATCCGGCTGCCGGATGCACCTAAGGCACTCCATGTTCCTGGGAAGGAGTAGGGGCTGCTCCAAGGCGTCGGCTAGAGCTCCGGCATTCTCCCTCTGGGATTCCCAGAGTGTGGCGTCCCAAGGGATAGCAGCGCCTCCCAGCTCCAGCCGGGGGGCCCACACGCGCTGCACACAGCGCGAAGCAGCCTCCTTGGACACCTCCCCCACTCTATCCCTTTTGTTGTGGGGATCCGCCCGTCTTTGTTGCTTCCCTCCCTTGGCAGGCAGCACCTCCCCTTCTTCAAGCGCCTCCATGGGCCTCTTCTTCTTAAGATTATCCTTCGCCTTCTGCCCTGGGTCCACCGGAGGCTTGGGTGGTAAAGGAGGCAAAGTGGGAGCTGCCTGGGTCTTCGGCACCTCCTTAGAAGACGATCCGGCCCCCTTATTCCTCCCGGCCATAAGGCCCTTCAATCCCGTCCTCTGCCTCAGATCCATGCCTTCTTCCTCCTCCTCGGAACTAGGATCTGGTTGGGCTAGCAATAACCTTGGAGGACCCCCAGACTCAAACTCTTCTACCTCGCCCTCGGAATCTGAAATCTCGACCGCGTGCTTGGCAGGAGCCTCTCCAAGCGTAAACTGATCAATCTCTGTATCCAAGGACGGAGGAGATGATGTGGGTCCCTCGGATGGAATAGGGACTGATTGGTGAATCCTCGGGAGTGGAAGAGTAACAGGAGGAAGATCCCTGTCAGCCAAAAACTTGGGCCTCGACACGTCTATCCGGGCGAGCCAACTACTTCCTGCTCTGATTGCCTGGCCGATGGCTTGGAAATCCCTTGAAAAAGGCTCGTACTCCAAGATCAAATGCGCGGCCCGCAGTTGTCCATCCTCACTGATGAACACCTCGGACCTCAGCAAATAGTTGAGGGCTTTCACGTTAACTAGGCCAAGCTTGGGAGAGACGTGGTCTTTGTCTGCAAAAATCATCATCAGGTCAGATCCGCAACGTTCACAGCCGGAAAAATATATATATAAAAAAAAAAAGAGTGAAGCAAAACACAAGCAAATGAGCAACACTGCAACATCTCGGAGAGCTAAGCCCCGCCTTAAGGGTGCCATCCCAAGGTACCCCACCTGGTTTTCCCTCCCTGACCGGACAGTGAAGACCGACGTGCCAATCTCCGAAAAAGACCAAGTAGTCGTCCTTTAAGCCTTTGTTGGACTTGGGGAGGTAGGAGATTAGCCTCACCTCCTCGGACCGGGACTTGAGATAGTACCCTCCTGATAAGGCATGGCACTCGTATAGATACGCAACGTCGTGCCATGTGAGCCCGAGGTTCATCTGCTCACTAAGAGCATCTATACATTCTAGGATCCTAAACATATTGGGGGCGCATTGTTGGGGGCACAGTCTGTGATTGGTCAGGTACTCCCTGGTAATCCTACCCATGGGGATGGTCATCCCTCCTTCCAAAAAGGCGATCATCGGGATAGCAACCTCGCCGGTTCCCCGGTTGGTCAGAATCTGGTCCGAGGAGCAGTACCTCAAACCCACTCCCTGCGGGATACGGTACCTGGCCCTAAAGCCTTCTAACCCAGTCGGAGAGTCCACTAAATGCTTGAATCTACCCATAGAGGAAAAGGGGAGTCGCTGTACGGCGAAATCCTACGGGCAAGAGGGACTGGGAAATGTAACTAAGAGAAGAGGTTATATCCTAAGGAAGGCAGTACTTACTGAATCAAGCTAGCAAGTCGGGTCAGAGTCGCGGGGGAAGAACCGGCGTAGCAGTCTCTCTGGGAGGATATAAAAAGGGCCTAAATCAGAGGGAAGAAAAGCCTAAAGTTCAGGAAGGTCAGACGCCTGAAGTTAACTGAAAATTTGGAGAATAAGTAAAGTAAAGGGCAACCACTCCTTCTTGACCCCCTTTTTATAAGGGGGAGAGGAAGGGCACTCGCGTGGAAGTTCCCCCGCTCAACTTCCAAGAACAAATGTCAGCCGTCACAGCGGCGCTCCAGGCATTTATTAGCCCGCCCGCTAATTATGAAGCAGTAACCGCAATAAAGGGGGCGCGTTAATCGAAAATTCTGCACGCGTCATGCGCACTCTTGGGTCAAAACCCCAAATTTCTCCTTGGATAAAAGAAATCCAGGGCTTTTGAGGGGCTATTGTGGGGGCCTGTTTTCAGCTGCCATATTGGGCCTTGGGCCTGTCCGAGGAGAACTACCTCCTTGGACACATGAATCCCTCTCCGGGTCCAAGCCTACTAGCCAAAACGGACGCGCGAGGGGCTCCAACAGCAGGCGTGCACTTCAGGGGCACAAAGGGAAAGCCAAGCCACTGCCTCCACATTTAATGCGCAGCAGCTGCTTTTCTGGCCGCATTAATGTGGAGGAGACCCCCTGAACAGTGTTACCTTGGCTACTGCAACTCACAAAAAGCCAGGGTGGGTGTCTGATGGGACAGGTACTCAAGCAGTGACTTGGATGACCAACAAGTGGAAGCTTAGGATCATCCAGATAGAAGGTATATAATGTAAGAGACCCCCAAACGGGGGAGGAGGAAAAAATAACTTGTATGAAGGAAAAGTGAATAGAACAAAGAAAAGATTTTCTGGAATAAGGAGAAAGAGCATTTATCTTTACAGAACTTGGGTGATCCCTACATTGTCCGGCCTGTTATTCTGCTCACGTTAGCCCATCCTTCCAACCCACTTCTCTACAAATTTATTGTTGGAGTTCTTGGGCTTGAGCTCTTGCACCTCATTGGGCCTAGAACTCAAGCACCGGTCCCCACAATATTCTTTACTTGAATTCCATAATACAATATGTTCTTTAGTACATAATTTATTTATTGTATTCCAGATTTCAATTTCTTAATATAATATATGTTTTTAGATTTTACTTCTTTATTACTAAATTGTTGCTTGAACGGGTATTTTATTTAACTCCAGCTAGTAAAGTTTATTATTATTGAATAAGAGATTTGATGTTTGAACCCTGCCTATATCAAAAATTAATTAATGTCTTATATTTAATGATATGAAACAATTATTATGGAGTGAATGTTATAAGTTAAAATTTCATCGTATCTATATAATAATAAAAAGTAGTTTAAATGGTTTTCTTAGAGAATTCACAGAGCAAGCTTGCGGAGCTAAATGATATATATTCAAGTTTTTTTTTTTTTTTTTTTTTTTTTTTTTTTTTTTTTTTTGCATATAACTTTTAAACGGAGATCAACCACAAAATTTTGTTAGACAAATGTAACAGGATGTTCATAGTGGGTCTTGCAATACTTTTTTTTGGTGAAAAACAGAAGTGGGCCTTGCAAATACATCAATCTTCATGACTCATTTCTTGCGAACCCCATCAATTGGTTGCCCACTTTAATTGCCTACTATTTCTTCTTAAAAAAGAAAAAAAAAATTGCCTGCTAGTTTGTATTTTTGTAATGCCTACATACTCATGGACACATTTAACAATAAATAATATGTACTCCACTGTTTGAAATTGTTCGTGACCCTTCGGTTGGGTTGGTCGGGTTTGAAGGATTGGTGACTTGTCCAAAGGCCCTTAACCTTGATGTGCTTAACAAAAATAAGTTTAAATACTCTCTTCTTCGGACCTTCTTAAAAGTTGAAGAAAATATAAAATTAATTTTTTTGCCTCCTATATATATTAAGGAAAGAACAAAAATTTCTCCCAAATTTGGAGCCCTTGTTACCTCTTAGGCAGTGGTCTAAGTGGTCCAGGCTTAGGGCCGGCTCAATTATGGCATTCGGAAGGAGCAGAACAAGTTGTAAACTAACTTTAAAAAAGAGATTTTAGTTTGTGTTAATATCGTGCTTCACGCCCCTAACCACTTTAAGTCAAGTCACCCCACAAGTGGATCATAGTAAACTTAGTAAATTACCTCCTTTTTTTTTTTTTCTTTTTTTTTTCAAGAAGAGTAAGATTACACGTTGATGCTTTGCATCCATCATTTTAATCATTTATTATAAAATATTGTAAAGAGTAATACGAGGGACATAAAAAGAAGTTTGCAACTTTTACAACAATAACTTGTCATGCATTGGCACAGATTCCCCTAAATTGGTGCCATGCACTATGCATAACAGAGGACACGTAAACTTCCACAAAAAATATAAGAACAACGAAATCCGCATCACAGCTCTTTTCTTAGTGCATAGGCAGGAGCTACTAATATAATTCACGAACTATAAATTACAAGTATATTATAAGATTAAATATATATATATATATATATATATATAGTCAAGAAAGAACACAACATAACTAAATGATTAAAGTAACGTATAAGAATATTCCAAGTCTAAGAGGTGAAATAGAATAAGCAAAGTATCAAGGATATGTACAGATTAATAAGGAGAAGCCAATATGTGTCTTAGACCTCAAGCATAAAAGAAAAGTCACTAGTTCATAACAAATAAATAAATATTGTAAACTTCGAATATTCCAAAGGAAATGTCTAGAGAAGGAAAAGTAGAATGCTTGGTTTTTAAAGTTCTACTTACTTATATAAGACACAACCAGTCAGTGAAGCAAAAAATCACCGTGGTTAATTATCAAAATTCATAGAGTCAAGGTGGGGGAAGAGGGACTTCACCTGCTTGAGGCAGTCCTCGAACCCGTCACCATAGTACTCGGCGCAGGCGTCGATGAATGTCTGGGATGTCTTGAACTCGGCGACGGCGTCAACTTTCGCCGTCTCCACCTGGCCCAAGAGAGACGACAGCTCCTTCTCCGCCGTCACCTTCACCGCCGTCTCCTTCTCCAGCTGACGGTTTGCTTCCTCAAGTTTCTCTTTTAGCTCTTTTATTTCCCCGTTCAAGGTTCGGCAAGCGTCTTTGTACTGGTCTAACCCGTTAGACAGATTTGTAATGCGCTTCTTCTGACGAGCCAGTAGTTCCTCGTTCTTCACCCTCTTGACTTGCATGGCCCTCATGCGAACCATTGCTTGTGGAACAAAACTTCCGTCAGCACAGCAACACAAAAGTAGAAGGAGCAAGTAATAAAGAATATATGTACCCTGGCGAGATCGAAAAGGCCTGAGTCCCCCAACTCCTGCACAGATTGGTTGGCGCAAGAATCAGCTTCCCTCTTCCCAAGTATGGAGTCTAACCACTCCAGGGCATACCCTTTGTGGGTAAGGATGCAGCGCCCGTCCTCTGGGATGACGGGACCTTGGGCCGACATCAACCCTTGCCGGCCCCGTGTTTGGGTGACGAGGGTTTCATGGAATGATCCCTGGGGGCGGCCGTCAGTTTCTTTGCCGGGCGATCCCCGGTCCTGTCACCTTTCCTCTTGTGCGCGCCCTTGTCGACGGCCTTTGGGAGGGACGTGGTCGCCCCCTCCTTACCCTTTCCCTCCTCTTTTTTACGAGTAGCGGCGGCCTTGACTTGAGCCCTTAGCTTGGCTGACTCCATCTCTGCAAGACAAAGGCCAAATGTAAAAATGCCAAATAAAGATGACGGGAATGAATGGGTTAATCAAACTTACATTGACGGGATAAATTGTTTAAACGGCGTGCTTCCTCTGTTTCTTTGCCGGGCGATCCCCGGTCCCGTCACCTTTCCTCTTGTGCGCGCCCTTGTCGACAGCCTTTGGGAGGGACGTGGTCGCCCCCTCCTTACCCTTTCCCTCCTCTTTTTTACGGGCAGCGGCGGCCCTGACTTGAGCCCTTAGCTTGGCTGACTCCATCTCTGCAAGACAAAGGCCAAATGTAAAAATGCCAAATAAAGATGACGGGAATGAATGGGTTAATCAAACTTACGTTGACGGGATAAATTGTTTAAACGGCGTGCTTCCTCTGTTGGCACGGGTCCCCCACAGTAGGCGTGGAGGGCGTCAGGTGTGATGAGGTCGTGGCACTTCCTCTCCCCCAAAGGAATCTCCGTCACCTTGAGGATGAAGGCTTCTTGCTCCTCTGAGATCACTGGACGGGCGAGAGTTGAAAAAGAGAAGTAAAACAGACAGGTAAGAACCTTGGGATAAATAAACCTATAAGCAAGGCTGACAGTGACGACCTGATTCCCTGACGAAAGCCCAGGTGTTGTCAAAACCTTGAGGAATCAACCCCCACTCTTCCTCATGGCACACCCAATTCGTCCCTTCCACGAAGAAATACCTGCCCTTCCAATTCCTGTTGGAGTCAGGCATGTCCGACACCAACCTCAGCTCCTTCTTCCTCGCGAAGAAATGGTAAATCCCCTGGGACGAGGCGATGTGGTGCGAACGGTAACACCAAAAGAACTCGTCGAGGGTTAATTGACGATGCCCCCCACTTAGACTACCCCACAATATCTCAGAACCAATGAACACCCTCCAGGCGTTGGGGGCAATATGGCTGACGGACAGCCCGAGGTAGCTTGCCAACTGACGGTGGAGCGCCGTCAGAGGCAACCTCAATCCTGCCGCGAACATGGCATCATACATACCAACGTCCGCGGTCTTCCCGGAGTAACACCTCCCCCTCTCCAAGGGAAGACGGATTGGAATATCCTCTGGAATTTGATAACGCGCCCGCAGCGAGTTAAAAACCTTATCCGTCATCGACGGCAAAAAGTGGTTGACCGTCCACTCTTTAGGGAGGATGAACGGACGGTCGTCCCCAGAGCCTCCCGACGTGCTTTCCAAGTCTTCATCCCCCATCGAACCTCCGTCACTCTCACTCTCCCTCGCTTGGTCATCATCTCCAACTTTCCTTATTACTCCACCTTGGTCCTCTACCTCCTCGTCAGAAAACTGCACCAACGATCCATCCTCTGATGACCAAGAAGAGTCCTCCCCTAGCTCGTGGCCCAACTGGAAGACCTCGTCGTAGCCCGCCCCATTGCGGACTGACGACTGCTCACTCGACGTCTCCCTAGGCATCTTACTACCTACAAGCGACGGGGGTGGTCTAAGAACCCAAGTGACGACCTTTCCAGAAACTTCTCCCAAAAGCTCAGTATGCAATTAAATCAGAGAAATTAAGAGTAAAAAAGTAACTCACCGAGTTGTAAGGAAGGTTCTAATGAAGCTGACGGTATCAACCAGCGAACGGGAACCAAAATGCAATTGTAATCTCTTTGAGTTGACGGTTTCTCTCTGATTAGCAAAATTGGAAAAAAGAAGAAAAATGAGGGAGAGCGGAGTATATATATAGGACGTTTGGGGCGCAGAAGACGAAGCGACCCTCCCGTCCAGCTACAGGCCAGTCGGCCAAGGACACGTGTTCTGACACTAGGGCTGCTCGAGGGGACTAGCCATTAATACCTTGTCTGCCACACGTACTCCCCAATCCATCAACTAAGACTGACGGGACTGGGGAGTAGGGGGCAACTGATGGGGGTAATCTGAAAGGTGCCGTCACCCTCATGAGGGTGACGGCGTGGTAATGGACGACGACGCCTTCGCTCCTGTCACCCAATGCCTACATCCCAACGCATCCCAACGGAATGGTCTATGCAAACAGACGGGATGGGTAAGTGACGGGGGAAAGCTGATGGCACCAACGCGAGTCTTGTCATGCACACTCCCGTGAGAGGAAGAATCTTGTCACGTACGCTACTACTTGGATAGAAGCTTGTCGCGTACGCTTGAGACATGTCTTGCCCAACATACTTGCTGCCCAAGAAGTGTCTTGCGCTCCACGCTACCTAGGGGCAATTATGGTAAAATGGTATCTTCTCCAGCACGTCTTGGCTAAAGGCCACCCGCTGCTATAAATACTTCCAAGCCCTCCCAAATCGAGGTACACGTAATTCTACCCGACTCTGGCACTCTAGAGTTGCGAGCAATACTAACTTAACCATCGGAGGGTCGTTGGCCGATACCACGCCGGTACTCTCCCTTTGGGGTTCTTTCTACTTGTGCAGGTTTACTCGAAACGCGCGAAGACCCTGCAGCTTACTGAGTTGATTCTTGGCACCATCAAGTATTGTTCAATAGAAGTTTTTAACAGCATCAGCCACCTAGTTTTTGTCAGAAAACTGTGATATGATTTTCGTAGTAGAAGTAGCAAGCTAAAAGGGTTATAGTTTGTGTTTGGCAGGTTATTTTTGTGTGGGGTAAAGATAAGGGTAGCAAATTACAATATCGGCCAATCCAAATTCCTCAATTAACTTCTTAACTGTATTATGACCTTTTTACTTAACAGGTTGATATGACATGACTCACGTAACCTGCTTAATAAATAAATGTCGTATTAGGTTGATATAGATAAGATTCATTTTTTATTTTTTATAAATATATTGTATTGTATTGGCATAAGCATGACAAATCACCTACTTCAAAAATATGATGAAAAATGATAAACATATCTCATATTTTGAAAACACAGATTATAATAACTATAACCAAATAAATTATACACAAATTCTAATTTACAATAACATTAATTAAAGTACAAATATTTTATTTCAATCTAATAAAATTTGACCAAATTTTAGAACATAAAATCGAAAAAAAAAAAAAAAAACTGAGAAGGGTTTTCATTTTTTATTTTTTATTTTTTTTGAGTGAAAATGGTTGGTACCGTAGAGGAACAACGAAAATTTTATCAATATAACCAAATTGACCATTTATCAATCTATCATAGCGAGTTGACACATTGACACAAACCCATTTATCCAAAAAATTGTGTTCGGTTAATATTGTGTCTGTGGGTCATTTGGAACCTTGCCGCCCAAGAAATGATGAGTCTCTTGCTATGATACCTATTACATATTTGATAGCAAGATGCCCATGTGTGAAAAGTTGGCGAGTAGTGACCACTTTAATTATCTCTTTTTTTTTTTTTTTTTTTTTGGGTTTGACTTTAATCATCTTATACACCATTGTCCATCATCTATAGGGCATATTTCACTTCCAAATTGGTTTATAGAACTACATAAAAATTCAAATAATCATTCATATATATATATATATATATATTTTTTTTTAGTCATATGTGAATCATGCATCTTGTTAATTAAATAATTTCATAAATAATTTTATTTAATACATGTTGATGATTTTATGTGTTTCCATATAATTAGGGGTTAAAGGAAATTAAATTCTCTAAATGACCTTAGAGGAAATCTTTGTCCATATATAATTAATTAGTTCAATTATTTATTTTCAAAGCAACAAGATTATCTGTTATGACTAATGTGTGTTATGAATAATGGGGTTTACTATTATTATTATTATTATTATTATTATTATTATTATTATTATTATTATTATTATTATTATTATTATTTGAAAAAAAAATACACACACACACTCACACAAAGGGACAAGAAATTATGTTTTAACATAAAGGCACACCAAAAATTTCACAAAAAATCATGATAACTTTTAAAAAGAGCGGAACAAGTTATATTACACACAATAAATTTTTTTATAAAGAGATTTATTTATATAGATTTACTTTTTCTTAAAAATTATAAATTGATTAAAATTAAATTATACTTAAATAAGGTAAGGTGTGAAAATCATAAATAAATCCATGGAGAAAATAAGCTAAAACAAATTACCTTTAGCATAATGTAATTCTTTACAAGAAAATTTTCATTCGAAATGTAGTTTTAGCATTTAAGGATTGACTTTTTTTTTAGGCAAGTTCTCTCTCTCTCTCTCTCTCTCTCTCTCTCTCTCTCTCTCTCTCTCTCTCAGTATTTTAAGGTTTTTTTTTTTTAATTTCCTTTTGATGGTTAATTAACATTTTAAATTTAATTTGAAGTTAGGGTTTGTTAGGTTCTAAAAGCTTAGAACAATTGGCAAATCGTGAGCACACAAGAACATACAAGCTGCAAAAAGAAGATTTCAGAATTTGCCTGGTTCGATCGATCGAAAATCAGGCTCGATCGATCGAAAGTCGTATCTGCAGAATTTTAAGTTGGCCCAAACAGCAGTTCTAGCCCATTAAGGATTAGGGTTTCAGATCTACTTCTCCCACTATATAAAGGAAACCCTAAGCACATTTTTTATAAGGCTTTTTAGAGAGAAAAGAGTGTGACTCTTTTGTATTTTTAGGGTTTTGTTCCTAAAACCTCTCTTATTATTTCTACCAGTGTTGTTCCTTGAAGAATCTCAAGATCCGGTATTGCAGAAGTTGTTGCCTTCTCTAGTCATCAAAGGAGCTGATGATCTAAACCTTCAAGGGTGGTCTTGGAGTCACAAACAGGTGAGTTTGTGTTGCTAAACCTTTGAGTGGGATTTCAAAGTCACAAATGGTGGTGTTTGTGTTTTGCAAAGATTAAAGAAAGAAGGAGTCCGTGGATCTCGGAGCTATCATGGGGTCTTGGTAGTAAGTTTCCTACACTCGGGTAGCAATAGGATGTTAGTGGTCTAAGTCTATTGTGTAAACTTCAATTCTTTCATAGTGGATTCAGTTTACCTTGAGGATAGCTAGGTTAAATCCTCCCCAGGTTTTTACCGGTGTGGTTTCCTGGGTCATCAGATCTTTGTGTTGTTTATTTTCCGTTGCTTTGTTATTTTTGCTTATCTGTGTTAACCTAGTTTTAATTAAATTACCTAAGTTAATCACTTGGCTAATTCTCTAGGTTAATCTGTTGGGTTTAAGGGGTCTAAACGAACTAACAAGTGGTATCAGAGCAGGTTGCTCTTCTGTTGTAGATCTTTTGATCTAAGAGTTGATCCTTGATCCTTGTTATCATGGATAATTTGAAGTGTCTTTCTGCTCATGTTTGTGATGATTTGAATAAAAAGGACACTGTTGTTTCTGTTGATTTTATTGATGCCTTTGAAACTCTTCGTAAAGAATTATCTAAGTCTTTGAAAATTGCTAAGAAATTTAAGGAAGAGTTAAAATTGGCTAATCTTGAAAAAGAGGAATTGATTGTTAGATTAGATGAATCTAATAAAAAGAATGAATTTTTCAGAAATCAAATTTCCTCTAAAGATGAGAAGATGAAAAGCTTGGAACAAGAGTTAGTTGAATCTAAAGCTAAAATTGAAAATTTGACTAGTACCAAGCCTGCTGTTGATAACAGAAGTGTTTCTGTTTCTTTTAAGCCTAAAGCTAAAAAACTTTATATCCCTCCTTTCAAGAGGAATAATAAAGAAAATGCTTATTTTGCTAGGTTAGACAAAGGTAAAAGTTCTGATAGAGACGCTGGAGTTTCTAAACCTATGTCTAAACCTACTGTTAGAGAGCATAAGAAATCTGTTTTTGTGCCTACTTGTCACCTTTGTGGTGTTGTTGGTCATATTAGACCAAATTGTTCTTTGTTGAGGCAAAAACCAAAATCTGAGACTAGATTTGCTGTTAGGAATACTGATGTTCCTAAATTTGTTCCTGTTTGTCACTTTTGTGGTGTCTCCAGTCACATTCGTCCTAATTGTCATAAATTGAAATTTAAGCATTCTGTATTTCAATCTAGGATATGTGATGATATTTCTCCTGCCATAAGTCCAAATAAATTATTTCATATGCTTTTGAAAAATTTAAGCTTGTTGGCTTGTGAAAGGAAATTGCAGGATTTCAGTCTTTCTCAGAAGATTGGTGTAATCCCTCAAACACACTCGCATGCTTCACATGAATTTTCACCTACAAAGCCGAAGACTCGTGCTATATGGGTGAGAAAAGATTCTCTAAGGTGAGTGTTGTTGACTTGTCCCTGATTTAATTCTTTCAATTATTTGTGGACATGTTTTGTTTTTTGTTTTTGGTTGTTTTGTTGTTTAGGTTGTTTTTTTTTATAAAAAAATCCAAAAACATTGAAAAATTTTAAAAAGACAAAAATATTTTATTTTGTGTCTTGTTTTATTTTTTCTTGAGGATTACATGAATTATGATATCTCTCTTGATTTAGAACATGCTTGACATTGTGGAGAAACTTGAATAGCATGTGTTCTATAAGTCCTAAGCTATTTTTTGATTTTGTTTGAGTATGTACTAATTTGTACATGTACTCATGGGTTAATTAAGAAATTGATATTTCTTGTTTGTGTACCCTCTATAGCTTAGTTAAGCACTGTCATGCATTGCATTTGCAATTTTTTTTAATCATTTAGCATAATGTGTGCTTTTTGTTTTTGGTCATAAAATTTTTTTTAAACCAAAAATATTTTTATGTGTTTTGTATATCTTGGATTTATAATTAAGGTTGGCCATATTATCTTTACATAACATGTTTATGTACTTTGTTTAGCTTGGATGAGCTTATTTATTGCACTTTACTAGCTGAAGTCTTTGTAGTGCATGTTGTGTGGGAAGATGTTTATAGTTTTTGATCACTTTGTCTTGATCTTGAAGTCACATGCCTTTGTCTGTCGGACTTGAACTTAATGAGAAAGGCATAAATAACCATCTCACCACTGTTTACTAGCCAATCATGAACACCTTAGTGCATATCGTAAGATTTTGTGCTCGAGAAAGTGTAGCACATGCACAAAAAGAACATAAGGTGTAGCCTCTAATTAAAATTGGTGTGTACATTATTGGGCTATAATAATTTCACAAATTCAAATAAAATTGGTGTGTACATTATCCCGGCTTTTATTAAATTTCTAATCAATTAAATTGAATAATGAGGCAAATAAAAAACTTACATGATTGCAAGTTTTTATTCTAGGAGATGTGAGAGTTATATGATGTAACTCTTTAGGTGATAGTCTCTTTCAAATTTATGTGATGAATTTTGTAGACTTTGTGATTGATTACTATTCACATATCACCTCACATGTCTCTCAAGCTTTTGCTAGTTGCACACACTACACAAGTTATTCTTTGCTAAACTTTGTACATGTTATTGTGTGTGATTTTGTTGTGGCCATCCAAGATTAAAAATTCCTTGATTTTGATGCAAAATTTGAGTTTTAAGGACAAATTGATTGAAAATCTTAATTTTGGAAGATCTGGGCTGTATTCATGTGTTTTTGAAAAACTTTTAGTCTCATACTCATGCATTTCATTCATGAAATATTGTGCTTTGAGGAGTTACTGCATTAAATTGCTCTGTTTTTCAAAAATTTGAGTTTTCCAGAATTTCGACCGATCGAAGCTATTTCTCGACCGATCGAAATTACGATTAAAATTTTTGGTTTGATTCTGTCTGACTCGATTGGTATTCGATCGATACTCGATCGATCGAAACTGAAAAATTTTCAGTTTTTAGAGTTTTTGACCAAATTTTTTTTCATGCATCATTTATGTTTAGGATTCACATGAGTTGCATTGTTTTCTGTATCCATCTTGCAGTTTTGCAGTCATATCTCTCATTGTTTTCACACATACCATGCATACACTTTGCTAAATTGGGTACTCAACTTGATTTAAAAATTGATTGCTTAATTTTTGAGTCTTTTGTACATTTTAGTATATGCTATTTTTCTGGATGTGTGAACTGCAGAAAATATTTTTCTTTAGAGATATGATGGATAATAATGTGCAAATATTTTCTCTATTTATGCAACTGTTTATGGGTCACATAGTGTCAAGTTTGCATTTATTGAAAGAGAGAATATTTTTCTTCATGTGTATCCTCAACTTTATTTTTTTTGGTTTGTGTGTTTTTATTTATCCCAACCTCCTAAATTTTCCTCAAAACTGTTTTTCCCAAAACTTGTTTTGTTTTTCCTATTTTTATAGGGGGAGAAGCTTGTTTTTAACCTTTGTTGTTCATAGGGGGAGTTGTTGCTCTTCATAGGGGGAGTTTTCTCTATTTTCTATAGAGCTAAATTGTTTGTGTTCCCTTAATTCTCTTTTTTCTCTCATGTTTACTCTTTGTTTGAGTTATATTTGTCAATACGTGACAAAAAGGGGGAGAAATAGATGAAATGTGGGAATCCTGATTGTCTTGTTTAGGGGGAGAAAATTGTTTTTGAAAAGGGGAGAATATAAAAACTTTTTGATGTATCTAACTTAGGGAGAGAGTTAGTTTACTTTTGTTTTTATATTGTGCTTCATTTTGTTTATATGTCTTTCTTTCCACACATGCGTTGATGTGTTTGTTGAGTGTTTCAGGAAAGACAGGTGCATTCTGATCAAGACCTTCTACCTCTTCTTGGCAACTTCTAGGTTAAGAGTCTTAGATTGGGATTTGTGATGTAATTGGGCATTTTATTGTATTGGGTTATTCTTGTATTTTAACATTTCATTTTGTATGAAAGTTTTGTCACGAATTGCCAAAGGGGGAGATTGTTAGGTTCTAAAAGCTTAGAACAATTGGCAAATCGTGAGCACACAAGAACATACAAGCTGCAGAAAGAAGATTTCAGAATCTGCCTGGTTCGATCGATCGAAAATCAGGCTCGATCGATTGAAAGTCGTATCTGCAGAATTTTAAGTTGGCCCAAACAGCAGTTCTAGCCCATTAAGGATTAGGGTTTCAGATCTACTTCTCCCACTATATAAAGGAAACCCTAAGCACGTTTTTTATAAGGCTTTTTAGAGAGAAAAGAGTGTGACTCTTTTGTATTTTTAGGGTTTTGTTCCTAAAACCTCTCTTATTATTTCTACCGGTGTTGTTCCTTGAAGAATCTCAAGATCCGGTAATGCTGAAGTTGCTGCCTTCTCTAGTCATCAAAGGAGCTGATGATCTAAACCTTCAAGGGTGGTCTTGGAGTCACAAACAGGTGAGTTTGTGTTGCTAAACCTTTGAGTGGGATTTCAAAGTCACAAATGGTGGTGTTTGTGTTTTGCAAAGATTAAAGAAAGAAGGAGTCCGTGGATCTCGGAGCTATCATGGGGTCATGGTAATAAGTTTCCTACACTCGGGTAGCAATAGGATGTTAGTGGTCTAAGTCTATTGTGTAAACTTCAATTTTTTCATAGTGGATTCAGTTTACCTTGAGGATAGCTAGGTTAAATCCTCCCCAGGTTTTTACCGGTGTGGTTTCCTGGGTCATCAGATCTTTGTGTTGTTTATTTTCCGCTGCTTTGTTATTTTGCTTATCTGTGTTAACCTAGTTTTAATTAAATTACCTAAGTTAATCATTTGGCTAATTCTCTAGGTTAATCTGTTGGGTTTAAGGGGTCTAAACGAACTAACAGGGTTCAATTTGTTACATTTTGAAAGCTTACAGTTGAATTTGCTATGATCAAAAGTTTTGGATTTAATTTGTTACTAACCCTTTATAGTGAATTTTCTCTTAAGGGGGAAAAAAAAAGTTAAAACACACACTATCTCTCGTAGTGTTTTAAGTTTTTTTTTTTTTTTTTTTTCAGTTAATTAATATTTTAAATATAATTTGAAGCTACAGTTTAATTCGTTACATTTTGAAAGCTTATAGTTTAATTTTCTATGATCAAAAGTTTTGGATTCAGTTTGACTAACCCTTTTATAGTGAATTTTCTTTGAAGGGAATAAAAGAGTTAAAACACTACACACACACACACACACACACACAGAGAACTTCCCTATCATCCGCCGTACATTAATTGTCCACTAGCAGACCCCTCCACTACAAAAAACTGGACCTATAGTGACGTTTGTGAAACGCCACTATAAGTACTAAAAACGCCACTATAGGCCCATTTGAGCTATAGTGGCGTTTGCTATAGTGGCATTTACAAACACCACTATTGTACCGCCACTATAGACTTATAGTGTCGTTTCTCAAAAATGCCACTATAGGCATGCCCTGTAGTGGCGTTTGTAAACGCCACTATAGACCAATTTTTTTATTTTTGAAAAAACAAACGCCACTATAGCAAAAAAACCACCAAAAAAAAAAAAAATTTGACCACCAAAAAAAAAATTGATTACCAAAAATTAATTTTTGGTAATCAAAAGTTTTTTTTTTTTACGTGAATTTTTTTTAATTGAATTAAGATTGTAATTAAATTAAAATTACAATTTTAATTAAATTAAAAGATACAAAACAAAAAACATAAATAAAGCAAAATTCAAACATTATAGCTAGCCGCCCCAACGAATTCAAAATGAAACACAAACCCACCTAAAAAAATTCAAAATCAAACACAACATTCACATCCGAAAAATTAAAAAAAAAAAAATAGAAACTCCACCCCAACACACTCAGCCACCATAGACCAACCTGCAAAAAAAAATCATCAAATTGATTTTGAATTTCTAGCACTCTACTTTTTTTGTTCTATTAACAAAGATATTATCACACTTGAGATAGACCTATCAATAAATAGACCAAAACTATTATCAAAAAATGAATAGACCAAAACAATCATAAATTAAAAATAAAAAAATAAAAATTGCTTACCTGCAACTATACAACCAATGGCATTAAACACTATCTACAAATTTGAACAAAATCAGTAAGCTGCAACATTATCTACAAATCCAAAACCCACAAACACTAAAGTGAAAGAAGAGTGAAAGAAAAGGAAAAGAAGGAAGATGGAGGAGTGAAGATAAGGGAGAAAAAAAAAAAAAAAAAAAAAGAAAAAAAAAAAAAGAAAGGAAATCTAAAACTTGGCATGGAGAGACAAGGGAGAAAAATAAAGAAAGAAAAAAAAAAAAAACAAAAGAGAAAGGAAGCAGAGGCGGAGAGACAAGGGAGAAAAAGAAACAAAGAAAGAAAGGAACAAAAAAAAAAAAAAAACAAAAGAAAAAGGAAGCTGAGGCTTGGCCTGGAGAGACAAGGGTGAAAAAGAAAGAAAGAAAGAAAAAAACAAAACAAAAGATAATGGAAGCTGAGGCCTGGCATGGAGATAAGGGAGAGATATAGGAGAGTGGGGGTAGGTGGGGGGTTTTAATGTTTTTTTTTAAAAAATAAATAAATATATATATATATAAAGAAAAATGATATATTAACAACATTTTTACAATAAATTTTAAGTGGCAGGTTGTTACTAGTTGTTATTGTTAAGGCAAAAAGTAATCTTAGTGTTAGGTTCAAATTTGAACTAATAACAACTAACCACCTATGATTTGTTGTGAAAATATTGTGGACATAGCATCTCTCATATAATAATAATATATATATATATATATATATATATATAAAGACAAATGATATGTCCACAATATTTTCAAAACATTTTTACAGTAAATCTTAAGTGGTAGGTTATTACTAGTTGTTATTGTTGGGACAAAAAAGTCATCTTAGTGTTAAATTCAAATTTGAACCAATAACAACTAAACACTAATGATTTTTTTTATAAAAATGCTGTAAACGTAACATCTCTCATTTAAATGTAAATATATAATAATAAATACATTTATATATATAAAAATATATATATATATATATATATATTATATTCAAATATTATGGAATATGCCAAAGAATATTCTTGGCATATTCCATAATTTTGTTTACGCTGGAACTGTTCAGTTTTTTTTTTTTTTTGGTGCTGGCCTATAGTGGCGTTTGGAAAACACCACTATAGGCCCTACCCAACCCCAAAAAAAAGCCTATAGTGACGTTTGTCAAATACCACTATAGGTCCTGGACTTACGAGGCCTTATAGTGGCGTTTGACAAACGCCACTATAGGACCTACCCAATTGAAAAAAATAAATAAATAAATAAGTAAAGAGGTACCTATAGTGGCGTTTGACAAACGCCACTATAGGTTCTACTCTTACAAGAGCCTATAGTGGCGTTTGGCAAACGCCACTATAGGCCCTACCCAACCCCAAAAAAAAGCCTATAGTAACGTTTTATAAATCCTGGACTTACGAGGCCCTATAGTGGCGTTTGACTAACGCCACTATAAGACCTACCCAACCGGAAAAAAAAAAAAAAAAAAAAAGAATTTTTCCTTGTACTTCATTCATACAATTTTAAGTCACTTGATCATGACACTAAGAACAATTTTTCCTTTCCTTTTTATTACTATTAATTCCTTTATTATATACCTTATTGGGTTCTTTCATGTACTTCTTTGTTACTAAACTGTTATCCATAATCCCATTAAAAAAAAAAAAAAACAAAAAACAAAATAAAACTGTTGTCCATAAAAGGGACACCAACAGGGGCAAGCTTCTGTTACTAAATCATATCATACTTAAGTAAGAGCTCTTGTTCTTTTTTTTTTTTTTTTTTTTGTCTTTGTATTTTTTTTTTCATGTATAGAACTTTCAAATGGAGAACCAAAAAAAAAAAAAAAAAAATTTACAACTAATTCAGCAAAAACAAAACAAAAAGACAAAAAATTACTCTTAGAAAAATGTAACAAGATGTTCAAAGAGGGGCCTAGCGGCTAGCGGTACTTTTTTTTATAAAGTAAAAGCAGTAGTGGCCCTAGCAATACATTCATGATTCATTTGTTCCCAACCCCATCAAACGTTTGATGCCAAAGATGCCCACTAAGCAAGTGGTTCTCACTTTAATTGCCTAAACTTGCGATTGACACTCATTTGAAACTGTTCGTACCGCTTGGATAGTGTCTAGGCCTCTTTAACATAAGTAAATGTGAGTGTTGATAGACACCTTATGAGATATCTGCATAACAAGAAAAATTTTCCACTAAGCAGTAGTTTTCTTTTCCTTTTAAAAAAAAAATATTACTTAGTATATAATTAAATCCTTTATTATATATTCCTTACTTGAATTCCTTAATATAAGAATTTTTCTTTTCCTTTTTACTTTTTCCTTTTTTACACTATTTATAACATAAAACATAGTTCCTTTAGTGTACTCCTTATTTGAATTCATTGATATAATATGTTCCTAGCTTGTACTTCATTCTTACTTTTTCTTTTTGTATATTCGTTAGTACATAATTTTTTTTGATACATTAATAGTTGGCGATACAAGGATTTGAATTGTAGATGTTTCTATTGGGAAGATCACTTATAAGAAATTTTCATTTTCTTTTTAAAATTCTTTAATACATCATATCCCTTACTTGAATTTTTTATATACAAAATTTTCTTCTCCTTTTTAAAATTCTTTACAGCATAGTCGCTTTGCTTTAGTATATCTCTTACTTTGACTTGAATATATATATGTTCCTAACTCTTGTACAGTATACTTACTATTTTAAGTGAATGCTCCCTTTTCTTTTTTTCTTTTTTTTTTCTTTTTTATATTCTTTAGTACATATATATTTTTTTTGTAAGTTGATAGTTGGTGTAGGAAAATTTGAACCTTAGATGTCTAAGTTGAAGAGATTACTAATAAGAATTTTTCTTTTTCTTTATTTAAATTCTTTAGTACGTAGTTCCTTTATTTTATCTCCTTTACTATATCCCTTGCTTGAATTCCTTAATGTAAGATTTTTTTTTCTTTTTTAAATTATTTAGAACATAGATTCTTTGTGGGTTCTACTTAGCTCAATTAGTAAAGTTTCTTGTCGTTGAGAAAGAGATTTAAGATTCAAACCCTGTATACACCATAAACCAATCGGTGCCTTAACCTAATGATAACGTACAAGCATCATGAAACGGACGTTATAGGTTAAAATTCTATCATATTTAAAAAAAATCATAAAAGTTGTTGTTTAGTTATGTGTGATAAATGAATGATGAGTGGAAGCATGAAAGACAAATTACACATAAAGGTTTAAGTGGTTTAGCTTAATATTCCTTCAGTGTATCCCTGACTTGAATTACTTAATATATTAAGTTCCTGGCTTGTATTTCCTTTTTACTATTTTGAGTCATTTCTAATAAAAAATCGATATATAATTGGTGGTGCATGGATTTAAAGCATAGACATCTCATTTGAAAACACTAAAAAATACAAGTTGAGCTACAAAGTTCTTAACATATTCTTAATTTATTACATAATTCCTTTATTATATCCGTCACTTGAATTTATATATATATATATATATATATATATGATAGAATTTCTATTCTAGCATAATCTAAGTATATATGTGTGTGAAACTTCATCTTGGAGACTTGAACCCCAACCTTTACCCCCCACACCCTACAAGCATTTAACATAATAAGTTTCTGCTTACATAATAAGTTTCTGCTTGTACTTCCTTCGTATAACACTTGGTCATAACACTAAATAAGAATTTTTCTTTTCCTTTTTCATATTCTTTACTACTTTATAATTCCTTTATTATATCCAATCATCTTTATTTTTTTAGAATCTATTATATCCCTTACTTGAATGCCCCGACATATCATGATTCTAGCTGGTACTTCTTTATTACTAAACTGTTGTCATTAAATTAGAACTGTCTCCTTAGATACTTAACAGATGATACGGAAAGTCGGGATACCAACAAGATTGCGCTTGCGGAACCAAATCATATCCATTCAAGTAAGAGCTCTCGTTCTTTTTTATTTTGTTTATCGTTATTCTTTTTCCAGCATAGAACTTTCAAATGCAGATCACAGCAAAATACTGTTAGAAAAATGTAACAGGATGTTCATATTGAACCTAGCAATACGTTTTTTTTCTCTCTCTCTTAATTTATTAATTTATTTTATTATTCAAGTAAAAATGGTAGTGGGCCTAGCACTACTTCATGAATCATGTGCTCCGAATCCCATCAAATGTTTGATACCAAAGATGTCTACTACGCAAGTGGTTGCCCACTTTTAACTCCCTACTAGTTTCTAATGCCTACGCACTCATGGACCCATTTAAGAAAAACCATTAATATGTACTCAACTGTTCTTCTTCTTCTACTTCTTTTTATTTTTTATTCGATTGTTGGGAATAGAAGTGTTTGAACCGTAGCGTTTCCATGAGAAATATTAATAGAACTATCAATACTCTTGGTGTTATTTTAGCCTCTATAGAAATGAAAGAAAAAAAAATGTAATAAGGAATATTTTATGAAAAAAATGAAATTCAAGTTGTTAGATCAAATTGACTGTCAAGTGACTATTGGATATTTTGTATTCTTTTGTATATCCAAACAAGTTGCAATACAAATTTGATCTCACGGGAAGATTGTTGTTTAGTCCCATTCTGAAAGTGGAAAAGTGTTAATTATTATCTATTTAGTTGAGAGAGAAAAGATGGTCAATGAAGTTGTTCCGAAATCTTGGTCCACCCAAGTGTCAAGCGAGAGTTGGGTCGACTAAGATAGGAGAAATTATTGTGTACTCCCAGAATATTATAAATGTGTACTCCCCCTTCTCACATGAATGGTGGGTCTTATTAATGAAATTCATGGTAGGACCCACCATTCATGTGAGAAGAAGGAGTATGCATTTATTGTACTCCAAAAGTATTTAATAATTTTTCCTAAGATAGTAGGTGAGTAGAGGTGAGACACTTCAAGCTCTCTATTTAAAATTGGTTTGACCAATATGTTAGATGAGTGTCAGGAGAGATTATGCAAAATAGCTATATTTGTAGTTTTTAAGACCAAAATTTGCACCACTTTGATACATAAACATTTGCTAGTATTGGAAAATTGTTTTCAATTTTTTTAATTGATATAACAATTAATTTCAAGATAACTTCTAATTTTCTCATAGAAACACTAAAACTCCTATGAGTCTTTTTCAAAAAATTGCAATTTGTAGAACCCAATAGGCTTAGATATATCTTGAAGACAAATTTATAGAAACTCTTTAGTAACTTGAGTGTGAGGTAAATATTATCTAAGGAAAGCGATTTCATCATGCCACAAGCCATTAAAAATTCTTTTTGTTATTTTAATTTTCTTATTTCTTTCATTGTTCATCCCATAGTTCTTGAAAAATAATGAGACTTAAAACTCGTGAAAAAAAAAAAAAGTAAAATTTATTGTATCATTATGTGGAGGCATGCAAAACCTCAATCAGAACCCAAGTCTCCTTGTTGAAAGACCAAAGGTTTCACCTTCTGGTACTGTTGTATACATACTTTGGCAAAACAATATTTGGAAATAAATCCAAAAATTTTATTTGGTAATTTAAAACCTATCAAATATATCAAGTTATCAACTTTATAGTCACTGCTTGGAACATTTTACTCATACTCTTGGAATATATATGATTCTTTCAATCTCTTCAACAATATTAGGCCATTTAATAATTGTTTATTTGAATGCATATTTAAAAAAATTCTTTATTAGATTACATTTTCTTTTTATAATATATATAGTTACAAATTTTCTAGATGACAACAAATAAAAAACTTTCTTGGTTATAAAATATTTAAATTTCAAGTTAAAAAAAATTATATTTAGACAAAAAAAAAAAAAAGAATTTATGAATCGAATACCAAAATAATATCCTAGTTATCCAACTTTTGCGTCTGTGTTAAAATAAATAGGAGCAAATAATTTTCATTGGTGGAATTTTTAAAAATTAATCCAATAAAATTTATTGATTATTGTAAAGTTAACAAGAAATTACACCAATTGTGACTTAATTTGTGTACGTGTGTTCAATTTAATCAAATATTGTACTTTCAAACTTGTTCACAAAAGTATTATTATGTTTAGTTTGAATTGTTTAATTGTCAATCATAAACCTGAAAGTTGAGTTTTGCCTTTAACAAATACAAATATATTTTTCTTTAATTGAGCCCGTGCTGTTCATTGCAACTCAAATACTTTTAAGTGCGTTTAAAATGTATAATTCATAAAATTTAAATTAATCAAATTTCAATTCAATTCGATTCAATCATGAATTCGATTCAACTGGATTGTTTGAAAGATATAAAATAATAAGATACCCCCATATGGCACAGCAATTTTAGTTTATATATCATAAATAAGTTGGAAAATTGATTTTTCCCCTCTAATTATCTAAACTTTGAACTGCTTATACAGAGAGAGATCAGTATTGACTACATGGGAAAAACTTGTTCAATGGATCCTGAAAAGGGCTTTCATGAAGTCCATATTGATGAGGACAACATAGAAGTAATACTTAGTAAACGTAAAATAGAATTATACAATGCTGTGATTGAGGAACGTGAGGATTTCACAGTTGAGGCTGAAGTTCTTCGTGAGGTAACGTCCACAAAGAATACCATTCTTCATGTTGCTGCAAAATCTGGAAACACGAAAATTGCGAAAAAGATTATCGATTTAGACCCATCACTCTTGCACGAGCGCAACTCAAAAGGCAACACTCCACTTCATATTGCCGCTAGTTTGGGGCATCAGGAAATGACAAATTTTCTGTTGTCACAACGCCAACACACGATGGTACCGCTGTTGATGATTACAAATGAACGCAATGAAACGGCATTGCATGGTGCGGTACGAAATGGCCACAATGAGATTGTGAAGAAGCTAATTGAAAAATGTCCAAGCTTGACTTCATTACGCGATAAGAATGGAGAATCTCCTCTCTTCATAGCCGTGGATAGAGGATTTTTCGATATTGCTACACATATCCTAGACATTGAAGAATGCTGTGAGTACAGGGGAAGTAAAGGCATGAATATCTTGCATGCAGCTGCCATTCGCATAGATAAAAGTGAGTCCCCTAATATGTTTAAGTTTATCGATTTTAATTTTGCTCATACGAGTGTTTATATATTTTAAAATATTTGTGTCATTATATTCTAAAATAATAAGTATAAATAAAACAAAAACAACAGTTACCTTTTTATATATAAAAAACAGTCTAAAACATAAGTTTTTTCTTTTTCTTTTTTTTTGGAAAAAAAAAAACGCAATTTACAATTATGAAAGAAAGAGAAGTATCTGTTACTGTTGAACAATCGATTTTACTTGTGTTCAGTTTGAAAACAATTTATCTAATTTTTTTTTTTGCTAAAAGTATTATAAATATAAAACTGAAAACTATATAACGTAAGCAGATTGATTTTTAGGGTAAAAACTACTGTAGCTTAAAAAAAAAAAAAAAAAAAAAAAGGTAAGGTGAAACTCATGATAAGCAAAGATGTGAGAAAAAATATAGGAGTGTAGGACCACAAATAGTAGTTTTTTTGACCAAAAACAATACCTAACTGCAGCTTTTCGGCGAAAACCAATACCGAGCCGTGTGAGAAAAGAAGCTACAAATAAAGCATATTTGCAGTGGCCAGTGGGACCAAAATTTACGCAAAAACCAAAACTACAAACTTATTGAAAATTCTTAGAGATAATTAGGTACAGTTCATAAACGATCTGAAATATAGACTAGTCGGGTTCAAAAATAATTTGAAGGAAAGGATCTATCACGTGTTGTCTTATGAGTAGTGGAAGAAAATTACCAATATTTTTATCTATATTGACCCTTACACTATTAATTATTACTGCTTCGTTATTTTAGTTAACTCAATATATTGGTAAAGAGTTGTCAAATAAAAAATTTGGTAAATTCTGTCTAGATTTTATAAGTTAAAACTGTATTGTATCTATATATATATATATATATATATATATATATTATGATTATTATTGTGGAGGAGTTAAATTATTCTTATTTTTTCATGGGATCAGGAAGGTCCGTTACTAGCTTTACTTTTCTCTAAACTTTAGCAAGATCATGTGCCTTGGAAATATCGGTACAGTGAAATAAGATATGAATTGGGTACAGGTTACATTGTTATGTTGTTTTGGCTAAGACCCACTACTCTAATAATGTTTTTTCTGTAGGCAATCTGTTTAAACTTCGCACTCAAGATTTTTTTACCTGGAAAGCTGTTGCCTCATTCCTAAGAGAAGTGCGTCATAATCTATATGCCATAAGAGATAGCTTTTATCAAACAAAGATCCCTAAAGAAATTTTGGACAAAAGAAGTAAACTTGATATCACAAAAATAGGTAATCCATTTCCCTATGGGATGCTATATATTTCTCTCTCTCTTTTTATTTTTTCCTTAGATGAATTATACTACTTCTTATTGTTTTTTTTTTTTTTTTTTTTTTTAAGTTTGAACTTATGGCATCTGCTTCTGATAATAGCTCTTTATTATCAGACCAAGACACCAATCGGTTTTTGGTGTAGGCGAAGATTGAACCCCAGATCTCTTATTCAATTATTAGACTTTACCAAATCTCTTAATATAATAATAATAATATTTTTCTTTCTTTTATCTAATTTTTTTTTCTTTTAAGAAGAATTATAAATATGAATTTGATAATTATAGTAGTTACACATAGGCATTTATTATCATGGTATTTGTATATACACATAAAATTTCAACATAATATGACTGAGGAAAAAATAAAAAGAGAATTTACTAATTAGGTTGTTCAACCTTGTGTCCTTCACAAGACAAGAGCCCAAGCGATTATATTTTCCCACTCGCTTTCTTTATAATACATTACAATAAAATCCATATTTATAATTGGGACTGTTCAATAAATTCAATGATAACTTTCTCTAACAATTGATCACTTGATTCACTATCAATGTTCTCTGGCTATCAATGTTTTAATTTCGTTTTCCAGGATAGATTTGCCACACAAAACAATTGTCTCTGCTCGAGAGATTTTAAACAAAATATCTTACTCAATGCACTCTCTTGATAAGTCAAAATGTGTAATTAAAGAATGTAAAAATAAATAAATAAAAATCTTACTCTATGTGGTCTCTCTCTCTCTCTCTCTCCAGATTTTATGGAAAAAGTAATAGACAAATTTCGAAAGGCAATTACGGAAGAGGATGACTTTGGCTGGACTCCTCTTCATTATGCTGCACACTTTGGCGAGGAAGAACTTGTGAAATTATTTTTAGACAGAGATATTTCCCTTGCTTACAAACAGAACAACGAAGGCATGTGTGCTCTTCACATTTCAGCCAAGGTAGGACATGTTGAAGTAATGAAAATGTTCATTGAAAGATGCCCATATACTTGTCAATTGTTCGACAAATGCCATAGGACAGCTCTTCATCTTGTAGCGGAAAGTGGACATACAAAAGCCCTTAAAGTTTTTTTCCAAAATAGGAAATTCGCTTTTCGTGATCTCATGAATGAGCAAGATGATGAAGGAAACACCCCTTTTCATATCGCTGCCGCAAATAGTAATTATGCACTATTAATGAGTCTGGCAGATGTTAGAAGAATGGGGGGTGCTCTGAACAAAAAAGGGGAGAGTATTCTCGACATTATTAAAGCAGATAATCAACTGATGGATGATGAAAAGGTAAGCATTCAAATCTTAACGTAGCATAGATTTATAATAATCTGTCGTTGCAAAATTATATAACTCAACTAAAAGTAAATACAAAGAAAATGTCATGCCTCTGGATTTCTTTTGTATAGATTAATATGATAACGATTGGTGAAATATAAAGTGAAATATTCAAAATAAGAATCATGCATGCACTCAAATGGTAAAATTACAATTTTAGGCATTATGAAGTGACATTTCTCTCTAAACACTTGCAGAAGATAATCATGTCAAATTTGGAAAGACACAACGTTCTATGGAGTTTGGACACAATGGTTGACAGACAAACTACAAAAGTGAGGAGTTGTAAGGTAGAAGGAACTGGCGCAGCCAATTCTTCAGAGGAAAATGGTAAGAAAGACAATGAAGATGATAATAAGAAAGCCAAAGAAGATAAAAAAGATGATATCAAGGATTTGGCCAACTTCAATCTAGTGGTCGCCACAATCATTGCAACTGTAACTTTCGCAGCAGCCTTTCAAGTTCCTGGTGGAACTGGCGGTGACGGCTTGGCAAATTTAAGGGAAAAAGGCAGTTTTGTGAAATTTCTGATATATGACTCGTTGGCATTTGGATTTTCAGCTGTCTCAATTTTTGCTAACTTTGCGTATCCGTTTTTAGCAAAAGCTACTCGTATCACATACCCAATAATGTTCTCCTTGGTATTAACTGAATTCTCCCTTATCTATTTGGTCCTTGCCTTTATAGAAGGCACAAGATCAGTCTTGACAGAAAATTCATGGCTTCCTGAGGTCGTGTATGCCTCTCTTTTTCCCATTTCGTTTTTCTTAGTGAGACCAATTATCGTTAGGAAAACTTTCCTGTACTCAGATAAATCTCGTAAACTACCGTGGTACCTTTGAGTTCAGTTCAGTCTTAGCTCAAGATTCCCACATTGATCCCCCACTAGCTCTCCATGAGGTAGGAAGTAATCACATGTCATCAATTTCATCCTCAGTTCTAAGGGTTCGTAGTCGTAGCACCTTAATTTTCCCTTGTCTTATCTTCATTTCTGCAACAGTGCAACCTATGTGGTATTTTTACCGAAACTACAGTCCTCTGGCAGTTTGTTTAATAATTTATGTATAAATTATTTGTATCTGGGTTGAAACATCAAAGTACAATGCAATTTGGTCTATCGGCCTTTATGGTTTGTCTGTCTCTTTGTACTTAATAATAAAGAACAGTTTGGAATCTATGTAATAGTTGGTTCTTGGTTTGCAATGTTCCATACACGATTATGGTAGATTGTGATATGAAAGGAATGAATTCCGTTTGTGTTTTAAGAATAGTCCCGCATTGAAAGAAGGCAGAGCTTTCGTTGGATATCTAATATAAATTTTGTCACAAGCACCGAACTATTAACCCAAAATTTTGTGTGAACAATTTGATAAAATTTCCAATGCCTAATATTTATGTGTAACTTCACAAAAGATAAACCATTTCTACACTAGCATTAGCATTAATAGTACTTTTTTGGGTTTATATATGTACTTTTTTTTTCTTTTTTTTTTTTTTCTTTTTTTACATTAAGGCTACACAATCAATATTTACTCTCCCTACCCTTTCTCTGTGCTTCATAAAACCATCAATGGAAAACAAAACTTTCAAAACCCAATTGCATAGCATAGACCCAACCAGGTCCTTCCTGAACCAAGACACGGCCCCCATTGGTTCCAATCTCACGTGGCACAACTCTTTCCCAGCGTTAGCCAACAACTCCAAGGCCCATGCCTCGATATGGGCCCGAATTGGGGTTGAGAGTATCCAGGTTGGAGAATGAGGTTTAAATGGAGCTGATAATAAATCAATTAGTGCTGCTCATATCTCTGCCTCTGGTTCTCTCTATGCAATCTGCATTTGGTGTGAGGCAAAAAGCACAACTGTTTGATGAAATGCATGAACCGAAGTTTCCTTCACTTAAACTAAGATGTACAGGGTTGGGCTTGGGCAATGGGCATAGAGGTGGGAAACTCAAATTTTTAGTCCAAATTTGGTTTGGGTTTTCTCTACCAATCCAAATTGATTTAAATTTCATCATTTCTCACTGATTGAGACTCAAAGCTAATATAGTAGCCAAGTAAACATTAATGTCAATGCATTACATCTTTGATCTGTTAGAGATTATAATAGTTTGGTTGTTTTATTCAGAATTTCAGATGGGTTGCATTCTTTTTTTTTTGATGAACAGATGGGTTGCATTCTTTAGTGTTAAAAATAGACATGGCAAAACGGGTCAGAATTTTCTGACCAGACCCGTTTGACCTGCAACCTGATTGACCTATAACCCGATTGATCCGTTTTGACCCGTGACCCGTTTTGACCCGTGACCCGATGGACTCGACTCGAACCCAACCCGACCTGACCGTTTTGCCATGCATACCAACGTTGAGTCAATTGAGATTGAGATGTAATTCTTATAAAATATTTACTTATTCTTCTTTACTTAATATGTTATGTACTCCATTATAGTTTATCATTCTTTACTTGTCACTTTCATTTTCTCTTCCTACTTTAAATAGATCGAAAATTATACCAAGATTAGCTTCTAGAAAACTGGAACAAGAGCTGCACCAAATTTGGGTATCAAGTGTTTAGTGGCAATTGATAAATGGTAACAATATCACCAGTGAGAATCTAATCACAGTTAAGGAACTCATAAACAATTGACAAATTGCATTTATTTCAAAAAAAGAAAAAAACGTGTTTGACAAATATGGGTCAACTCGACCCGACTCGCAACCCGACTTGACCTATGACCCGATTGACCCGCAACTCGTTTGACCCGCAAACCCGATTGACCCGACCCGAACCCGACCCGACCCGTGCCGTTTTGCCATGTCTAGTTAAAAGCTAGGAAGCCTTTATTCTACGGAGTATGTAAATGAAAATTTTGAACTTTTAATAACTTCGCTAGTGTAGACACCAAGGAGAAACTATGTATGGGCCGATCAGCACTTGGGCTTACAACCTATTTGTTGACGTGGGTTATGGATTTCCCACCATGAGTGGCCCACTAAACCGAGACCCTCTAACCCTTTGGTTTTGCTTCTTCATCTCTCAAGTGTGCTCTCCTGTTTTCTGCCTCTCCTCCCCTTCTTCATTTCCCAGCTGCTCCTATTTATACCCTCAAAGTTAGTGGGAAGTTATGATTTAGTGGATGGGAAGGTCCAATGTGAACGTGGTTAAGTGGGAATTTAGGTGGAAGTGGGAACTTTGGTGGAAATGGCCTGGGAACCTGTTCCTAGTTCAGCGAATTGCTCGGCAAAATATAATCTAACTAATTGCTGGGCATGTAATCGTGCTGCGCCAACGCTCGGGGGCGCTAACTTAGACGTGCTGCCAATGTGTGGCCGTGATACATGTAAAGCGCCGACTACCTATTGTGCTCGAGTCATTTTAATGTTTAGGGCCCTTATACCGTATGGGCTGCTCTGCTGGAATAAGCCTTTGAAGCTTCAATGCGCCTGGTTGTACGGCACAGTACAGCTAGAATTTAGCAATAGCACCACCATTGCAACTCTATTTTTGGTGTGTGGGTTGTTAAATTTTGCAATATGATTATTTATTTTTTTATTTTTATTTTTTTGAAACTGAACTTTCATTCAAGAAGAAAAATATCAACCAGTACGTTTCATTGTCAAGTTATGTTACTCAATTGAATTTTTCCAAAGCCCAGTGCTTGACTACGACCGAGCTACTTTTTAAGGCATATAAAACCCACTTTTTGTGACCCTCTGAGTTGGCCAAATTGTTTGGATTGGCCAAGTTTAGTGACTAGTTCTATGTCCCCTAAGTTTGATATCTTTAACGTAAAAAAGTTTGAGAATTGACAAACACTTCATCTAGAGACTTTTGTACCCCCCTCCCTTTGTAAGTTACTTCAATAGATCACTAAAGAATTTTTCTTTCCCTTTTGAAAATCTTTTGTATATAGTTCCTTTAGTAAATCCCTTACTTGAATTCGTTAATATAATATATTCGTAGAACATACTTCTTTTCATTTTCTTCTTTATATTATTTAGCACATAATTACTTAAGTATATATATTTTTTACTTGAATTTCTTAATACAATATGTTCTTGCTTGTACTTTGTACCAGTCACTTGATCAGAAAACTAATAAGAAAATTTCTTAAATTTTTATATTCTTTAGTACATAATTCATTTATTGTATCCCTAGTTTAAATTTCTTAATATAATATATGTTTTTAGATTTTACTTCTTTATTACTAAATTTTTGTTTTTTTTTTTTAAAGAAGAAAATTTTTGTTTAAATGTGGGTTTTATTTAACTCAACTAGTAAAGTTTATTATTGTTAAATAAGAGACACTACTAAATGCGTGGGCCCAAGGCCGCGTTTTTTTGGGCCGCATTCGTGAAAACGTGGCCCAAAACAAACTGAAGCCGTGTTTTCAAAAAACGCGGCTTAAATAAACCTCCCTGGGCCGCGTGTAAAACGCACGGCCATAGAATGCGGATTAGGCCGCGTTTTTTTGAGCTCGGGCCGCGTTTTTTTAAAAGGAGCTATGGCCGCGTTTAAAACACGCAACTATAGCCCCTATCCGTTTTCATTTATTTTGCCAAACAATTTTTTTTTCTTAACTGAAGCCGCGTTTAAAACACGCAACTATAGCCCCTATCCGTTTTCATTTATTTTGCCAAACAATTTTTTTTTCTTAACTGAAGCCGCGTTTAAAACACGCGGCTTTAGCATGCCTAAAGCCGCGGTTTTTAGACATGGCTTTAAATTTGGTTTGAAGCTGCGTTTTAAACACATGGCTTTAGCATGCGTAAGACTATGGTCTATGGCCGCATTTTAAACGTGGCTATAGATTCTATTTTAGGCCACGTTTAAAACAAGGTCATAAGCCTTGTCCTTAGGCCGCGTTTTAAAAAGTGCGGCCATAGACCTCGAAGACTTATAGTCGCGGGGTTTGGGCTACATTCAAAAACGTGGCCTAAAATACCGCGGCTATAGGCCCCGAAGGCCTATAGCCGCGTTTTTTGGACCTTAGGCCGTGTTTTAAAAACGTGGCCTAAGCCCTTTTTTTTTTGTAGTGAGATTTGATGTTTGAACCCTGCTTATATCAAAAATTAATTAATGTCTTAATTTAATGATATGGAGCAATTATTATGAGATGAATGTCATAAGTTGAAATTCTATCATATATATATTTATATATAATTAAAAAAAAGTTATTTAAATGGTTTATTTAGAGGATTCACATAGCAAGCTTGCGGAACTAAATGATATATATTCAAGTAAGAGCTCTAGTTTTTTTTTTTTTTTTTTTTTTTGGCATATAACTTTTAAACGGAGATCAACCACAAAATTTTGTTAGACAAATACAACAGGATGTTCATGGTGGGTCTTGCAATACTTTTTTATGGTGAAAAACAGAAGTGGGCCTTGCAAATACATCAATCTTCATGACTCATTTCTTGCGAACCCCATCAATTGGTTGCCCACTTTAATTGCCTACTATTTCTTCTTAAAAAAAAAAAAAAAATATTGCCTGCTAGTTTGTATTTTTGTAATGCCTACATACTCATGGACACATTTAACAATAAATAATATGTACTCAACCGTTTGAAATTGTTCGTGTCCCATGGGGCCGGACCAAATCGGTTGGGTAGGTCGGGTTTAAAGGATTGGTGACTGGTCCTAAGGCCCTTAACCTTGATGTGCAGTGTGCTTAACAGAAATAAGTTTGAAGCTTGACACACTTTGAAAGTCAGAAGAAGAATTTTTTTTTAATTTTTTTTTTTTTAAAGAGAGGAATGGTTTATTTCCTTTCTTAAGTACAAAAGAATTTTTCTTTTCCTTTTTAAAATTATTTTAGTTCATGGCACCTTTTTTGAATCTTATCCCTCACTGTTCTTTTCTTTTTCAAAATCCTTACAACATAGTTCCCTTTATTATATCCCTTATTCCCTTACCTTTTTTTCAGAAGAGTAAGATTACACGTTGATGCTTTGCATCCATCATTTTAATCATTTATTATAAAATATTGTAAAGAGTAATACTAGGGACATAAAAAAAATTCCACAACTTTTACCACAATAACTTGTAATGCATTGGCATAGATTTCCCTACATTGGCGCCATGGATAACAGAGGACACGTAGAACTTCCACAAAATATATAAGAACAACGAAATCCGAATCACAGCTCTTTTCTTAGTGCATAGGCAGGAGTTACTAATATAATCCACGAACTATAAATTACAAGTATATAAGATTAAATATATAAAGTCAAGAAAGAACACAGCATAACTAAATGATTAAAGTAACGTATAAGAATATTCCAAGTCTAAGAGGTGAAATATAATAAGCAAAGTATCAAGGATATGTACAGATTAATAAGAAGAAGCCAATATGTGTCTTAGATCTCAAGCATAAAAGCAAAAGTCACGAGTTCATAATAAATAAATAAAAATTGTAAACTTCGAATTTTCCAAAGGAAATGTCTAGAGAAGGAAAAGTAGAAAGCTTGGTTTTTAAAGTTCTACTTACTTATATAAGACACATCCAGTCAGTGAAGCAAAAAATCACCGTGGTTAATTATCAAAATTCACGGAGTCTTAACTCAAAAAATTAAACATAGTGGAGTTAGTACGAATTTCTTTGATCTCACAATTACAATATCCTATAAAACAAATTAAAGTTAAAGTCTATTATCGATAATAATTCTATTAATTTAATTGCTTTCATATTGTGGATTTAAAATTTTTCATTATGGATATTAATAAATCCTTTGTGGATTTAAGAACTCACATTTAGTTAAAACGATATCTACTCAATAACAATAATAATTAGCTAGTTCGTGAGAATCACTTTTAAACTTCGAATATTCCAAAGGAAATGTCTAGAGAAGGAAAAGTAGAAAGCTTGGTTTTTAAAGTTCTACTTACTTATATAAGACACAACCAATCAATGAAGCAAAAAATCACCGTGGTTAATTATAAAAATTCACAGAGTCTTAACTCAAAAAATTAAACATAGTGGAGTTAGTACGAATTTCTTTGATCTCACAATTACAATATCCTATAAAACAAATTAAAATTAAAGTCTATTATCGATAATAATTCTATTAATTTAATTGCTTTCATATTGTGGATTTAAAATTTTTCATTATGGATATTAATAAATCCTTTGTGGATTTAAGAACTCACATTTAGTTAAAACGATATCTACTCAATAACAATAATAATTAGCTAGTTCGTGAGAATCACTTTGGGACTACAGGTCACAGAAATATTACAAGAGTACAAGACCCAAACAAACAATAGTGAGAATCACTTACTTTGCTTAATTCTTTTCTTTATCATTTCTCCCTTATAATATATATCCTTAACTTGGATTCTTTGTTTTATTATATTCATTGCTTGTACTTCCCAGATACTTAACTATTGCAACAGCCTGCCGGGTACGTCCATAAATTTAAAATGTGTGTCTTAGAGAATAGAGAGTACAGACTACACTCTACAGACAATCATAAGGAAAGTTGTGACGGCGAGCTAGCTAGCGATTGATTATATCACCCACCCCTCTGCAGGTACGAGCCCTCATTTTCTATTTTCTTTTTTTAATATTTAGTATTGTTTAATAGAGTTTCTAACAGCATCAGCCAACTAGTTTTGTCAGAAAACTGTGATATGATTTTCGTAGTAGAAGTAGCATGTTAGAAGGATTAAAGTTTATGTTGTGGGGTCAAGATAAGGGTAGTAGATTACAATATCGGCCAATCCAAATCCCTCAATTAACCTCTTAACCGTAACATGACCTTTTTACTTAATAGGTTGATATGATATAACTCATATAACCTGCTTGATAAATAAATGTCGTATTAGGTTGATATAGATGACTTATTTTTTATTTTTATAAATATATTGTATTGTGTTGGCATAAATATGACAAATCACCTACTTCAAAAATATGATGAAAAATGATAAACGTATCTTATATTTTGAAAAAACATAAATTATAATAACTATAACCAAATAAATTATACAAAAATTCTAATTTACAATAACATCAATTAAAGTACATATATTTTATTTCAATCTAATAAAATTCAATCAAATTTTAGAATATAAAATCTAAAAAAAAAATAATAATAAGCAGAGAAGGGTTTTCATTTTTTTTTTTTTTTTGAATGAAATTGGTAGGTACCATAGAGTAACAAGGAAAATTTTATCAATATAACCAAATTGACCATTTATCTATCTATCATAGCGATCGAGTTGACCCATACACACAAACCCATTTATCCTAAAAATTAACCTCCAAAAAATTGTTGGGTTAATATTGTGTTTGTGGGTCATTTGAAACCTTGCCGCCCAAGAAATGATGAGTCTCTTGCTATGATACCTATTACATATTTGATAGCAAGATGCACATGTGTGAAAAGTTGCCCAATAGTGACCACTTTAATTATCTTCTTTTTTTTTTTTTTCTTTTTTTTGTTAGACTTCAATCATCTTATACACCGTTGTCCACTATCTATAGGGCATAGTTCACTTCCAAATTGGTTTACAGAACTACATGAAAATTTAAATAATTATTCATATATATCTTTAGTCAAATGACCTATTTAGTGAATCATGCATCCTGTTAATTAAATAATTTCATAAATAATTTTATTTAATACACATTAATGATTTTATGAATTTCCATATAATTAGGGATTAAAGGAAATTAAATTCTCTAAATGGCCTTAGAGGAAATATTTGTCCATATATTAATTTTAATTCAGTAATTAACTTGATTATTTTAATTTGCACTCTTATCTTATCATCCTATGTGATAAATATGAGTTGGATAACTTTGAAATTAAAGTTTTCTAATTGAACTCTAAGATCTTGAGCTCTACCATGTATATAATCAACATTGAAGACACCACAAAGCACCTAGAGGGAATTACATAGAATTAGGCTGGAAGTGGAACCATTGGTGTGAACTCTTATACTCCATAAACATATCTCAAACCCACAAAATTTAGGTTTAGAAACCCTTCTCCATTTACCCAAAAAAATATTTTCAAACATTCCTCCACCAACCAAACACAACCCTAGTTCGTTGGATCATCCTACCATTCATGCTCTCCTTCAATCCTTCAACAACAAGAAGCCAAGACAAAATTTTCTTTATACTACTCTGCATAGTAAGAATAGTATATATAGAGGAGAAAAAGTTCTAAAAATAAACATTTTGTTAATCCCTTGTGTTGGAAATAAGGTTTGAAATTTGCCCAATTTAATTAACAAAATACAAAACAGATTAGAGATATAAGATGAGAGTGTAGAGAGATATAAACTGATCGATTTGAGCCGAGGCAGGGAACTTAATCCACTATCCTAAAAAAGCGATTTTGCCCCCACTAGAATGACTCCGTCAATGCAAATGACTCAAGTGGTTGCTCTTCAAGATACAACGGTAGTTCTGTTAGTGTGCACTTACAAACAAAACTTCGAACTTGTCATTTTATGAACAATATAAAGATTGAATAAAGATACAGGACATGGTATATTAGATGAACTCTATTTTTTTCCTTCTACTCCTCACACGTATGAAAGAGGAATGGCCTTTGGTTATATAGAAGAGCCAATGGAATATTTTCAGCAAAAGATTTGACAAAACCCAACACAAATTTGAGAATCTGCCGTGATATAAGCACTCTGTAACTATCCCTTTGATTTCCTTCAACATCTACTGGTATTATAGGGATATTTGCTAGGGATTTGAATTGGTTAAGGCAAGATAGGTGAAAGTAAGAAAGGAAAGTGATGATATTGTGGAGGGGCTGATTTTGTTTGTTAGTAAAGATAGAAGGTCGTGGGTATGGGGTAAAGCTGATGGTGGGGCTAGTGAGTTTAATTCTCACCAACCACATCCACTAATTTTGGTCAATATCATTCTAGGTGGCACTAGAAATTACCCACCATTTAATAAAATTAGTTTCCTTTTAAATTTGAAAAACATACCCAACAATCCCCCCACATGTTTTGAAATTTTTGTTATTTTATAGAGTAAGAAATGGGCAGTCACAAGATGAATTAGTGTTGATGTCTTGTGGACTTGAATCAACACTTGGTGTTTATATTTTAGAGTTTACAAATTCTTGGTGAAACAAGATCTTGAACTAGATTCATAAACTGCTGAATATAAACACCTTTTTCTTTTGAATCCTTTGACAAGTTCTCGATTTGGCGCGTTTCGACTATGCACCCTACCTGGGTTTTCATGAGTTCTCTTGAGAGTTTGCCTTCACTCTTATAGGAGGTGGCCCCACCTCCATACTCACATAGTTAAATTCATCAAGTGTGTACTACCACACACCACCCTTAAAGGCTATGAATTTATTAAAAGTTATAGAACTCAACCTCATTAGTTTGGTACTGAGCACTATCTACACCGTAGGGAGGGACAATGAGATCTCACTTTCATTGATAGTGCAATCTTGAATCTCTCCATAATGCCCATTGAACCTTTTAAACAAAGGTTGGGTTGTCATCATGGGTGATTCACTCAATGGGCTAAGGTCCCATTCCCCTCGATGTATCATAGACTAATTGTCTAGTCATCCCTTTTGGTAAGGGGATCTGAAAATTCTTTTCTAACCACACAAACTCCTTGTAGATATTACTTATAAGTTGTCACACTATGTTGTGCCTTAGGCACATATGCCTCTTCTTCCCATCATAAAGCTTAATTTTTCCACACATATTTATAGCTTGTAAATCAAAATACAATAATATGATGATATTAGTATTTCAGCAAGTAGATATCTCAAATTTAATACATGCCTTTTCTAAGGTAAGAAAATAAAATCCCATAGTTGATCAAGCATCACAGGTTTGTTTAGAAGACATACAATGTATAGCTCCCTTACCTAGAGTGAAAACATAGCCACTAGTGGAGTGGGTCTTATCATCATTTGATATGCAATTTGTATCACAACAATCTTCTAATATTGTTGGACGCCCTATAGATGTAAGGCCCAAGTTCATGGTGCCCTTTCATATATCTCAAGAGATGAGTTGGAGCATTCAAGTGTTCATATGCAAGATATCTACAAGGTTTTACCAACATCATATGCAATGTTAGGATGTGTATAGTTTATTAAAAATATCACACCATCAATAATTAAGCATGCTTCGATTGTGCAACGGAAGATTCCCAATTTTATTGTTATTTTTCCTTTTATTCAAAGTTACATCTGTCTGTACAAGGTTTTTTCATATCAAAGAATGAAAGGTCTTTAGTAATTCATATCAACTCTCAAAATAGCATGTCATCCACATATAGGCACATGAAAACATCACTATCACCAAAAAGTTTTTTTTTTTATTCATACATCTATCAAGTTTGTTCACAACAATTTTGTCAGAAACCAAAGGTTTATTAAGCTTTTTATGCCATTGTTAAGAGCTTGTTGTAATCCAATATTGTTTTTCCTAAGCCACTATGGGTGACTTCTAACAGTCCAAGACTCCTTTCAACCATTTGAAAGTTTTTAAAGTGTTTTGCCTCTACACATATTTCACCTTTTAAGTTCTCTTAATTAGTTAAGTTGGAGTTGAACTCATTTGTTTCATTCCACCATGCCAAATACCCAAAGACTCAACAATATAATCAAAAGAAGTACTACTCAGCAATATAATCAAAAGAAGTACTAGCTTTATTCCATGTTCTCATAATCAGAATCAAGTACAAATAAGCAAAAGAAGTAATAGACTAATTTCATGTTCTCACAATCAGCATCAAGTACAAATAAGCCCACATGATAGAAACCCTTGCCCACATGACAAATGTGTGGCTCTACCACAACTTGTTTCCAATCTTAATCTCAACTCTTATAACCCATCTAGAACTTAAGCACACTATATTTACTGACTTAAGCATAAGAAAGTCTACCGCTAAGCCAATTAACAATCAGTGTGTTTTATGTCTAATATTTCTGCTTTTGGGGGGGGGGGGGGGGGAGGTGTAGTGATAGAAAATAGAATTAAAGCACACTATATTTATTGACTTAAGCATAAGAAAGTCTACTGCTAAGCTTATCGACAATCCTTGTGTGCAGTTTCTTTCTTTTTTCATCAAATTTTTATGGGTCAAGATATGCTTTTCCCTCAAGTTTGCTTATTCGATTGGATTTCCCCAAAATTCAATACTCGACTATTAACCTACTTTTTAAGGCAAATAAAACCCACTAGCGATCAAGCCACACATTTGAAATTGCCTATGACCCTTTAGGTCGGGTGAAATCAGTTGGATTGGTTAGGATTAAAAGGTCAATGACTAGTCTTGTGGCCCCTAACCTTAATATCTTCAACGTATAGAATTTTGAGGCTTGAAAAGAACAATAACAAGCTTCTCAAAAAAGAAAAAGAAAAAAAGAACAATAACAAGAATAGCTTTTTTCCCCTCTTTTTAAGTCACTTCAATAGATAAGTAACAAGAATTTGTCTTTACTATTGTAAAACCTTTAGTATTTATTTCTTTTATTATATCCCTTGGATTCTTTAATATAATATATTCCTAGATCATACTTCTTACTATTTTAAGTCAGTAAACATGTAGACAAACATTTTGCCATAATTGGATGATATGTGTAATATTGAGTGGTAAAGAAAAAATATTCAATCCATATGCGATTAATAATACGCCAAACACAATCACATATGTCATTAAGTTGCGGTGAAGTGTGTGATCCTAGAATAATTGTTTTAAGTTTGTTCAATGGCACATTAATAAAACAATTTCATTTCCTTTTTTTATATTCTTTAATACATAATTTCTTTAGCATATTGATGCAGTGTATTTTTAAATCTAGTTGTTTACTATGTTGTATGATTAGTAGTTCCTCTTAATTGTAACAAAAAGTTAGTTGATAAGATTGTTAGTGATAAGTACCATAACTTATCAGTTAGTTAGAGAAGTTTGTTAAGTTTTTTGGCCAATCACATGACAACCACATAGTAGGTTGTTGTAACCAACTCAGCAACTTGTTTATGTAACTATAAATAAGCAAAGCTGTTATCATGGTAACTAGTTGAATTTAAATCCAAGAAATCCTACTTATGAGATATTATTCCAAAAGTGTGCATCTTGAAGAGCTAGTTCATTGTTTCTTTTCTCTAAGTAACCTAACTTTCTAAAGTGGCTTTCCTTTTCACCATTTTCCTCTATCACATATTTCTTACTTGAATTTCTTAATATAATATATTCTTGTTCGGATTTCCTTCATACCAATCACTTGATCAAAACACTAATAAAAAAAACTTCCTTTTTTCCTTCTTAGTATATAGTTCCTTTGCTTGAATCCCTCCAAAGAGTGCGTGATTCTAGCTTTTAGGGCATGTTTGATAGACTGTAATAGGCGCTGTAATGTAATAGTTATTCCTATGGTTTAATTATTCTTTCTTTTGGTTATATTTTTATTACAAGAAATAGTCATTCCTTATGAATAACTATTCTTCAAAATGATGAATAATTATTTCTCTTTAAAAGGTTGTATTGGTTATTCTTCAGTAAGTGCAATAATTTCAAAACTTAATATATTTCCAAATAAACTAACTTTCCATACACATCTAACAATTATAAAAATAAAAAATCATAAAAAATAACACATATCTCTCTTAAATTTAAAAATAACAATTTTTAAGGAGATATAATTGCATGAGTAAGATATTTCCTAAAATAAATGTTAAGTTTCATTCTAATGTTATAACTCACAATCAAACTAATGAATAGGTTTAGTTATTACATTACAACACACTTTATTACTAGTAATAAAGATTACAATTTTTGCCGTAATCTCCATTTAGTGTACCAAACATTCTACCTTATTGCTAAATTGTTGTCTGACTTACGGATGGCTGGGCCAGCAACAAGGGCCAGCTTGCGGAACTAAATCATATCTATTCGAGTAACAGGCTGTTCATATCGATTCAAGGGCAAAAAATAAAGTGGGCCAAGCTTGCGCACTAAAACAAAAACTAATTCGTATCTGTTCAAGTAACAGGATGTTCATGATGGGCCTTTATTTATTTATTTATTTATTTATTTTTAAATTTATCTTTATGCATAAGAACGTTCAAATATGAGCCTTGCATTACTGGTTTTTTTTTTTTTTTTTTTTTTTTTTTTTTTTTTTTAAGTAAAAACGGTAGTGCGCTGTGCGCCTATCAAAGTCATTATTATCATTTTTTTTCAGTCCATTGGTTGCCCCACTTTAATTAACGACACATTTAAGAATAACTGTTAAGATCAAGTGTGGAATAACGGTTAATAATAGACACAAGGCAGATTTTAATTTGTGGTACATAGAGGAACGGAGAAAGTGGTACGGAAAATTTTGATTTATAATAAGTACCCAACCGTTTGAAATTGTTTGTGTTAGGTTAGTCGAGTTTAAAGGATTGGTGAGTCTTAAGAACCCTAACCTTGATGCCTCTAACATAAATATGTTTGAGGCTTGACTAACACTTTAGCAGTCAGAGGTATTAGAAGAAAAATGGTTTAATTTTCTTTTCAAGTCAGTAAAGCTTTTCTTTTCATTTTTTTAATTCTTTAGTACATAATTCCTTTATTATATCCCTTACTTGAGCACAGATGTTTACACCTTTACTATATCTCTTACTTGTATTCTTTAATATAATATGCTCCAAACTCATACTTTATTCTTACTATTTTAAGTCACTTCAAGAGAGCGTTAGTAAAAATTTTTCATTTCTTTATTTTTAAGTACACAATTTCTTTGAGAATCTTGTATCTCAACTTACACTTTCTAATATTTTTATCAGAAACATATATAAGGTTCATATTTCCCTCTCTCATCGTAATTATCGAATTATAATAATTAAAACATTAAAAATAAAACAATTTCTTTATGAATAGCGCTACATAGACAATGATTTTCACAACAACTAAGTTGACATGTTTTTCTTGGTTTGGGGCTCACTCCTAACATTAAATTATCATTTACCATTAATAATTTGTCATCTCACAGTTGTAAAATTTTTTATAACTTTATAGTTATTGCTTCTTTCCTTTATCATATCTCTTGAATTTCTTAATAATACGCTGTTGCTTGTTCTTCTTTCGTACTATTTCAAGTCACTTGATCAGAACACTCATAAGAAATTTTCTTTATTTTCTTTTCTTATATTCTTTACTTCACAATTCTTGACAAAAAGAAAAGAAAAGAAAAGAGAAGATTATCCCTCACTTAAAACATGTTCTAGAGCTTGTGGTCCAGGAAATTGTTGTCTATAAATGTGAATGGTTTCTGGAAAGTTGGGAGCACGAACACCAACGAGGGCAAGTTTGCAGAACTAAATCATATCTATTTAGGTAAGAGCTCTCGTTCTTTTATTTTGTTTATCTTTATTTTTTATTTATTTTCATGCATTGATCTTTGAAATGGAGATGAGTAGATGACCACAGAATATTGTTAGAAAAAGTACCCGGATTCATAGGCTTAGCCGCCTAGGAATTCCATTTAAAAAAAAAAAGAAGTAAAAACGGCAGTGTGCCTATAAATTCGTAATAAGTCATCTGTTCAAATCAGAAGCACCCCATCAAATATTTGATACCAAAGATGCTCACTACACAATTAGTTTTTTGCCCACCTCAATTGCCTACTAGCTAGTTTGTAATGCCTACATACTCATGAACACATTTAAGAATAACCATTAATATGTACTGCTCTACGGTTATCTTATAAAGTGGATTGTACAAAAGATTTGCAAATATCATAATAATTAAATGACTATAGCCAGGTCTATGTTTCTGGCATGCCTGGAATCTCTTAGCATATTAAAAGAATTCGGACAAGAGGGTTGGCCAACAATGGCCATATATGCCTTATTTTAAATGAGATTCCACGCAATGCATGGTCTTAAAAGAGATTTAGGGATGGAGGAGGAGGAAGGGAGAGTAGAAAAGAGTAGAGTGACTTAACTGATAAAATCTCTTGTTAACTGGTAAAAAAAAAAAAAGATTTTGAACTTATTTTTTTGGCAAAGTACAACTTATCCATTTGCGGTTTAGCTCAAATTTAAGTTACTTACTTGTGATTTGAAATTTGATATTTTACTCACTTGAAGTTTGACAGAAATTTAAGTTGTTTACATATGATTTAAAATCTCATGATGCAAGTGTTCCGCTGTATTCTTTTTTATCTTATTTGATCTTGTATTTTTATGTTTTTTGTGTTTTTAGAGGTGAAAGACATAAAAGTGGACAAAATTACATATTGAACCATGTTTTTGATAGAGGTGGATTACAAAACTTTAATTGAAGTATTGAACTAATCTCAGATGGGTAAAGTGTCAAATTTCAAACTACAAGTAGACAACTTAAATTTCGGTCAAACTACAAATGGGTAAGTTGTAATTTGTCATATATATATATTGAGATGAACTTATTTTATAATTGATACTACCATTGTTTTATAAACTGGTACGGTCAATGAACCGTTTTTGCTCTGAGTTTCATATTTTTACCGGTTTTTAACATGTTTTAGTCAATTTTAGGGGTTTTTACCAGACTAAATTAGTGTCCAATTCCTTGTTGAACCAGTTGGACTGGCTGGTCCTGTCTGATTTTTAAAACTATAAATACTACTTCATACCTTAACAAGTTATGAAGTATGTCGTTAAAATCCACACTATTGTCCATATTCTTCATTTTCAAACAGAAAATTTCATCCTAAAAATAAAACAGAAATTAAATTTTTTGTTTAATTTGACAAAACTGCCCCTAAACATTTTACATAATAAGTATCGAGCCCATGGTTTCAAAAGAAAACCATATTGATGATGTGAACGCTTAGATCCAGTGAATATTCGGCAGCTCTAACATGAAGTAAGGAAAGAAGAAAGAGGAAGAAGACGAAGAGGAGGCAGTGAGTATTTACAAAAAGAAGGTGGGGACTGGGGAGAGTGTTCTACTTCTAGATGAGCACTTTTTTTTTTTAATCATTAAAGCATGTTAAATTACCAATTTTTAACATGTTGGATTAAATGAATAAATTCATTATCTCTTAATAGTTTATACAATCTTTTAGGTATAGTGCATTAGATTTTTCAATTAAATTTGAACACATTTTTTATTGAATTAATTATTCTGAAAAACGTAACAATGTTTGTGCTTCATTATTGGCCAATACAATCATGTGATCATTGAGAAAAAAATGCAATTATATATATGAATTTAGTTAAGAAATCTAAAGTACGGTATCTAAGAATATATACCTAAGTTTTGCCCATAATATAATGGGTCTTGAAAAAATAAAATTTATCTTTAGTGATAGTCTTATATAAATTAATGGATTTTAAGTAATAAATATATGATTTATTATATACTCAGATTAGTCTAATTGCAACATAGGTAATTTTTCAAGTTATATAGATATTAGTGATCTAATTGGAATTTGAGAATTTGATTTGAGCTCTAAATTTTGTTAATTTCGACTGCATCCTAATAATTTTATATTAATATAAACTTTAAGTTATCAACCATATCAATTGAAAGTTTTTCCATTAAATATAATAGTCAAATCATAATGGAATAAATTTTAATTTACCTCAAAATATTTCTTTTATATATGAATTAATTGTTTTTAAAGTAAATATATATAAGAAAAAAAATGCTTAATGATTACGGCTTCTATATAGCCTCCAATAATAAAGTCCTAGCTTGGCCTCTTCTACCCCTTTTTATCTGACGTCCATACTAATATGCCAAAAAGCTTTGCAGTCTCAATATGATATGGGCCTCGAGCAATTTAGGTTTGAAGAGTACCACGGAAAAAAAAGTGATTTAATAAAAACACCCTTGCATCTTAGATTTTTTTTTTTTTTTTCATACATGCATCTTAGATTCTTAGTTTCATATCCAATATGTTAGTTTCATAATTAATAGAGGCAATACACGCATGTAGGTTAACAGGAAGGTTACTTAACGCAAAAGATACTAATTTCTTTATAATTTATATAAATTTTTTGTGCAATTTTTTGTATTCTACTTTATATTTTACCAATTACAACTTGTTATAAATTAATTTTATTTATTTATTTTAAACTTAATTAAGTTATTTTAAAAGAAAAGTCAAATAATTATAAAGCGAATCTATATATATAATAATAGGTGAAACTGAGAGAAACTCAAATTAGAATTCCAAATTAAAGTTCCAATTTTGCACCATGTGTCATAAATTATTTATTCTTAAAGAATTTTATTTTTTAATTTTAGAATCAAATGTGGAACCACATCACAAATATTTATCCAAGTGAATTATTAAGTACAAAAACCAAAGAGTTTAGAATAAATGAATCTTTAAAAAAAGTGCTTCATAATAATTAAAAAAAAAAAACATAGACAATTTACACTTTATATCTAATAATATCCTTACAAAATTTTTTAAAGAGTTAACACAATATAAAAATGACTATCAATAGTATGTAAATTATATATAGAGATTATATTATACATCTTATTGTATATTTTTAAAAATTTCCATGCATATGCATGGAGTTATAAGTTAGTTATAATTAATAAAAGATAAAGTGAAACACAAAAAGTAAAACAAACTAAGATTAACTCCTATGAAAGTAGAGGCATTTTAAATTTTACTATTTTGTCTTTTTCCTAGTTGCACATATAAGTTGTGAACATGTCACATTAAATCCTAATACAAATCCTTAATATGATTTATAAGATTCATTCTTTTTTTTTATTGCCAAGCCAAGGTCACGATTGAGATTCAAGAAGAAATTCGTAGCAATGGATGATATTTTGTTCAATGCTGCAATTTCTGCGAATGACAGATTCTTTGAGGAAAATAGAGATGAGATTTTAAACCTCGAGCAGGGGACAGAGGGGAGGAACAGTACTATTCTTCATGTGGCAGCAAAATTTGGAAATGTACAGATCATGAAAAGAGTCCTCGATCTGAAGCCATCACTTTTGTATAAAACAAATTGCGAAGGCAACACTGCACTTCATATTGCAGCAAGCTTAGGGCATTCTGACATGACAAAGCTGCTAATTATGTATGCAAACCGCCAAGAAGTTGAAATGAGAAAGGAGCTACTGAGGAAGCAAAATCGTGAGAATAGTACAGCACTGCATGAGGCTATAAAATATAATCATTACGCCATTGTGGAGTTGCTAATTCGGGAAGATTCAGGGTTGACTTTGTTTTCAAATATTTATGGCGAATCCCCTCTCTTCCTAGCAGTGGATCGACGATTCTACCAAATTGCTCTTCACATTATAGAAACCGTTGCAGATTGCAACTATGGGGGAAGAAAAGGGAAGAATGTCTTGCATTCAGCAGTCATTAATCGTGCAAAAAGTGGTAATTATCTTCAACTATATCTCCAGAAGTTTTTTTTTTTTTTTTTGGATGAATTCTACTTAATTTACAAAGAAGTGTGAGCTGATTGTACTTATACAACAGACAACATAAAAGCGGAATTTTCTGTGCTCAACAATCCATTCTATGTTATCAATATACCAATTTGCACAGCACGAAATCTTTTTTTTTTTTTTAAGAGAATCAGCATGAAATCTTCTATTGAATAAAGAAATGAGAATTATTCTAGAGCAGGTTATCCTACGTGTAGCATTTTTTGTTATTTCCCCATGTAACAATTCTGGTGTCTTAATGAATTGAAAAAACATAAAAATATATTGACGTATTCATCGCTAACACATGCTAACTTTAGCTTGCAGGAGTCTATTTGGAGCTTGGTTTTTGTTTGATTCAGTTTGTGAACTAATCCAACTTGAAAGCCTTATAATTTTAAATGAGAGATTTTTGAGGTTTAGTCCATAGAATAGAGGCTTAGGCCATTTTTAGCCAATTTGGTTCCAATGTTTGTGATATATTTATAAAACTCTACTGCTGTCTCTACATTTTTTCTTCCTGAAATAGTGAAATTGCTTCAACGTTATGGACGTAGGCACATTACTAAACTACCTAAATTTTATATCATTTAATTGTTTTTTTTTTTTTTTTCACAATTTTTTCTGTGTGTTCTAATTTCATAGGTTCTAGGAATTAGGTTATATTTCCAACAGAGCTAACATATAACAACATGATTCTCTCTCCTTGTAGATTTTGTGCACAAGATATTGGAAAAATTTCCAGATGCAATTCTGAAAGAGGATGACTCTGGCAGAATTCCTCTTCATTATGCTGCACATATTGGCAGTATAGACGTTGTCGAACTATTTTTGCAAAAGAATGACTCCGTTGCATACAAAACTGACAAAGAAGGCATGTCTGCTCTTCACAGTTCGGCTAAGAAAGGAAATGGTGGCGTAATGAGAGCAATCATTAAAAGATGTCCATATGCTTGTGAATTGTTGGACAAGAAAAGGAGGACGGCTCTTCATTTTGCCGTGGAAAGCGGAAGCATAATTGCGGTGAATATATTACTCAAGGAATTAGCTTTTGGGGATCTCATAAATGAGAAAGAAAAAGATGGAAACACGGCTTTTCATCTAGCTGCAATCAATAGGCATTATAGAATATTAGCGAGGCTTGCACGTGACAGGAGAGTGGACAAGTTGGCTATGAACGAGGAAAGGATGATCGCTGCTGAAATTGTTCAATTAGATAACCAGCTTTTGCCGTTAGAAAAGGTAAAACCTCCTAAAACTAGTGAATATATATAGATTAAAGTATATATATTTTGGGTAAAGTTTTTGTTCAGTACTCCGTACTCCGATCGGTGTATCAAGCTGTGATTATTTGCAGTGTCCCTATGGCATTTGTGCACAATGTGCACATGCAACTCCAAACTCATTATAAGTTTTACCAATTAAAAACTTCTTATTGAGAAGGCCACTCTTGCTTCTGAAATCAAGAATTTCACGTTGTGTAGTGATTAGTTAGTGACATTTTCGTCTAAATCGCTTGCAGAAACTAATTATAAGATTCTGCAAATTGAAACAAGAGGATGGCGTCCAGACTCCGAAAGAAGGACGGATTATGGAGATCGAAGGAAAGGAGGCAGAAGCCGCATCAGATGACCAGGATATTTCCAAATTCAGTTTAACGTCGTTAACGATCATTACAACTGTCACATTTGCAGCAGCTATGCAAGTGCCAGGCGGATACGACAACAAAACGGGCACGCCAATTTTACTAAACAACATGTTCTTTATACTTTTTCTGTTGTTTGATTCACTCTCCTTTATTAGCTCAGCTGCGGTATTGATGATCCACTTTATGAATTCAATGTTGAAGACATCTGCTAACAACAAGCCCAGAAAAATGAGCGGACCAATTAACCAAAACCTAGGGCATTTAACTTATTTCTGCATTTATTTTATGTACGTTGCCTATCAGATGAGCATGGCAGCAATCATAACTGGGAGAAATTATAAGGTCTTCATGGTAGGCAAGTGACGTGGTCCATCATTTCACTAAAAGACTCTCACCTGTTTAAAATTACTGAATTATTTTTTTTTTAAAACAAAAACTGATTACTGAGTCAGCAATTTTAAACAAATGAAAGTTTTTTAGTGAAATGGTGGACTAATGATATGATTCACTAGAGGACTATATAATTTCTCCACAACTTAGAGCTCAAGTGTCGTAAACTGCCCTCCCCAAAAAAGTTGAATGTCAAAGTTGATTTATTCATCCATTATGAAAATTTGTATACAAACAATATAATTTGGAAATAAATTAGTGTGTATCTAATTGTTAAATTATTTCTTTCATTTATTTGTGAATTTTAACTTTAGAAAGAAAAAAAAAATCAGAAAACCGTTTATTCATTTAATAAAAATCCTTAATATAGAATATAATGATTATGTTATATTTTTATGAGTTTTTAAAATATTAAAAATCTCTTAGTATATGTATTTATGTATGGTGCAAATTTATTTAGTATATTCAAATTTTAGCTTATACGGAATCAGAAATAGCCTAGTCCAGTGGGAATTTCAAAAATGTTGTGTTTGTGACATTATTCTTTCAATAATGAGCTTGTTGGTAACCCTTCAATGCGTGCCCTTCTTAGTTGGAATAGAGCTACTTAAAGATCAAGGGGTGCCATGGCACCCCAAGAAATAAAAAAAAAAAAAAAAAAAAAATTTAATATTTTATGATGATTTTGAATTTGAACGCAAGAAAATTCACCTTGGCCCCAAACAAAATTCTTAGCATCTTTAAATAACAAAATTAGCGTGATGAACCAAATAAAATATTAACCCAAACAATAACAAAAATAAATACCCTAAAAAAAACTACTATATTAATTCATAATTTCTCTAAATTCTCTCTCTCTCTCTCTCTCCCCAGTTCCTACTTTATTTTGTCTGAGCTCACCCACTAAGCTAGTTAACTTTATTTTACTTAAAATAATTAAACTTATGTTTTTTCAAAAAGCTATAGAGTAATTAAAGTGCAGTATAATGCGCAGTGGTGGTTGCTCTGTTGATGAAAAATTAATAAAGTTGAGATGTTTTGTCTTTTTAATATAGTATATCAAAGTGACCATCTAAATACAATGTTTAACTTGCTTAGTGGTTCACATAGCAATTAGATAATAAAATTAAAAATGCAAACACTCCAGCGTCACAACACGCTATACATTGTTCAATGGTTGATGCACACGCTCCACCATAGCAGTTATAAAAACCATATACCATCCACCTTCACCCACATACTCACTTTAATGGCCTGTTTGGAAGTTTAGAGAGGGAGAAGAGTAGAGGGGAGGAAAGTAGTGGAGAATGATTATTCTTCACTTTGTTTTGATGTTTTTAAAATTAGTAAAGGGGAAGAGAGTAATTAGCCTTTCCTCTTATTTGGATGTTTTTAAAATTATGATAGAAATGAGAGAAAATGATTTAAATAGACAAATTTACCCCTATTTGAAAATGGACTTGCAACATTAGTTTATGATTAATTTGTTAGATTAAATAATTATTTAATCAAAATTCTCATACCATCAAATACAACTAATAAAAATATAAAACTACTATTAATTATTATAAAATAATTTTTATTACCTGCTTTCAATAAAAAATATATATTTATTACCTAAAAAAAAATTATAATAAAACTAAAAATAAATTTTCTTTATTGTATACACCAACAATTCTTTAACCCAAATTCAGACCCAAACTCAGACCCAAACCCAGACCCAAATCCACATTCACAGCTATTCGTCTACTCTCTCATCATCGGCCGTTGGATCTAAGATCTTCATCATCGGCCAGAACGCCATGGTCTGCTACAACACGTGGTCCTTCACCGTCGTTGCCAGATCTACTATGTTGTTCCTGCACAAAAAATTCGCCACCGCCGTTGTTTCTGGCAAGATTTACGCAGCGGGCGGTAGTTCAAGAACCGACGCGGTGGAGGAATAAAATCCTGACACAGAAATGTGGCGCGTGGTGTGCCAAGCCCCGAGGAGGAGGTACGGTTGCATCTTGATCTTCGTGTTGCGAGCAGAGCCAGAGCCTTCACCCGCATTGGCGGCGTCGAGGCGAGCTATGGTGAAGGTGAGAATGGAGGAGCCGTCTTCCTCGAAGTCTTCAGCGTTTACAGCTTTGGGGGCTTCCTTGTCGGAATCGTCGTCGGAGACAATGAAATAGTTAGATTCTTTTTTTTTTTTTTCATTCAACTTAAATTTTCTCAAGAAAAAAACAAAGGCTATTTATATAATCAGTTTGTAATTTTATTAATTTAGAAAGGGTAAATTGAAAAATTCATTTGGTCAATAATTTATCTACTCTACTCTCCCTCCAAATCTCTCCAATTTGGAGGAATTAAAAATGAGAGGTTAGAGGGAGTTGAAACCCCTCCCCCTCATTTTCTAAAAAACTTTCAAACAAGGTAATTGAATAACTCTCCCTCCCTTTACTCTACTTCCCCTCCTTTTTTAAACTTCCAAACAAACCATAAGATTCGTCACCCAAGGTGGCATCCATAGCCTTGCCTTTAAACTCCTTGAGCTCCTTAGGCTCAAGGTAAGTAGGGAATTCACTCCTCACGTGTTAAAAGTCTAAGTACTCATGACACTGGATGGAGGCTTTTAATTCTTGCCATTAGAGTTCTCCTTATTGGCCTTCCTAGATGATTCAAAAAACCTAGGGGTTTTGCTCATGTTTTTCTTTCTATACTCATGTATTATCCTTAACTATTTGGCTAAGAAAGCAATATCACTTTCCTCATCCTTAGTGGTATCACTCTTTACCTACTTAATTGTCTTAAGGGCAGTTGTCTTATTTCTAGAAGTCTGGGGTATGGTAAGCTCATAAGTTAGGAGGGACCGAAGTCACCCAACTATTCCTCCATCTAAGCTAAACTCTTCTTAAGACAGGGCCATATAAATAGCATTAAGACAATAACGGCTATTAAAATTAGCCTCAGATTAGTCAGCTAATTGTTTTGTAGCCCACTGCTAAAAGGATGTTTTGGGTTTCATTTAACCAGTCTCAATGAACCTCCACAACTTCTCATCAAGAGATATTAGGAATGATCTCATTTGAACTTTCCTATAGGCATAATTATTTCCGTGATAATGGCCACGATCCATTTGATGATAAGGATTGTAAAATTGTGGTTTTCAATTCTTGTATGTTGGCATTAATTAATTTCATGTCTAATTTGATTGTAATTTTTTCAATTATTTACTGGTATTTTTGTGGGATTAAATGTAATGAGTATAGTATTCAATTTGGTGAAGAACTGTGAAGAAAAGTTGATTTCACGACTTGCTCGCGACTGTTGCAACCTACGAAAGGCCACATGAGGAACACATACTGGAAGTTCAAACGACATAAGTGTTAGAGGCAACTCACTACTTGCTTGCAACTTGGCCGACTCACGAAATGCTACTAACAATTGTTTTATGTGTGTTTCCCTCATCTCTTTACCTCCACTATAAAAGCCCACATTACCCATGAAATTATAAGAAGAGTTTCAGAGGAAAAAACCTTAGAAATCCATTGGAGAGTTAGAGATTGCAAATCAATAATCATCTACTCATTTATCTTAGTTTTCTTCACTCTCTTTCCTCTTAAATTCCATATCCTATGGGAGGAACATAGCCCAAACACAATCCACATCCATTCAGAGTATAGGGAGTTAATTTGGAGCATTTTGGAAACATTGGGTTCATGCCAATCTTTGATAGGAGTAATTGGTGATAATTGCGGGATCCAAGAAGTTAGCAAAGATAAGACTCGATGAAGTTCGTTGATAGTTGGAGCTTGGAGGGCTCAAGAACAACGGGTAGACTAGGCTTGGAGGGTTGTATTCATGTACTTCTATTAATTTGCTAATGGCTCATTTTGGCTCGTAAGGCCGCGAAGAACTTTTCCACCAGGTTATCTTGTGTTTTTGATAACACATCACAGTGTTATCTTGTGTTTGCTCCTCTCTTCCCTTACTACTTGTTCTTTTAACTTAATTATCAATTATGTTTATCCATGCACTAGTTAGTAATCCTGGTTGATTGCACATTAATTACTCTTATTTTGCATTGCTTAGAGTAGATTAAAATCAATAGTGAGCTTTCAATTGGTATTAGAGTGGGTACAATGGTTTCATTCCGTGATGTGATACTTAACCTCGGTTTGTCATAGACCTTTCTCAATCCTTGAATTAGCCTCCCTTCTTTGATGGTAATAATTACACATTTTGGAAGGTTTACATGTGTGCATTCCTTTGCACCATAGATGAGAGTTTATGTGACTCCATTGAGGATGGTTTGATTAAGTCCAATAAACCCAAACCAGAATGGGATAAGGATACTTTAGCCTTGGCCAATGCTAATAGTAAGGCTATTAATGCTATTTTATGTGGTATTTCTATTAATGAATTCTATAGGATTTGTCATGTGCAAATGACCAAGGAAGCTTGGAAGATCCTTGAAACAGCCTATGAAGGAACCAAGAAAGTAAATGACACAAAGCTTCAAATCCTTACTACTCATTTTGAAGAGGTGAAGATTGGAGAGGATGAGTCTTTTGACTCTTTCTTTAGTAGGCACAAAGAAATTGTGAATGCCAAACTCAACCTTGGCGAGAAGATTGATGACAACAAGGTTGTGAGGAGTGTTAAGATCTCTTCCTTAAAGCTTTTGCGCTAAGGTCACTGTGATAGAGGAGAGCAAGAACCCTAATTCCATCAATATTCAGGAGTTGGTTGGGTCACTTCAAACATATGAACTTGGTATTCCATCTCATAAGTATGGAAAGTCTTTGGCTCTAAGGACTATAAATGAAAAAGTTAAAGAATCTTTAGATGAATATGATGTGGAGAAAGAAGTTGCATATCATGCCAAGAATTTCCGGAAGTTTCTCAATATGAAGAATAATGGGAAAATATTTGGCAAAGGAGGGTCCTCATCCTTCAAAAAAGATTTTAATAAGGATGATAAGGACAAGAAAGAACCTAAGTGGAAGAACTCCAAGGAATCTTCCCCATCAAAAGGAGTTGTATGATATGAATGTAATGGACATGGCCACTTGAAGAGAGAACGTTGAAATTACCTAAGGAACAAGGGTAAAGTACTTACCACTACCCTAAGTCATTCTAAGAGTTCTAGCTCTGATTTGGAAGATGGTTGTGATGGTGATGGGAATTACACAACTTTGAATTACCAGTTTAGACTCCAAAGAGAGTTTTGAAGATCTAGAAGAACTTGGTGATCACACTGATATTAAGGCAGTTGAAGCATCCGATGAAGAAGAGGATGATCTAATTGAAGATGGCTATAGAACCCTTGGTGAAGCCTATGATGCATTGCTTGAAGATTGTGGAATATATGCAAAATTTGCTAAGAATGCGGTCAAGAAAATGAAGAAAAAGAATAAGTTTAGGGTTTTAGTCCAACACTCCTATGTATAAAAGAAAAACCCTAGCTAGATTTTGAAGACTCTTGGAAGACTTGTGAGTTACTCCTATGAAATCTGGGAAATCTCTGTACCTTCTAGCTCTACAAGTATTTACTAGAACAAGATCTACAATCAAGTGCTGGTGGAATCAAGTTGCTACAAAGATCAACAAGCCGTGATCTGAGAGGTTTGAGTGGGATCTCAAAGTCACAAGAATGGGTGCTTGAGTGGTGCAAATTCAAGAGAGAATGAGTCTGTGGATTCGAAACTTGCACATAATCGTGTTAGTAAATTACCACTGGAGATAGGAATAGATTTAAGGTTAAATCTAAAAGTAAAATTTCAATTCTCTATAGTGGATTTGTTTTACCTTAAGGATAGTTAGGTCAAATCCTCCCCAGGTTTTTATTTTGAAATTGTTGATTTCATTGATTTTCCTGAATCATTATATCGTTGTGTTTTTATTTTCCATTGTTGTGTGTGATATGATTTGTCCTTGTTTAACCTAGGTCTCATAATTAACTTAAGTAATCACTTGACTAATAAATTAGGTTAAACAATTTGATTTAAGGGGTCTAAACAAACAAATAAACAAACAAACAATTATTATTATTATTATTATTATTATTATTATTATTATTATTATTATTATATAGTAAAAACGGAAGTGGGCCTACCAATACTTTATCAATTTGCTTCGAGCCCCATCAAATGTTTTTTTTTTTTTTTTTCTTTTTTCTTTTTTTGCATTACAGATGATTTTATTGGAAGCTAAAAAGCGTGCAGTACAGAGACATCAACCAAGACATAAACAACAGAAACACTCATAACCCCATCAAATGTTTGATATCTATGCAAGTGGTTGCTCACATTTTTTTTTTTTTTATAAATTTTTTTAGTTCATTATTTTCCTACTAAATTGACTTTGTAATGCTTACATACTCGTCGAACATTTAAGAATAACTATTAATATGTATTCAACTGCTTGATTGGTTGGGTTAATCGGGTTTAATGGGTAGGTGACTAGTCCTAAGGCCCTAACCTTGATGTCTTTAACATAAATATGTTTGAGGCTTTGACAAACATTTCAGCAGTGAACAGAATAATAAGGAAAATGCTTTAATTTTCTTCGTTCACAGAATTAAAATTTTGAACTAAATGATTGCACTGATTTGGGTACAATAAAAAATTAGTCAACGAAAACTTTCTTCGTTCACAGAATTAAAATTTTAATTAAAAAAATTTCTTCAGTCGGATCAAATGCCATGCACTTTCACCTTTTAAACATTGATGTGCGGAGGCAGCCATAATTGATAATTGGTTTGGAAAGAGAGTTTAAATTGAAAAAAAAAAAAAATATATATATATATATATAAATATAATAATATTAGTAATAATTGATGTGCAGAGGCAGCATGCTTACTTATGTAAATCTCTAAGAATTGCGGTGCTTCTGTAAGCTATGACCTTCTGGGGGCCAAAATGGCAAAATACCCCTTTCGCGCAAACTTTTCAGTAAAATATCTTTGATCTGAAACTATTTAGGGATATGTCCCTGTTTTAAACTCGATTTTTTAAAACTCAAGTTTCAATGAAAAACTCGATTCTCCCAAAATCAAGTTATAGGTAAAAACTTGAAAAAATTTACAAGGAACTTCTGAAACTATTTAGGGATATGCCTCTATTTTAAACTCGATTATTTAAAACTCGAGTTTCAATGAAAAATTCGATTCTCCCAAAATCAAGTTATAGGTAAAAACTTGAAAAAATTTACATAGAACTTGAGTTCCATGTAAATTTTTTCATGTAACTCGATTTTGGACAAATCGAGTTATTCTTTGAAATTCGAGTTTTAAAAAATCGAGTTTCAAAACAGGGACATTTTCCTAAATAGTTTCAGAATATGGGCATTTTGCTGGAAAATATGCGTGAAATGGGCAAAGGCCAATTTTCTCCACCTTTTGGGGTGATTCATGTTATTGATATTGCTGTGTACATTAATTTATAATCTTTATGGACAAAATTATATATGATGATGCCAAAAATCGTCAGTATGTCACACGGTCCTCACGTGCTCTCGATGGAGAACTTGCACAATACAAAAGCTGAAGACCTTAAAAGGAGTACTGGTACGGTACCGGCCAAATACCCTCTGATGGTCAAGTTAGAGAAATCTCTTGTTCACAACTCTAGAGTGCCAGAGCTAGGGTGAATTATGCGTACCTTGGCTTGTGAGGGTTTTAGGGTTTTTATAGTAGTGTAGGGTCGAAATCCATGCCTTGGTCCAGAATTCTTTTCCTTAAAGGAGTCCTTATGGACGTATTTTGCGGAATCCTTTCCTTGCAGGAGTCTAACACTGAGCGTGGGGTGCAAGATATCTTCTTAATAAAACCGTGTAGGGCAAGTCACGCTTACCCCGTCAGCTTCATCCCGTCACTTTTTCTTCCCGTTGACATCTTCTGACTTGTTTCTACCCTGTGCCTGGAGATATTTAAGTATACTCGTCAACTTGAGAAAAGGACTGTCTGCTTTGCTAGCCATCTAATGAGAGCCGCCAGCTTATACAAAACCGTCAGCTTTACTTTGAGAATTTACACCTATCAGCTGCCCCATACTCTAGAATACTGTTAGTTCCAGCTGTCGGGTTATGGAGTATACTTTTGTTTGGTAGATAGGGCATTTATTACCGGACTCCTCGAGCAACCTTAATGTCATAACACGTGTCTCAATTGGTCTTGTACCTGGACACGGGTGTCGCTTCGTCTTCTGTGCGCTCATCACCCTATATATATACGTCTTACTTCCTTCATTCCTTTCTTCTATTTCATTTCTGTTGATCATCAGAGAGAGCCCGTCACTTTAAAGACTTCATTTACTTTATCACGCTCTTGTCATCGTCCTCTTGTTGAGGCCGTCTTTGTTTACGAAACTGTCCTTGTTTTTTGGTAAGTTGCCTTTACTCTCACTTTTATATCTTTTTACTTTTATCCTTGTTGATTGCAAAAATTTTATTAGAGAGGCCGTCAACTTAGGCTCTTAGAATACCTCTGTCGCTTGTAGGTAGTCAGATGTCTAGGGAGGTGACGAGTGAACAGTCATTAGTCCGCGAGGGAGCGGGCTACGACGAAGTCTTCCAATCAGGTCATGAGCTCGAGGAGGGTTCCTTATGGTCGTCAGAGAGGGAAACGTCAGTCCAGTCTTCTGACGAGGAAATGGAAAGTTATGGAGGAGAAGATAAAGTAGTAGGTGAGGGTGGAGTTGATGATGACGAGGTGGAAAGAAGAGAGAGTGACAAAGGTTTAAATGAAAGTGACGAGGAGGTCTTAGAGAGTACTTTAGGAAGCCCAAGAGACGACCGTCCTTTCATTCTTCCTAAAGAGTGGACAGTTAATGACTTTTTACCGATGATGTCGGACAAGGTTTTTAACTCTTTACGAGATTGTTACCAGATTCCAGGAAAAATCCCGATCTGTCTTCCTGGGGAGTCTGAGGGGTGCTACACAGGGAAGACTGCGGACATCAGTATGTACGACGCTATGTTACCAGCAGGATTAAGACTGCCTCTAACGGCACTTCACCGTCAGCTTGCCAATTATCTAGGGTTGTCCGTCAGTCAAATCGCCCTCAATGCTTGGAGGATATTCATTGGGGTTGAGATTTTGTGGGGCTGTCTAAGTGGAGGAAACCATCAACTAACTCTTGACGATTTCTTCTGGTGCTACCGTCCTCAACACATAGCCTCGTCCCAAGGAACATATCATTTTTCTGCAAGAAAGAAAGAATTGAGGCTAGTGTCTGATATGCCCGATTCCAATAGGAACTGGAAGGGCAAGTACTTTTTTGTAAAAGGGATGAACTGGGCATGTCGTCAGGAGGAGTGGGAGACGATGCCCCATCATTTTGACAACACCTGGGCCTACGTTAAGGAATCAGGTTAATCCCGTCTGCTCCTTTTAGTTCAAGCGTTTCAAGTTTCTAACACCGTCCGCTTTTTCTTTGTATTTTTCCAACTAGTGGCCATCCACACATTACAGGAGAGCAGGAGGCTTTTATTCATAGAGTAACAAAAATCCCTTTGGACAAGCGGAAGTGTCGGGATCTGATTACACTCGACACTCTTCACGCTTACTATGGGGCAGAGGCCTGTCGTCTAAACAATTATTCCCATCGTCATGAGTTATTTATTTTAACCCTTCTTCTCTTACTGTCTATTTATTTGAGACCGTCAGTTGCCTTAACAATCTTTGCTTGCCCGCTTTGTAGAAATGGAGGCAGCTAGCTTAAGAGCGTAGGTCAAGGATGTTGTTGCACGCAAGAAAGAAGAAGGGAAGGGGAAAGAGAAGGAAGGGACATCCTCATCTCTTCCCAAGACCGTCAGTAAGAGCGCAGCAAAGAGGAAAGCTGACGAGAAGGACGATTGCCCGTCCAAAAAGCCATTCGTCACCCTAGGAGAAAAGCTTTCCAAGAAGCTATCACCTTCAAAACACGGGGCCAAAAAGGGGCTGATGACAACTCCTGGCTCCGTCACCTAGGGTCCTTAGCGTCGCCTCCTTACTCATAAAGAGTACGCCGTCCAGATGCTGGATTCCATCCTCCAAGACAAAGACGCCGATCCCTGTATTAGCCAGTCATTGGGGAAGCTGGGGAGCTCAGGCCTCTTTAACCTTGCTCGAGTATGTATCTCCATCCTTTCACTCATTCACTTTCATGCTAGTAGGCTGACGGTTGTTCTGTCTCGTAGGCAATGGTCCGTATGAAAGCTTTACATGTCAAAGGCACTGCCAATGAGGGGGTGATTGCTTATCAGTAGAAGCGTATAAAGAACCTGACTGATGGGCAAGACTAGTACAAAGAGGCCCTCTGTATCCAAAACTAGGAGGTAAAGGATTTAAAGGAGAAACTGGAAGAGGAAGGTCGTCAGAGGAAGAAAGAGCAAGAAGCTAGGGAGACGGCAGAAAAGGAGTTGACGGCCATTTTAGACTAGGTGGAGACGGCCAGGGCTGAAACTGCGAAGGATTTCAAGGCGTCACAGTCATTCGTTGATTCCTGTGCTGATTACCATGGTGACGGGTTTGAAGACTGCCTTAAACAGGTGAAATCTACTTACCCTCTCTTGGATTTTTCCAAGGTTTCAATGGACGACCCTTTGTCGTCGACACCAGCAGGTGAAACTACTTTTGGGGAGGATGACGTATTCACTGAATACGAGATGAATCCAGAAGATGACAACGTCGTTCTTGCCCAGCCTACCTTGGATAAGCCTGTCGTTCCAATGACTTCGTCGGCCAACCCTCTAAGTTTAGAAGACCTTCCAACTCAAGAGGCTCAAGACCTACCTCCCAAGGGTGATGAGATTACACAAGACCCCCCTGCCTCTTGAACTTCGACCCTTAGTGCCCCTTTGTTTTGTGGGCCTTATTTGTAAAAACTTTAATTTTATGTATGGTGTTTTGTTTCTGTTGCTTCCAATATATGTGTGTTTGCTTTTTATGATATATTTCCATAAGTTTAGAGACACATCCGTCAACTTAGAGTGATAGGCTCGTCTACTTAAGGACTACAGCTTTCAAATGCCTTTCATTAATTTGTACGTCCACTGCACCCGTCTACTTGGTTTTAGGTCCGTCGGTTGTCTTGTGGACTTTATTTTTGTTTTGAAAGGATCTTGCCCCTTCCATGGACCAATAAATCCATTTTTTATAACCTCGTCTACTTTGTAAACCATGGATTTGGCTAGTAGGCTCATCCACTTTTGTGGATTCATTATTAATCTTCGACCACTTAAGCTACTAAGCTCGTTCATTTTGTGGGTCCGTCCATTTCATGGACTAAGGAACCCGTCTATTTTAAGATGACCTTGTCTGCTTTATGGACATTGGATGAGGTCGTCTACTTTGGACTTCACACTTCACCCTTTTGGGGTGAATTCGTCCATGCGATGGACTTAATAATGTCGTCCACTTTGTGGACTTGATAATCTTTTATCCTCTTGGGATAAGGTCGTCCGCTTTAGACTTTAAAATTCTTCACCCTCTTTAGGATGAATTTGTCCATGTGATGGACTTAACAATGTCGTCCTTTTTATGGACATTAATAATAACTTCGTCCACTTTGTGGACTCGACAATTTTTTATCCTCTTGGGATGAGGTCGTCTGATTTATGGACTAAACAATGAGGTCGTCTATTTTGTAGACTCGTCCACTTTTTGGACTTTTTTTTAGATAAGCACTTTAGCCATGTCTGAATAAACTCCTCTTATTATAATAAACCATGCAAGTAGTTCTTAAAAAGAAGAAGAAGATGCCTTTTAGGCTTTAAAAGAGTTATTGTAGCAAAAACTAAAGTAAATAGAAAAATTGAAGGAGTATAGCTAAAATTAACTAAGGTGAACTAGAGATAAAGGGTTGTTACCCTTCATGCCACCCTCTTTACTGGTAGTACTTCCGTAGGTGCTCGGCGTTCCATGGATGGTGTAACTTCTGTCCGTTCAACATTTCCAAGTGGTAGGTGCCCTTTCTCTACCATGAAGTGACTTGGTACGGTCCTTCCCAGTTGGGGCCAAGTTTCCCTTGGGTAAGGCCTCTAATAGCGCTCATGACCTTTTTCAGAACAAGATCTCCAACCTAAAAGTCTCTGTGTCGGACTCGGGAGTTGTAGTGCTTAGCCATGCGGTCCTGGTATCGCGCAAGCCTTTGTTCTGGTGTTTCCCTGACTTCGTCAATTAGATCAAGCTGTAGACATATAGCCTTGTTGTTTCTGTTTTCATCGTGGCTGTCCACCCTGTAGCTTGTGAGCCCTACCTTGGCTGGGATGACTGCCTTGTTCTCGTAAGTTAGTCGAAATGGTGTTTCTCCTATAGGTGTCCTTGCTGTTGTCCTATACGCCCATAGTATGCTTAGTAGTTCTTCATGCCATATGCCCTTTGCCCCCTCGAGCCAAGTCTTGATAATTTTGAGCAAGGATTGGTTCGTTACTTCAACTTGTCTGTTAGCTTGGGGGTGGGTGAGGGAGGAGTAATGATTTTTTATTTCTAACTACGAGCAAAAGTCTCGGAAGGGGCCATTGTCGAATTGCTTCCCATTGTCTAAGACTAGGACTCTAGGGATCCTAAACCTGCATATGATGGACCTCCAAACGGAGCTTCGCATGCTCTTTTCAGTGATGGTAGCTAAGGCTTCAACTTCTACTCATTTTGTGAAGTAGTCTATGCCCACTATCAAGAACTTTAGCTGTCGCACCGCTATTGGAAATGGCCCCATGATGTCTAACCCCCATTGAGCGAAAGGCCATGGGGCTGTCATAGGGGTCAATTCTTCAGACGACTTTTTGATGATATTACTGAATCTTTGGCACTTGCCACAGGCTTTGATATACATCTGAGCGTCTTTTTGCATGGTGGTTCAGTAGTACCCGGCTCGAATCAGCTTGTGTACCAACGATTGTGACCCTGAGTGATTTTCGCAGATCCCTTCGTGGACTTCTCTTATGGCATAGTTCGCTTTCTCGGGTCCCAAACACCTTAGGTACAAGCAAGAGAAGCCTCTCTTATATAAGACGTCCTTCATCAAGACAAATCGCGCTGCTTGTACCTTTAGCTTTCTTGCGTCCTCCTTTCCATCTGGTAAGGCGCCATTTTTTAAGTAAAAAACTAACGGCGTGGTCCAATTACTTTCAGAACCAATCTCCTGCATATCGATAGAATCTATCAATGGAGAAAGCTAAACAAAAGAGAGCACGTTTTCAAGAGTAGTCATATGCTCGGATGAAGCGGCTTTGGCAAGGCGGTAGGCTTGCTCGTTTTCTCCTCTGGGGATCTAGATGATTTTGGCCTTCAGTTCGTCTATCCTTCTCCTTGCTTGATCCAGATATCTCTTCATTTTTTTACCTATGCACTCATACTCCTCGTTTACTTGGTTGGTAACGACCTGAGAGTCGCAGTAAAGAACCACTTTTGCGGCTCCTACTGCTTTGGCTAGATCAAGCCCTGCTACTAATGCTTCGTACTCCGCTTCATTGTTGGTGGTAGGGAAGTAGAGGCGGACCATATATTCGATCTGGTCTCCTTCAAGAGAAAGAAGCTTGACACCTACACCCTTAACCTGCTTGTTGGATGACCCGTCTGTATGTATACTCCATTGAGGACACTCGTCTGCCCCCTGGTCTTCGTCATTGGTGAATTCTGCTATGAAGTCAGTGACAACTTGCCCCTTGATTGCGGTATGCAAGTGGTACTAGATATCGAACTCACTCAACTCTATTGCCCATAGAGCCAACTGACCAGCAGCTTTGGGGTTACTTATTGCCTGCCGTAAGGGCTTGTCAGTTAGGATGATTATTGTGTAGGCCTGGAAGTACGGCTTGAGTTTGGGGGCTGCCATAACTAAGGTGAAGGCGAGCTTCTCCATAGGTGGATACCTTTCCTCTACACCATGAAATGCTTGGCTGGCGTTGTATACGGGCTTCGGAACCTTGTCTTCTTCTCTAATTAAGGCTGTGCTGACGACTGCTGGGGAGAAGGCTAAATAGAGAAAAAGCTCTTCCCCTGGTTGTTTAGGACTTAGCAACGGTGGGGAAGAGAGGTAAGTCTTCAGCTCTTCGAATGCTTGCTGAGACTTGGTTATCCACTCGAAAGATTTTTTCAGTGTGTGAAAGAAGGGTAAACATTTATCCGTTGCCCTTGATACGAACCTGTTTAGGGCGGCTACTTTTTCGTTTAAACTTTGCACTTCTCTCACGTTCTTTGGGGGGGCCATCTCTATTATGGCTCTGATCTTGTTTGGGTTGGTCTCGATAACTCTTTGAGACACCATAAAGCCTAGGAATTTTTCTGTTGTCACCCCGAATGCGCACTTGCTCGGATTGAGCTTCATGTTGTAGGAGTGAAGGGTGCTAAATATTTCCTCGAGATCCTTCAAATGGTTTTCTTCTCTTTGACATTTTACTAACATGTCGTCAATGTAGACCTGAACATTCCTTCTTATTTGTTTCACAAACATCTAGTTCATGAGCCTTTGATACGTCGCGCCCACGTTTTTAAGACCGAATGACATCACTTTGTAACAAAAAAGACCTTGGCTGGTAACAAATGAATTCTTCTCCTGATCCGCTTCATCCATTCGGATCTAATTATATCTTGAAAAGGCGTCCATGACGCTCAGCAACTGGTGCTGAGCTGTAGAGTCTACCAGTACGTCGACTCGAGGGAGAGGGTAGCTATCCTTAGGGCATGCTTTGTTCAAATCCGTAAAGTTTACGCACATCCTCCATTTTTCGTTGGCCTTCTTGACCATCACCGCATTTGCCAGCCAATCATGATAGTATACTTCCCTGATGAAGCCCCCCTCTTATAACTTACTGACTTCTTCTGCTATTGCTCGGTCTCATTCTTGGGTGAGAACTCACTTCTTCTATCGGACGGGTGGAAAAGAGGGTGACACATTCAGCTTGTGTACCATGACTGAAGGGTTGATTCCTGGCATATTTTCATAACTTTAGGCAAACACATCCTGATTCTCCTTGAGGAAGGCTACGAGCGCTAGGCGAACTGTTGGGCTGGCAAGAGTGCCGATCCTCGTGGTCTTGTCTAATCTGGGTTCTTCCTAATCTAGGGTATCTCCTCTAGCCTCTCTACGGGTTCTGCGCCCGTCTACTGTTTTTCTATGCTCATGGTCTGTAAATGGTTATCCATCTTTAGCATCGCGATATAGCATTTGCATGCAACTATCTGATCTCCTTGAAGTTCCCCTACTCCGTACTCAGTGGGGAATTTGATCTTCAGGTGGTAGGTCGAAGTCACGGCTTTCCATGCGTTAAGGGTAGGTCGCCCTATGATGGTGTTGTAGGCGGAGGAGCAATCGACAACGAGGAATGTAACATCTCTAGTGATTTGCTGAGGATAATCTCCAATTGTTACAGGTAATGTGACCACGCCAAGGGGGTATACTTTTGTTCCTCTAAACCCAACGAGTGGAGCGCTGGTTGGAACTAAACGTTCTCTGTCGATCCGCATCTGTTGGAATGCCAGGTAGTAGAGAATGTCAGCAGAACTTTCGTTGTCATGCGGATGGTGAAGATGTCGAGCATCTTCTTCCGAGAAACAAATAATAGGGTTATCGACCCACAGCATCTTTTTGACAACGCCTGTTAGCTGAACATTCTGAACCATTCTGAGGTATACCTTTCGAGCCTTTTTGGACGAGCCGTTGGTCGTCGTGCCTCCCACAATCATCCTTATGTCTCCTACAGGTGGTCTGGGACACTCGTTGTCCCGCCAGGGAGCTTGCTCTTGTGGCTAGTCCGTCCTCTCTTTACCGACAAACCTTTGCAGCTTTCCTTGTTAGATAAGAGCTTTTATCTGCTGCTTTAAGTCATAGCAGTAGGCCATGTCGTGGCTGTGGTCTCGATGGAAGCCGCAGTATTTGTCCCTAAACCTTTTGTTGGGGTCTCCTTTTAGCTTACTTGGGAATGTTAGATCTCCTTCATCTTTGATTTGCATTAGGACCTGGTTGATTGGGGTTGTCAGTAGGGTGAAGCTTGTGAACTTCCTAGTGGGGGGTTTTGAGCGCCTGTCATCTTGCCCCTATCCCGTCCTAGCCATCTTTCGTCCTCGGTCTTGCCGTACGTCCTCCTGTCTTTCCCTATTCTTGGGGGGCTTCTCCTTTCGGGCTAGTAGCACATCCTCTGCATCCATGTACTTTGTTGCCCTATAAAGAACATCCGACATAGTCTTCGGGTCATTTTTATATAAGGAGAATAAAAACTTACCCTTTCGCAGCCCGTTTGTGAACGCAGCAACAAGTATTTTATCATCCACATCATCGATCAAGAGTGCTTCTTTGTTAAAACGGGCTATGTAAGACCTCAATGTCTCGTCCTCCCATTATTTAATGTTCATTAGGCATGTAGTTGACTTCTTGTACCTGTGTCCTCCGATGAAGCGTGAGGCAAACTGAGCGCTCAACTCCTTAAAGGTACCAATGGATCCGGGTGTTAGCTTGCTAAACCAAACCCTTGCCGATCCCCTTAGCGTTGTTGGAAAGGCCCAGCACATAATTTCGTCCGCAACCCCTTGTAAGTGCATTAGCGTCTTGAAGGACTCTAGATGATCCAGCGAATCCTTAAATCTGTCATAGCTTTCCACCTGCGGCATACGAAACTTTGGCGGAAAGGGGAATGAATTAACGGATGCGGTGAATGGAGAGTCCGTCCAATGTTCGAGGTCGTCTAGGTCACTGGACACCTATCCCTTGAGGGCGTTCATCATGAAATCCATGCACTCCCTTATCATCTGCATCTCTGCAACTGCATGAGATGGGATTTGGTCTACGGCTGACGGACGGCTTGTGTCTTGCTGTTCTTTTTTTTTGAGAAACAAACACACACACACACAAGGGAGAGAGAAAGGGGTTCTAACACAAAGGCACACCATAACTCCACTCAAAAGCCATTGTAACTTTTAAGGGAGGGTAGGGCAAGTTATACTACACACAATACACTCTTTTAAATCAAACATGCTAGGTTTCATTAATTAATAGATTAGATGACACCATTATTTTAAAGTTTTTATTGATAGAAGTGAAATATTAAGAAATTATATATATATATATATATATAAAAGTATGATCAAAATTAAAAAAACACAATTACAATTTTTTTTTCGTGAAAGGGAAATTTAATTAAACAAAACTAAGCAATACAAAGTCTAAGGAAAGAAACACTCCAAGCTAAAGGGACTTGCAAACAGATATTAAAGCATTATAAGGGTGAAAAATATAGTTGAGATGCCATGGAATGCGAGCAACATAACAAAGGAATTTGCATCAATTTCAACATAGAGCTTGCAAATGTTGAGGTTATTTGAAAAGATTAAACCATCGAGAAAACCCCATAATTCAGCATACAAAGAATGAGTGATATTAGAATTGTTTGTTCATTTAGACCCCTTAAACCGGATTGTTCAACCTAATTTATTAACCAAGTGATTACTTATATTAAATTTCAGTTCTAGGAGTTCTAGGTTAAACACAAATAAATCATATTGTGTAAAGATGCGGAAAAGTAAATAACACCACAATATGATGACCTAGGAAAACTAATGAAATGAACCGTTTCAAGGTAAAAACCTGGAGACGATTTAACTTAGCTATCCTGAAGGTAAACCAAATCCACTACAAGAGAATTGAAGTTTTACAATCAGATTTAACCCTAAATCTATTGCCATCTCATGTAATAACTTACTAACACGACCACGTGCAAGTTCCGAATGCACGGACTCCTCTTCTTGGATTTACACCAACACAAGCCTACTTACTTGTGACTTTGAGATCCTATTCAAAGGTTTAGCAACACAAACCCTCTAGTTTTTTACTCCAAGACCATCGCTTGAAGATTTATATCATCATTAGTTGTTGATCTTGTTACAGCAACTTCAGATCTACCTGATCTAATGATATAAGAATGATTTTCAGTAATGACTTTGAAAAATGAAGGCACAATACCTTTTAGATCTCACAAGAGCACCTCCAAAGCCTCTCAAAAACTCAAAAAATGTAGTTAGAGTTTTCTTTCATATACTAGAAGTGTTTCACTTGAAACACAAAATGTTTAAGCAAAGTTTGGGCTAAAATAGAATCCAGCAGAAATTTCATGTCTGCAATTTTCGATTGGTTAGATCTAATTTTCAATCGATCGGATTTCACTGTGTACAGTTGTAATTTACAATTATTTTATGTTGGCTTTAATTTCGTGACAAATTTGATTGTAATTTCTTCAATCATATTTTCCCTGTATTTATGTGGGTTTTTAATTATAAGGGATGAGTGTGAGAGAGTGTGAAGACTCAATCTCAAAGGATGAACAAGTGGATTTCACGAGTGCCTCGCGAGAAGCTTACCTGTGAAAGAGCCACGCGTAGAGCACATGACTGGAAGGTGAAAAGTCACGCCAGCCTAGAGGATTTTACGAGTGTCTCACGGGTAAGGCCTTCCCACGAAGTACTCGTGAAACATTATGTTTGGCAAAATGTCATGTTTTGCTTTACCAAGTTTTTACCCATACTATATATACCCGCATCACCCATAAATTGTAAGGAGTTCTTTTCAATGAGAAAACCCTTGAAAAGACACTTGAAAGTTAGAGATTGTTATACCTACAATCATCTATGCATTTCCTTGTGGTTTTCCTCAACTCCTACCTCTCCATCTCCATATCCTTGAGAAGTTGATAGCCCAAACACTTACCACACCCATTCTCAGTGTCAAGTGAGATTTTGGTGCTGTTGGGAAGCATTGGAATGAGCCATTCATTGGCGGATGCAATCAGGCTGAATTGCGGGATTCGTAAAGCTAGAGAAGACAAGGTTTCGAGAAGCCAGTAGGTAGCAGGAGCTTGGAGGGCTCAAGTATATTGGGTAGACTAGACTTGGATGGTCTTTTGTTATTCGTGTACTGCAACTTTATTCTCTAGTGTATCGATTTCAACTTGGAAGGTCGCGGAGAGGTTTTTCATCGAGTTTTTCATTTTCCTCTTCGATAATACGTCTCGGTTAGGCCTCTCCACAAGTCGGTCCGAGTTAGGTTTGTGCCCAGCTTGGAACCGACCCGACCAGATCGGGTCTCCTAAACCTAGACCAACCGCCGACCCGCCGAAGGCAGCTGTTCGGGTGGTCAGATTTCATCTTTTTTCGGTCTGGTATTGGTCAGTTTCGAACTGATGAATAGTCACCGAATTTTGCAGAATCGTCGCTTGGTTTCACCGAACTCTCTAGTTTTTGCTGGATCTCAAAGAGATCTTGGCGGATCTCAACGACATTAGGCCGGATCTTGAAGAGATCTCGACAGATCTCAACGAGATCAAGCCAAATCTTGAAGAGATCTGGCGAGATCTCGGTGCTAAATTGGCAGAGAACAAATAGCAACCTTTTTCTGATGTGATTCCTGGTCGGGTTGGTTGAAAGTCGGTTTTTCATGTTCAAACCGGTCATCCGACCCACCGGTCTCGGGTTTTATGGGCGGAGACCTGCTGCCGACCGTTGCTGGTGTCGGGTTGGCCGGTTTTTGGGCTTGGCCGGCCGGGTTGGTTGGGTTGGTTGAGTTGGTCGGGTTCTGGGTTTGATTGGACACCCCTAGTCTAGGTGTTATCTTGTGTTTGCATCTCTTTTCCCTACCCTTTAAGCTTTTATTTTATTGTTGATAATGTATAAATATGGCTTAAGGTAGTGTTAACAGTTGTTTGCGCTCATTTACTCTTATTCCGTACTTAGTATAAGTTATAGTAAAAGCTATCTAGCCATAATTTTTATTTGGGGGTCTAAACTAACTCTCCCCCTAAGCTAAATACATAAAAAAAAAAAACTTTTATTTTCTCCCCTTTTCAAAAACAATTTCAACTCCCCCAAAATAAAAACAATTTTAAAAACCTTTTCCAAATTTCATCTTGTTTTTCTCTCCTTTTTTGGCACGTATTGACAAAGAAGAACCAATCAAAAGGTAGAAAATAACATACACAACAAAGGATAAGAGAAAATAGAGAATCAAGAAAAAAAATCAGCTCTATAGAAAATAGAGGCAACTCTCCCAATGAAGAGTAACAACTCCCCCTATGAATAGCACAAGTTTAAAAAAACTTTCCCCTTATTAAAATAGGAAAAACAAAACTAGTTTTCGGAAAATAGTTTTGGAGAACATTTAGGAGGTGAGGAAAACTAAAAAGACACAAACCTAACAAAAAAAAAAAATTAAGCTGAGGATACACATGAACACAAATATTCTCTCTTTCAATATATGCAAACTTGACATTATGTGACTCATAAACAAATCTCCATAGTGGAGAAAATATTTGCACATTTATTGTTCACCATATCTCAAAAAAAATATTTCCAATTTTCAATAGGTCACACATCAAGAAAAATAGCATATACTAAAATGTACAAAACTCAAAAATTAATCAATCAATTTTTAGATCAAGTTGAGTACCCAATTTAGCAAAGTGTATGCATGTTATTTGTAAAAACAATGAGAGATATGACTGCAAAAATGCAAGATGGATAAAGAAAACAATGTAATGCATGTGAATCCTAACAAAAACGATGCATGAAAAGACAGATTGATAAAGAAACTAAAAACCAAAAATTTCCAGTTTTGATTAGTTGAAAGGAATCAAGCCAGGAATCGAAAAAACACTTAAAAAAAATTCAACTGATCGAGAGGAATCAAGTAAGGAATCGAGGCAACCCGAGATTTTCAGATTAAAACTGGAATTTTCTTTTTTCTTTTCGATCAGTCGAAAGACAGACTCTATCAATCGAATCCTGAAGAGACAGATTAAAACTGTCTTATTTCTAGCATTACTCTATTCTTTGGACCTTAAAAGTTGAGGAAAAATATAAAACTATTTTCTTTTATGTCTCCTATATATATATATATATATATATATTAAGGAAAGGACAAAAATTTCTCCCAAATTTGGGATCTTTGTTAAGTAACCTCTTAGGTAATGGTCTGTGGTCCAGGCTTAGGCTCGGCTCGGTAATGGCATTAGGAAGGGGTAGAACAAGTTGTAAACTAACTTTAAAAAAGAGATTACTTTAGATTATGTGTTACCATCGTGCTTCACACCCCTAACCACTTTAATTCAAGCCACCCCACAAGGGGATCATAGTAAACTTAGTAAATTATTTTTTTTCTTTTCTTTTTTTCTTTTCTCTAGAAGAGTAAGATTACACATTGATGCTTTGCATCCATTATTTTAATCGTTTATTATAAAATATTGTAAAGAGTTATGCAAGGGACATAAAAAAAAAAAAAGTCCACAACTTTTACTACAATAACTTGGGAGAAAATTGGCCTTTGCTCCTTTCGCGCAAAAAATCCAGCATTTTGTCCCATTTTCCAAACTAATTAGGGAAATGCTCCTGTTTTGAAACTCAATTTTCTCAAAATCGAGTTTTAATGTCACTATAGGCTTCTTAAAACGCCACTATAGGTATGGGGCAATCAAACTTAAATAAAAGAAAAAAAAAAAACTTGCATGGAACTCGAGTTTCAAAACACCACTATAGACTCCTTAAAACGCCACTATAAGGCTCCAGAATTTTTTTTTTTTAATTTTCAATTTGTTATAACTCGGTTGTCCAAAAATCAAGTTTTAAATTGAAACTCAAGTTTTAAATTGAAACTCAAGTTTTAAATTGAAACTAAATTTTTAGAAAATCGAGTTTCAAAACAGGAGCATTTCTCTAATCAGTTTGGGAAAGATGGCAAAATGCTAGATTTTTTTAAAAAAAGGGCACATAAGTATTCATGATTGACGAGTAACAGTGATGAGATGATTATTTATGCCTTTCTTTCAAGATTTTTTAGTCCTTACAATCAAAATTATGTGACTTCAAAATCAAAAGCATATGTTTAAAAACCATAAACAACTCACACAATATAAACACTACATAGTACAAACTAGCAAAGTGCAGAAAAATAAAGCTCATCAAAGCTAAACAAGGTACACAGTCATAAAATGTAAATTCCATAGGCCAACCTCAATTACACATCTTGAAGATGTATAATACAAAAAAAAAAAAAAAAAAAATTTGGATTTTCAAAAAAAAATTATGACAAAAAATAAAAAAGAACACATTATGCTAAATGAATAAAATGCAACAACAATGCATGACAGTGCTCAACTAAGTTATAGAGGGTACACAAATAAGAAATATCAATTTCTTAATTAACCCATGAGTACATATACAAACTAGTACATACTCACCCAAAATTATATTTATCTCAAATAGTCATGCACTTTGTTATGCAACACACACTTTCAATGTTTCTACACAAAATCAAGTATGATCTAAATCAAGAGAGAGATATAATAATTCATGTAATCCTCAAGAAAAATAAAACTAGACACAAAATAAAATATTTTTGTCTTTTTGAAAATTTTCAAAGTTTTTGGATTTTTTTTTTGAATAATTAAAACAACCTAAAAAATAAGACAGCCAAAAACATAAAGTAAACATGTCCACAAATAATTGAAAGAATTAACTGAAGGACAAGTATACAACACTCACCTGAGAGAATCTTTTCTCACCCATATAGCAAGCATCTTTGGCTTTGTAGGTGAAAAACCATGAGGAATAAAGTGTATTTGAGAGATTACATCATTCTTCTGAGAGAGACTGAAATCCTACAATTTCCTTTCATAAGCCAACAAGCTTAAATTTTTTAATAGCATTTGAATCAATTTATCAGGACTTATGGTAGGATAAATATCAGCACATATCCTAGACTAAAACATAGTATGCTTAAATTTCAATTTATGACAGTTAGGACAAATGTGACCAGTAACACCATAAAAGTGACAGACATGAACAAATTTAGGAACATCAATATTCCTAACAATAAATTTAATCTCAGATTTTAGTTTTTGCCTCAGCAAAGAACAATTTGGTCTAATATGATCAACAACACCACAAAGATGACAGGTAGGCAGAAAAACAGATTTCCTATGCACTTTAACAGTAGGTTTAGACTTAAGTTTAGAAACTTCAACATCTACATCAAAACTTTTACCTTTGTCTAACCAAGTGACATAAGCATTTTCTTTATGATTTCTCTTGAAAGGAGGAATATATATTTTTCAGATTTAGGCTTAAGAGAAACAGAAACACATTTTTCAACAACGGCAGACTTAGTACTAGTCAAATTTATAAGTTTAGTTTTAGACTCAACTAACTCTTGTTCCAAGCTTTTCATCTTCTCATCTTTAGACGAAAGTTGATTTCTCTAAAATTCATTCTTTTTTTTGAATCATTCAATCTCACAATCAATCCCTCTTTTTCAAGATTAGTTAATTTTAACTCTTTCTTGAATTTCTTACCAATTTTCATAGATTTAATTAATTCTCTACAGAGAGTTTCACAGGCATCAATAAGATCAACAGAAATAATAGCATCTTCTTTATTCAAATTATCACAAACATGAGTAGACAGACACTTAAACTTATCCATGATAGTAGGGATCAAGGATCAACTCTAGGTAAGATTACCTAAAACAAGAGCTAAGCCGCTCTGATACCACTTTTTTGTTCATTTAGACCCCCTTAAACCAGATTGTTCAACCTAATTTGTTAACCAAGTGATTACTTAGATTAAATTTCAATTCTAGGTTAAACAAAAATAAATAATATCATGCGAAGATACAGAAAATTAAATAACACCACGATATGATGACCCAAGTAAACCAATGAAATGAGTTATTTCAAGGTAAAAACTTGGAGAGGATTTAACCTAGCTATCCTCAAGGTAAACCAGATCCACTATAGGAGAATTGAAGTTTTTACAATCACATTTAATCCTAAATCTATTGCTATCTCATGTAGTAACTTACTGACACGACCACGTGCAAGTTTCGAATCCACGAACTCTTTCTCTTCTTGGATTTACACCAACATAAGCCTCCTTGCTTGTGACTTTGAGATCCCATTCAAAGGTTTAGCAACACAAACTTTCTAGTTTATGACTCCAAGACCACCCTTGAAGGTTTAGATCATTAGTAGTTGTTGATCTTATTGCAGCAACTTCAAATCTATCGGATCTAATGATATGAGAATGATTTTCGATAGTAACTTTGAAAGAGGAAGGCACAATAACTTTTAGACCTCACAAGAGCACTTCCAAAGTCTCTCAAAAACTGAAAATGTAGTTAGGGTTTTCCTTTATATACTAGAAGTGTTTTACTTGAAACCCAATACGTTTAAGCAGAGTTTGAGCTGAAATAGAATTCTATAGAAATTTCATGTCTGCGATTTTCGATTGTTCCGATCTAAATTTCGATCGGTTGGATTTCACTGAATTTGAATTCTTTGATTTTCAATTGGTCGGATCTAATTTTCGATTGGTCGGATTTCACTGAATTTGACTTGTAACACTTTGAGCATTGTCTAATAAACTCTATAGACTTTAAAAACTATACCTAAATAAGTTTGTGCTTATAGTTTACCAATTGTTCTAAACTTTTAGAACCTAACTGGAATCCTTCTAGGCATACAAAAGAATGGTTCTTTGTTGCTGTTGTTAAACCAACCAACACTTGGGCAAAGTTAGTATTTTACTATGTTTTATGGCTTGGGGCCTGCCCAACAGATTTGGAGGCCTTAGGCAATATCTTCAAATGGATTTTTTGTTATCACTTAAATCATATTTAACTAATGTTCTATATGATAATATATATTATTTAAATATCTTTCATTTTACTTTTTAATATGATTGTTTTTTTTTTTTTTTTTGCTAGGAAAAAACAAAATCTATAACAAATTTTACTATAAAAAATTTTCAAACTAATCATCTAGCAACAAATATAATCAATGACACTTTAAGAAGATACTAAACAAGTATTTAAGTGAATGATGTTAGAAATGTTATAAATTCTACAACATGAGGCCTAACAAAGTTGTATCATGAATCACAAAAATGTTATTCAAAAGTGTATTTAATATGTTGTTTGATTCCACCAATCATATTCATTGCCACATCAATTTATAAAGTTTATTTAGTAAAATTTATGATATTTCTAGGATTTTTTAAATTACTTCCTATGATTAGTGACATATCTATTTCACCATTTGTAGGACTTATGTATTTAAGTTTGTCTTATCTCTTCTATAAAAAAAACAACCTGTCTTATTTCTAGCATTACTCTATTCTTTGGACCTTAAAAGTTGAGGAAAAATATAAAACTATTTTCTTTTATGTCTCCTATATATATATATATATATATATATATATATTAAGGAAAGAACAAAAATTTCTCCCAAATTTGGGATCTTTGTTAAGTAACCTCTTAGGTAATGGTCTGTGGTCCAGGCTTAGGCTCGGCTCGGTAATGGCATTAGGAAGGGGTAGAACAAGTTGTAAACTAACTTTAAAAAAGAGATTACTTTAGATTATGTGTTACCATCGTGCTTCACACCCCTAACCACTTTAATTCAAGCCACCCCACAAGGGGATCATAGTAAACTTAGTAAATTATTTTTTTTCTTTTCTTTTTTTCTTTTCTCTAGAAGAGTAAGATTACACATTGATGCTTTGCATCCATTATTTTAATTGTTTATTATAAAATATTGTAAAGAGTTATGTAAGGGACATAAAAAAAAAAAAAGTCCACAACTTTTACTACAATAACTTGGGAGAAAATTGGCCTTTGCTCCTTTCGCGCAAAAAATCCAGCATTTTTTCCCCTTTTCCAAACTAATTAGGGAAATGCTCTTGTTTTGAAACTCAATTTTCTCAAAATCGAGTTTTAATGTCACTATAGGCTCCTTAAAACGCCACTATAGGTATGGGGCAATCAAACTTAAATAAAAGAAAAAAAAACTTACATGGAACTCGAGTTTCAAAACACCACTATAGACTCCTTAAAACGCTACTATAAGGCTCCAGAAATTTTTTTTTTTAATTTTCAATTTGTTATAACTCGGTTGTCCAAAAATCAAGTTTTAAATTGAAACTCAAGTTTTAAATTAAAACTCAATTTTTAGAAAATCGAGTTTCAAAACAGGAGCATTTCCCTAATCAGTTTGGGAAAGATGGCAAAATGCTAGATTTTTTTTAAAAAAAGGGCAAAAACCCATTTTCTCCCAATAACTTGCCATGCATTCGACGTAAATTCCCCTACATTGGCGCCACGCATAACAGAGGACACGTAGGTCTTCCACAAAATATATAAGAACAACGAAATCCGCATCACAGCTCTTTTCTTAGAGCATAGGCAGGAGCTACTAATATAATTCACGAACTATAAATTACATGTATATAAGATTCAGTATATATAGTTAACCTTCTCAATATATACATACATAGATACATACATACATATATATATATATATATATATATATATATTCAAGAAAGAACATAACATAACTTTTTTTGATGGAAAGAACACAACATAACTTTTTTTTTTCCTCTTAAAAAAAATGATTAAAGTAATGTATAATAATATTCCAAGAGATGAAATATCATTCACTATATATAATAGCAAAAGCCTTTTCCTGCAATTAAGGAGGTGCTGCCATGTAAGAAAAATGCTCATTTAAAATTCTGCCACGTTCACAATTAAAACGCGATAAATTATGTTACTTGGCAATGCTACAACACCGTTTAAAACCCCTAATTATAAATAACAAAAAATAACCGGTTAAAATTTGATAGTTACTCGGTATATATATAAAAAATACTAAACGGTTAAAATACGATGGATACAGAGATAGAAATAGAGAGGCGATGAGACCTGGAGAAAGAAAAAGAGAATGAGGCAGAGTTAGAGACATCTCAGGCCAATACCCCTATCGGACTCTAACCACCAAAATTCTTGCGTCCCTCAACTGACGATGCACTGTTACAAAGTGAGTTTTCTTTTTCTTTTTTTGCTTTCTTTATGATAACTATGATTTACATTTACTGCAATTTGGGTCGCTCGCCAGACTTAGCCCGCTAGAACTGCAAGCACACAGAAAGAAACTTTTAGGCCATACATCTGCCATCCAAATCGTCGAAACTGGCTTCGGTATTTTTTTCTTTCCATTTTTTTTAGATTTGGGTATGAAATATTACTTTAATTGAGTTTTTTTTTTTTTTTTTTTTTTTGGTTGAATATAAGCCACATGAACAGGGTAGGAATAAAAAATGGCAATTGGGCTTTTTCCTTATCTAGGTATTTTAGAAGCATTAACGTGGATCTCTTTAAGGGATGCTGTTATGATCTAGGTTTTTTGATTAGGAGTAGTTTTGTTTAATTAGTTTAAACAGATGGGTTAGATTTGGGTTTGACGGATTTTGGTTAGAAGTTGTTTTGTTTAGGGTATCTGAACGCAGAGTGTTTGTCAAAATGCCTAGGTGTTTTGCTCTTCTTTTTCTTCTTTTTTTAGAATTTGTTTTGGATAACATACCTCCTATTTCATTTTGCCAGCCCCTAATAGAAATGAATAATAGGATGAAATTACCCTTTAACTTTAACTTTTGTGATTTTACTTTACTGTTATATAAATCTCCACGTGGAACAAAGTCTAATTGAGGAAGAAGCTAAGTTGATTCTAAGTAGTAATGGAAGTAGTAAAAGTAGAATTAATGGATCTTTTTAACACTCTCTGATTTATTATTGTTTTGTTGCTTCTTGTGTCGATGTTAAGGACTTAATGTCAAATTTATTTTATATAGGTACTATCATTTTAGTCATGGGCACAATTTGATGTGTTTTGATGCCTATGTTTGCGGTTCACAAGTAGAGGGATATCACTCCACTGGATGTGAATGGCGATGTTGGGGTCTCAAACAAAGATGGTGAGGTACATATCTTTGATATCAAGGTTTCTGATTTCTTTTTATATCAAGTAGTGATAGTTAGTTTCTTTGAAAGCACTCAAACATAGTTTTGTTTGTGGAAAAAACTAAGCAAAAAAGGACTGCTAATTTATTGGTTTCAGTTTTGTTCAATATTTTTTATTTTTTTTCTTTTCAGTTATTGTGCAAAGTTTAGTCCTTTCTTCCATAAGGATTATGTCAGTGATATGTGTTAGGTTCTAAGGATTTAGGATCTAAATGTTTTAGAACTTCAATATGTAATGTTGGCAAACCATGATCAAAACTTAGAGTCTAGAATTAGGCTGCTCAAAATATTTTTATTGTATAGGTGGAATCGAGTAATTGCAGAAAATTACTATTCACTTTCTGCAAGGCTCAATCAATCGAAAATTAGACTCGATCGATTGAAACTCATCCAGAATGTTTTTTTCTACAGATTTTTCCAACTCAGCCCAAGCCCATATGACATGTATGGTTTTATGTTTTGCCTTAAGTATAAAAGGAAAAACTCTAGCCACGTTTTTCAGTTATTGTTTATGCTGTGTGAATGAATCTCTTGTAAGATCTAGAGGTGTTTACCTTCATACATACTTAAAGTTATCAAGATCAAGATTGATGTCAAGAGCTTGGTGATCATTTTAGTTGCTACATAAAGAGCTTAAAGAATATCATAAGTGGGAGTTCTTGTGGTTGCTGTGAATCTAAGAAAAAAGAAGTCTGTGGACTCGAAGCTGCCACGTGGTCATAGTAGTAAGTTTTCTACTCAAGGTAGCTATAAGATGTTAGTGGTCTAAGTCGCTATTGTAAAACTTTAATTCTTTCATAGTGGATTCGCTTTTTACCTTGAGGATAGCTAGGTTAAATCCTCCCCAACTTTTAAGCTAATGCCAAACACAACCAAAAAGAATATATAAAATTATTTCTTATAATTGGCGACAAAAAAATTTATGAGACCTATATAAGATTTGTATTATTTCTAGCATTAATCAATTTTTTAGGCCTTCTTAATAGTGGGAAAAAAATTGTACAAATCACATTTAAAAAATAATAAAGATAATCACATTATTCTATGGTCAGATAGAGTAAGAAAAGATTTACTTCCAATTTATATTCCAAGCAATAAGAAATATCTTTATATATTTCAAAATCAAATAGACAATTTCCCATCGAAAAAAAAAAAAAATCAAATAGGCAATTCTTCTCTCAAAAGAGAAAAAAAAAAAAGAAAAAGAAAAAGAAAAAGAAAAAAAGAGACAATTACCATTTTAGGAGAAATTATCATACTCATATACATGTGCGGATGTGCTAACCTAGGCGGTATTCTGTTCCTAGATTTTGTGAAGGAAGTGATGGAAAAATGTCCTTCTGCGATTGAACATGGCGAGGACTCAGGATGGAATCCTCTGCATATTGCCCCATCCATGGGTAACGTGAAATTGGTCAAGTTGTTTTTAGAAAATGGTACTTCATCACTTGCATACCTAAAGAACAAAGAAGGTTTGTCTGCTTTTCACATTGCGGGCCGGGAAGGCAATGTGCTTGTAATGAAAGAATTCATCACAGCATGTCCAGATATCTATGAGTTGTTGGACAATACTACACTACAACAAAGTTGATTTTTTTCGAGGGTCAAAACCCTTGAAAAAAGTATTAAAAAACCTTGAAAAAATTTATTTTAAGAGTCCAATTGACCCTTGATAACCTTCGAAACATATACCATCGAAAAAGATATTTTGAAGGCTTTCGTGACCCTCAAAACAAATGCTCTAATCTTATTTTGAGGGTCAAGCGACCCTTAAATAACCTTTTACCAAGGTTTAAAAGATTTATATTTACAACCCTTAATAAATAAGGTTATTTAAGGGGTCTCTTGACCCTCAAAATAAGATTTTATTTTATTAAAAAAAAAAAAAACCACGATCATGCACAATATATATACACACACAAAAATTCACAATTGGACGAGGATTTGCTTGATAGCGAATATGATCTTTTTTTTTTTTTTTGATGTATCAAAGTTTTATTCAATCCAAATGAAAAGTACAAATATTATTTATATACAAACACAATGACACATAAAACTGTAAAGTTATTACAGTTCCAATCTTATTAATTCTATATCACATTGGCCATACACAAATATCAAAGTTCTTGAAGGTGAAAAAGAAACAGCAATAGCCCAATACAAGATAATGAAAGAAAGGCCACAAGATGTTGTTTCAATATCCATTGTAATATTGATGAACAATCTCTTCATCGAGAAATACAGGGATGCACCTCTGTAGTAAATAAAGAAATGTTAGGAGGAGAGAGCACTAAACATTATTTGCTTATGTATTGAGGTGGGGGGGAGCAAAACTTAGACATCTGAAACCAATGATGTGATTCAAGATTATAGATGACATTTGTTTCAGATTTTTTGTTTTATGGCAACTTCAAGTTCTAATCAAGATTTTCGAACCTTTTCAGCTAAAGCTTTAGCAAGTGCTCTTTGTCCAACATCATCAGGTACATTTACACCCGCCCAACCAATCCATCTAGCGTCAAACTCCTTCACACCTTCAAAAGATTTACAAGGCTTTATTTAGCCTTCACTTATGTGAACAAGGAGAATAAAAAATAAAAATAAAACACACACACACACACACACACACACACACAAATAAACAGTAAGTGAAGGGCAAAATATAATATCCCTCAGCAAGATTGAAAAAGGTAAAAAGAAAATCACCTCTCTATATATATACACACCATAACAATGACCAGTAAAACATAGACAAAGCAAAAAAAATATAATGGACTTTTTTTATTCAGTTATATGGTGGACTTGAGTCATGATATTTCTAACATTTTTTCTCAACCACGTTCTATGAATTGAAAGCTCTCATCTCTCTAGTACAGTAGTACATATAGTTTTGAACGTGAATTTACCAAAAAAGAAAAATAAGGAAAAAAGCAAAATTGAAACAAGTGTACAAACACAAATCCACGTTGCATACATAATAATGCTAGATTGGTTGAGAATCACTCACAAGCACGATTACCATAATATAAACCTTCAAAGAGATTTACAAAACTTGTACAATTGAATTATTGAAGGCTGTAAGCAAATTATTGTAGACTTGTCATATAGTGCTATTTATAACTGAGCTAACTGTGAATTGTTGACTTGCCTAGCTACAAAGTCCAAGCTATATCTTTATAAGGTGAGTCTAGTATTTAAGTCTGTGTTACCTAAATTTAATGATGGGGTTATAATGTATGGGCCTCAAGAAAATGAAGATCAAGAGATAGGAATGCGTGGAGCTACGGGTTCCAAAGGTTGCGGAACTTAATGACAACATATAATACAGCATATCCCATGTGCAGATATCAATATATATTATTAAGGAAAATACTTAACAAAGCGAAAGAAAACCACAACTGTTAGAGCACAGATGCCTCCATGGAGAATATGAAGACCACTTCTGGCAGTTTTCTGCACATCAGAGTGGTATTTATCAAATAAAGCATATAATAAAGACATTAAAAACACAAAAAGAAAAGAAGAACTCAAAATAAAGAATAGATGAACTCATTACAGTTCCTCCAATAACAATGGTCTGGTAGCAAAGTAGTGGTACTTCTCCTTGGAAACATGGAGTTCTAAGGATCAACCCACTGTGGGTGAGATTTACGCGATTTCTATCCACCAGATTTGGCCATCAACCTTAATATATTCATTTATCCATCCCAATAAAGAGGGAAAAGACAGACAAAAATGGAGAGAAAGGAACAAAAAGAAACCATTCCTTTGTTTGCAATTACAAAAGTTTGAAATGTAACAAGCAATGAGGGATGATAACAGGGCTGGTTTCCTATTCCCCGCCCCTGCCCCTGCCCCACTCCTGCTTCAAGGAAGGTTTTTTTTTTTTTTTTTTTTTTTTTTTTTTTTTTTTCCTCCTGCCCTGTCCTAGCAGGCACCCACCCCGCCCTGCCTCACTCAATTTTTTTTACACAGTTTATTAAAATTTCATTTAAACTATATCATACATCAAATTAAAAAACATTGAGTCAAAAGCATGCTACTCAAGCAAACACTTAAATAGACCCACTTTGTAAAAAACCCACCCCATCCCCCCTTCTTTCTTTTTTTCTGCTCGTATGTCTTTGCTAATGGGAATCATTGATGCAACATTCAATTCATTCCTTTAAAATTATTTTTGGGGGCTTCCCATGTATACTATAAACATTGCAAGTATAAATCACAACAAAGTAGTTAATGGAAGAAAAGGGATTCAGATTCTTGAACTTATAGAAACTAAAATATCAAACTAGCAGTGAGAAAATCAACCCAAAAAAAAGGAATATGATGAAGGAAATCTAGAGGAGGAAAATTTTAATGCATGCTAGTGTGCATAATTTAGAATGAAGTTTAAAAATATGGACCTCTTTCTTCAACTGAACAACAACCATACCACATACAAATAGCGCATGTTATCCATTTATTACATTCTTTCTATCCTTTAGCTCTCACTTCCTCAATCTCTACCCTAGGCTTAAAAAAACAAATGCACTTATTGCCAAAATAGAACCCCTCTTCAGATTTCCTTGTGCTGTCAACGACCCATTATTGATTCTTTGCAGTTTGCACACAATCGAATGAAGAGCAAATACAAATAAAAGTAGGGTCAAAACTCAAAAGTAAACTACATAGCTCACAAATTCAATAAAAGTCTAACGTTGTGGGAAAACAGATTTCAAACCAACAGTCAAGAAAGAAAGTCAGACAAGTTCTTATCTTTTCGGCCAGAAGTCCTTCAAGACTTCCCACACTTCAACAAGCAAGAAAGCTATCAAAATATAGATTGTTAGTAGTATCCATAACTGATAATATAGTCTAGACTACTATAGTACCCAAAAAAAAAAAAAAAATGAGAACCAGTATTGCCAAAAAAAACTAGAATAATGAACATTATATCACTCAAACTAGAATAATAAAGAAACATATTATTACAATTCTGTAGCAGACTATAACTCATAAATGCTCCCTTTGAAAGAAATGCATATTATTACCCCAAAAACGAGTCGATGCCTGAATCTTGTGAGGTATTCTATGGTAGCCTTCCTAGGTTTTTTGATTGGTATCCTTGCACCTATCTTATTTAAGTAATCAGCAATTTCCTTTGGTAAGTGGCCTGGACAGAATTACCATTTAAGAGAGACCTTTTACAAAGATGAAAACTGAAGGATTGCAATCCAAAATCAGCAATTTGAAATACACAAATATGATCAGACCCTGCTAAGCAGTTTCAAACTAATATAGACAATAATACTTTTCTATGTCCTTAAGCAGCATAATTTTGTGTTATTTATTTATTACTAAAGTCATTGCAATGCTCTGCTAGTAAGATTCAGACATAAAGCTACACAAGTTTCCACATTCTACTGAAACTACAAGATTCACAACAAGAACACATTTATTCCAACATCCAGTGAAAAATAGAATGCTGCAACCAGAGATCGATTCTTCAATAACAAACGATTCGAAGGGATATAGACATAAACCACCAAGCTTCCACATAAGCATGACATTTTCATTAATTTTCTCGCTAAACAAACAGAGAAAAAGAGAAAAGTTACCTTGAGTTAAGTGAGTTTCCCCAAACTCACTAGCTCCATAGTGTATTTCATAAATGAAGGATCTATTGAATTCACGCAAATTTTCTCAATTAAACTGGTAAATCAATAAATTAACCTACAAACAACTAGTATTAGGAAATGGAATTTCGTTCAAATTTTTTCATCAGGAAACAAACAGAGAGTTAAATAGATTGGAGAGACCTGTAATCTGATGAAGAAGTGGCAGAGCTGAGATCGCCGACAACCGTGCCTCAACTGGATTGTCATCGGAGCTGACAATTCCAATCATCCTTCTGCTTTTTTAAGCCAGGGATCTATTTTGAATCAAAGCCAGTTTGGCGTGATTCCAATTCCAAAGTATCCAAACCCTAGCCCCTAATTTATCCTATTACTTGCTCTCTAAGCCCCTAAAACACTTGGACTACGCAAAATTGGACTAATACTTTGTAGTCTCTCTACCAGTGAAGAGAATGACAGAGAAAACGAGAGAGATTAGGACAACTTCAATTTTTTTCTCGAGAAACAAACAGAGAGTAAGATAGATAGAGACCTGTAATCGAACGAAGAAGTGGAGGAGATGATATTTCTGACTACCATGCCCTTAGCTCGTCGTCAGAGATGATATCGCCGCCCACCATGCCTGAAATAGTCGCCGGAGCTAAGTCGTCGACCACCGCACCTTTGAGTATTCTGAGAGAGAGTTGGAGAGCTACGAATCCACTAGTTTTAGATCTGACTAAATGAAATGGTTTTCTCCTTTTATTTTTCAAATTATGGGCTTTATTTCGTTGATTGAAAATTTTGGAATATATATATATATATATATATATTTAGGGTCGCGTGAAAGTGGTGCTCAAAAATGTAATACCTTGGAGCCAAAACTCTCGCGGGAATGCTGCTAAAATTGATTTGCATTTTTTTAAAACGGTTGTATTGGCTTATTTCAAGGGTTTTAATGAACCTTGAAATAAAGTTAGCATTACGTATTTGCTCACGTTTAATTTCTGAACGTCTGTTTGGACCTTTTTAGATGACCCTTGAAAATAGAGGGTCGAAAAAAGTGAAGTTTTTTGCAGTGCTGGTCGAACTGCTCTTCATGTTGCTGCAGAAAGAGGAGAGCAAGAAGCAGTCAATTTTTTTTCTGGAGAGACCAGATCTAATGGGTCTCATCAACGAGCAAGATGAAGAAGGAAGCAAACCTATGCATCTTGCAGCCATTAGAGGACATTACAAAGTTCTATTATTATCGGCACATCGTCAAGATGTTGACATAAATGTGACAAACAAGGAGGGCTTGACCACAATGGACAAAAATGTTTCAAGTATGAAAATAGGAATATATCTAAAGGTATGCCCCTTCTGTCCTGCTGAATGCTGAAAGCAGTAATTATGATTATAATGAAAAAAAAACAAAAAAAAACAAAAGAATGCTGTATTAATGTGCAATTCATAGGGATTTTGAAAGAAGAAACGCTCCAAAAACTTGTTTTTCATCTAGGTTTAAAAAAAGGGTTGTTTGGTGGGGAAAACTTTAATATAAAATAAATAAATAAAAGAACTTAAAAAAAAGAAGAAGACAAAAATACACTGTTAGTCTTTAAAGTTTACTCACTGAGCGTTTTTAGTTCCTAAAGTTACAAGTGAGTACAATTGGTCCTTGAAATTAAATAAATAAGCACAATCAATCCTCCATTTACTTTTTTTGTTTCCTTGCCTACTTGTTTAACAAGACATTTTTAGGTGATGTGGCAACCATTTTATTGTTAAAAAATTACTTATCACATTGTACACATCTAATTTAGGTCTTTCAACATTTCAAAACAGGTTAGAATAAATCCCTTTCCCCAAATTCAAAATTCCTAGAATATTTTTTTGTTTCTTTTCCTCAATTTTCTCAATATCGAACTATGATCGGTTCAGTTTAGAGGAAATAAAATAAGGAAGAAAAGACATGGAGGAGTGTTCCCGAATAACAAATATTTTGTTATTGAATATGGACATCATCAGTGTGATTCTAGGAATTTTTTTAGGGTGGTCAATTAAAAAACTAAAATTATAAAAAATCTAATTAAAAAAGAATTTAAATATATTAACATCACAAAAAAAAAAATGCAAGTACATCTATTCTTACAATTTCCCTCTGCTAATAACATGAAAAAGTAAAAGTGACTAATAACAGATAAAGTGAGAATTGAGAATTTTGAGATGAGAGTAATAACGTGAGAGAAAGTCTAAATGATGATAAAGAAGAGAAAATTCATGGTACCGTTAATTAGTGCCAATGCCACTTTTTTCAATGGTAAGTACCTGGTCACGTATGGGAGAGTTTTACTCACGTAAGATTGGCTTCTATATACTACCATGAACCCTAATAACTGCTACACTCACGCGTGCTCGAACACAGCCAGGTACATGAACAAATCTTTGCCAGATTTCGGGCTAGAAAGTATTGGAGGACTAGCGAGATAGATCTTAAAATGTTTGGCTACAAATTTAGTTGTAGTCTAAGGTTACAACTCTTATTTAAAAAATTAACATAGTAATATATTTTGAAAATCTAATTATTGGATTGCATGTTCTTTATGTTTTTAACACACATGTAAAATTTCATGCCAGTTGAATTTAAATTTTTTTTATGCATAATTTTGAACTATAAAAACTTGAGATTTTAACACTTGATTAATGACATAACTATTGATTTTTGATCTTCTGAAATTTTGCAAACATGGAAGATATAAGAAGAAAATATTATCCAACGGTAGATTTATCAAATTTACATCCTATAAAAAAATATTAAATGAAGTTGTAGCCTTAGGCTACAACCAAATTTATTGCCAAACTTTGTCCCTCTAGGAATATGTAAGATTCTTCCAATCTCTTTAAGCAATATTAAACTACTTAATAATTTTTTATTTGAATATGTATTTTAACAAATTTTTTATTGCATATTCTTTTTATAATGTTTTTAGTTACAAACTTTCTAGATGACAACAAATAAAAAACTTTCTGTTATAAAATATTTAGATTTCACGTTTCTTTTCTTAAAATTATACTTAGAAAAAAAAATTATGAATTGAATAGCAAAATAACATCCTTGTTAGCCAACTTTTGCCTTTGTGTTAAAATAAATAATTGCTTTTAACAAATACAAATATAATTTTCTTTAATTGAACCTGTGCTGTTCATAGCAACTCAAATACTTTTAAGTGAGTTTTACATGTATAATTCATAAAATTTAAATTAATGAAATTACAATTCAATTCGATTCAAATGGATTGTTTCAAAGATATAAAATAATAAGATGCCCGATATGGCATAGCAATTTTAGTTTATATATCATAGACAAGTTGGAAAAATGATTTTTCCCCTCTAATTATTTAAACTTTGAACTGCTTATACACAGAGAGATCAGTATTGACTACATGGGAAAAACTTGTTCAAGGGATCCTGTAAAGGGGTTTCATGAAGTCCATATTGACGACAACATAGAAGTAACACTAAGTAAACGTAGAGTAGAGTTATACAATGCTGTGATTGAAGAACGTGAGGAGTTCACAGTCGAGGCTGAAGTTCTTTGCGAGGTAACATCCACAAAGTACACCATTCTTCATGTTGCTGCACAATCTGGAAACACAAAAATTACAAAAAAGATTATCGATTTAGACCCATCACTCTTGCACGAGCGCAACTCGAAAGGCAACACTCCACTTCATATTGTCGCAAGTTTGGGGCATCTGGACATGACAAATTTTCTATTGTGGCAACACCAACACATAATGGTGCCGCTGTTGAAGATTACAAATGAAAGGAATGAAACGGCATTGCATGGTGCGGTACGAAATGGCCACAATAAGATTGTGAAGATGCTAATTGAAAAAGATCCAAGCTTGACTTCATTACGCAATAAGGATGGAGAATCTCCTCTCTTCATAGCTGTGGATGGAGGGTTTTTTGATATTGCTGAATATATCCTAGAAAATGAAGAATGCTGTGAATGCAGGGGAAGTAAAGGCTTGAATATCTTGCATGCTGCTGCCATTCGCCTGGATGAAAGTGAGTCCCCTAATATGTTTTAGTTTATCAATTTTAATTTAGTTCATACTAGTGTTTATATACTTTAGAATATTTGTTTCACTATATTCTAAAATAATAAGTATAAATAAAACAAAAACTGTAAGTTCGTTTAGATCCCTGTAAACTAGATTGTTTAACCTAATTAATTAACCAAGTGAATACTTAGGTTTATTATTCAGATCTAGGTTAAAACAAAACAATCATATCAAGTAAAGCAGCGGAAAAATAAAGAACACAAAGATATGATGACCCAGGAAAACCAAATCGGTAAAAAACCTGGGGAGGATTTAACCTAGCTATCCTCAAGGTAAAATAGCAAATCCACTAGAAAGAATTGAAGTTTACACAATAAGACTTAGACCACTAACATCCTATTGCTACCCAAGTGTAGGAAACTTACTACCATGAACCCATGATAGCTCCGAGACCACGAACTCCTTCTTTCTTTAATCTTTGCAAAACACAAACACCACCGTTTGTGACTTTGAGATCTCACTCAAAGGTTTAGCAATACAAACTCTCCTGTTTGTGACTCCAAGACCACCCTTGAAGGTTTAGATCATCAACACCTTTGATGACTAGAGAAGGCAGCAACTTCAACAATACCGGATCTTGAGATTCTTCAAGGAACAACACCAGTAGAAGTTATAAGAGAGGTTTTAGGAACAAAACCCTAAATACAAAAGAGGCACACTCTTCTCTCTAAAAAGCCTTATAAAAAACGTGCTTAGGGTTTCCTTTATATAGTGGGAGAAGTAGATTTGAAACCCTAATCCTTAATGGGCTAGAACTGCTGTTTGGGCTTAATTAAAATTCTGCAGATACGACTTTCGATCGGTCGAGCTTGTTTTTCGATCGATCGAACCAGGCAGATTCTGAAATCTTCTTTCTGCAGCTTGTATGTTCTTGTGTGCTCATGATTTGCCAATTGTTCTAAGCTCTTAGAACCTAACAATCTCCCCCTTTGGCAATTCGTGACAAAACTTTCATACAAAATGAAATGTTAAAATACAAGAACAACCCAATACAATAAAATGCCCAATTACATCACAAATCCTAATCTAAGACTCATAACCTAGAAGTTGCCAAGAAGAGGTAGAAGGTCTTGATCAGAATGCACCTGTCTTTCCTGAAACAATCAACAAACACATCACCGCATGTGTGGAAAGAAAGACATATAAACAATAATATGAAATAGAATATAAAAACAAAAATAAATTCTAACTCTCCCCCTAAGTTAGATACATCAAAAAGTTTTTATATTCTCCCCTTTTCAAAAACAATTTTCTCCCCCTAAACAAGACAATCAGGATTCCCAAGTTTTTATATTCTCCCATTTTCAAAAACAATTTTCTCCCCTTAAACAAGACAATCAGGATTCCCACATTTCATCTATTTCTCCCCCTTTTTGTCACGTATTGACAAATACAACTCAAACAAAGAGTAAACATGAGAGAAAAGAGAGAACCAAGGAAACATAAAACGGATTAGCTCTATAGAAAAAAGAGAGAACTCCCCCTATGAAGAGCAACAACTCCCCTTATGAACAACAAAGGCTTAAAAAAAAACTTTTCTCCCCCTATAAAAATAGGAAAAACAAAAAATATTTTGGGAAAAATAGTTTTAGGGAAAATTTAGGAGGTGGGGATAAATAAAAACACACAAACCCAAAAAAAATTGAGTTGAAGATACACATGAAGAAAAATATTCTCTCTTTCAATAAATGCAAACTTGACACTATGTGACCCATAAACAGTTGCATGAGTAGAGAAAGCATTTGCACATTGATTATCCATCATATCTCTTAAGAAAAATATTTTCTGCAGTTCACACATCAAGAAAAACAGCATATACTAAAATGTACAAAGGACTCAAAAATTAATCAATCAATTTTTAATTCAAGTTAAGTACCCAATTTAGCAAAGTGTATGCATAGTATGTGTGAAAACAATGAGAGATATGACTACAAAACTGCAAGATGGATACAGAAAACAATGCAACTCATGTGAATCCTAAACATAAACGATGCAAAAAAAATTTGGTCAAAAACTCTATAAACAGAAAAAATTTTCAGTTTCAATCGATCGAGCATCGATCGAATACCAATCGAGTCAGACAGAATCAAACCAAAAATTTTAATCGCAATTTCGATCGATGGAAAAACACCCTCGATTGGTCGAAATTCTGGAAAACTCAAATTTTTGAAAAACAGAGCAATTTAATGCAGTAACTCCTCAAAGCATAGTAATTCATGAATGAAATGCATGAGTATGAGACTAAAAGTTTTTCAAAAACACATGAATACAGCCCAGATCTTCCAAAATTAAGATTTTCAATCAATTTGTCCTTAAAACACAAATTTTGCATCAAAATCAAGGAACATATAATCTTGGATGGCCACAATAAAATCACACACAATAACATGTACAAAATTTAGCAAAGAGTAACTTGTGTAGTGTGTGCAACTAGCATAAGCTTGAGAAACATGTGAGGTGATATGTGAATAGTAATCAATCACAAAGTCTACAAAATTCATCACATACAAGTAAGAGAGACTATCACCTAAAAAGTTACATCATATAACTCTCACATCTCCTAGAATAAAAGCTTGCAATCATGTAAGTTTCTTGATTTGTCTCAAAATTAATATTCAAATTAATTGATTAGAAACTTAATAATATAGCTGTGATAATGTACACACCATTTTTATGAATTATGTGAAATTATTATAGCCCAATAATGTACACACCAATTTTAGTTAGAGGCAACACCTTATGTTCTTTTTGTGCATGTGCTACACTTTCTTGAGCACAAAATCTTACGATATGCACTAAGGTGTTCATGATTGGCTAGTAAACAGTGGTGAGATGGTTATTTATGCCTTTCTCAATAAGATTAAGTCTAACAATCAAAGACATGTGACTTCAAGATCAAGACAAAGTGATTAAAAACTATAAAAATCTTCCCACACAACATGCACTACAAAGACTTCAGCTAGTAAAGTGCAATAAATAAGCTTATCCAAGCTAAACAAAATACATAAACATGTTATGTAAAGATAATATGGCCAACCTTAATTATAAATCCAAGATATATAATACCAAACACATAAAAAATCTTTTTGGTTTAAAAAAAAATTATGACCAAAACTAAAAAGCACACTTTATGCTAAATGATAAAAAAAAATGCAAATGCAATGCATGACAGTGTTTAACTAAGCTATAGAGGGTACACAAACAAGAAATATCAATTTCTTAATTAACCCATGAGTACATGTACAAACTAGTACATACTCAAACAGAATAAAATAGCTTATCACTTATATAACACATGCTATTCAAGTTTCTCCACAATGTCAAGCATGTTCTAAATCAAGAGAGAGATATCATAATTCATGTAATCCTCAAAACAAATAAAACAAGACACAAAATAAAATATTTTTGTCTTTTTGAAAATTTGCAATGTTTTTGGATTTTTTTTAAACAAAAAAAAACTAAAAAAACAAAATAACCAAAAACAGAAACAAAACATGTCCACAAATAATTGAAAGAATTAAATTAGGGACAAGTCAGCAACACTCACCTTAGAGAATCTTTTCTCACCCATATAGCACGAGTCTTTGGCTTTGTAGGTGAAAATCCATGTGAAGCAGAGTGTGTTTGAGGAATTACACCAATCTTCTGAGAAAGACTGAAATCTTGCAATTTTCTTTCACAAGCCAACAAGCTTAAATTTTTCAAAAGCATATGAAACAATTTATATGAACTTATGGCAGGAGAAATATCATCACATGTCCTAGACTGCAACACAGAATGCTTAAATTTCAATTTATGACAATTAGAACAAATGTGACCGGAAACACCACAAAAGTGACAAACAGGAATAAATTTAGGAACATCAGTATTCCTAACAGCAAATCTAGTCTCAGATTTTGGTTTTTGCCTCAACAAAGAACAATTTGGTCTAATATGACCAACAACACCACAAAGGTGACAAGTAGGCACAAAAACAGATTTCTTTTGCACACTAACAGTAGGTTTAGACATAGGTTTAGAAACTTCAGCGTCTACATCAGAATTTTTACCTTTGTCTAACCTAGCAAAATAAGTCTTTTCTTTATTATTCTTCTTGAAAGGAGGGATATAAACTTTTTCAGTTTTAGGCTTAAGAGAAACAGAAACACTTCTGTTATCAACAACAGGCTTGGTACAAGTCAAATTTTCAATCTTAGCTTTAGATTCAACTAACTCTTATTCCAAGCTTCTCATCTTCTCAACTTGAGAGGAAATTTGATTTCTCAAAAATTCATTCTTTTTATTAGATTTATCTAATCTAACAATCAATTCCTCTTTTTCAAGATTAGCCAATTTTAACTCTTCCTTGAATTTCTCAGCAATTCTCATAGTTTTCATTAATTCCTTACGAAGAGTTTCACAGGCATCAAAAAGATCAACAGAAACAACAGTGTCCTTCTTATTCAAATCATCACAATCAAAAACAGTAAGACACTTAAAATTATCCATGATAACAGAGATCAAGGATCAACTCTTAGATCAAAGGATCTACAACAGAAGAGTTACCCGCTCTGATACCACTTGTAAGTTCGTTTAGACCCCTGTAAACTAGATTGTTTAACCTAATTAATTAACCAAGTGAATACTTAGGTTTATTATTTAGATCTAGGTTAAAACAAAATAATCATATCAAGTAAAGCAGCGGAAAAATAAAGAACACAAAGATATGATGACCCAGGAAAACCAAACTGGTAAAAAACTTGGAGAGGATTTAACCTAGCTATCCTCAAGGTAAAATAGCAAATCCACTAGAAAGAATTGAAGTTTACACAATAAGACTTAGACCACTAACATCCTATTGCTACCCAAGTGTAGGAAACTTACTACCATGACCCCATGATAGCTCCGAGACCACGGACTCCTTCTTTCTTTAATCTTTGCAAAATATAAACACCACCGTTTGTGACTTTGAGATCCCACTTAAAGGTTTAGCAATACAAACTCTCTTGTTTGTGACTCCAAGACCACCCTTGAAGATTTAGATCATCAACACCTTTGATGACTAGAGAATGCAGCAACTTCAACAATACCGGATCTTGAGATTCTTCAAGGAACAACACCGGTAGAAGTTATAAGAGAGGTTTTACGAACAAAACCCTAAATACAAAAGAGGCACACTCTTCTCTCTAGAAAGCCTTATAAAAAACGTGCTTAGGGTTTCCTTTATATAGTGGGAGAAGTAGATTTGAAACCCTAATCCTTAATGGGCTAGAACTGCTGTTTGGGCTTAATTAAAATTCTGCAGATATGACTTTCGATCGGTCGAGCTTGTTTTTCGATCGATCGAACCAGGCAGATTCTGAAATCTTCTTTCTACAGCTTGTATATTCTTGTGTGCTCACGATTTGCCAATTGTTCTAAGCTCTTAGAACCTAACAAAAAAAACAGTTAATTTTTTATCTATAAAAAACAGTCTAAAACATAAGTTTTTATTTTGGGAAAAAAAAAACTCAATTTACAATTATGAAAAACAGAGAAGCATCTGTTATGGTTGAACATTCTGTTTTACTCGTGCCTGGTTGGGAAACAATTTTTATCTAGTTTTTTTTTGCTAAAAGTATTATAGATATAAAATTGAAAACTAAATAACACAAGCAGATTGATTTTTTTTGGGTAAAAGTTCTGTAGCTAAAAAAAGAAGAAGAAGTAAAGTGAAACTCATGATAAGCAAAGATGTGAGAAAAAAATATAGGACCACAAATAGTAGTTTTTTTTACCCAAAAACAATGCCTAACTGCAGCTTTTTGGCCAAAAACATTAGAACAATACCGGGCCGTGTGAGGAAAGTAGCTACAAATAAAGCATATTTGCAGTGGGACCAAAATTTAAGCAAAAAACCAAAACTACAAACTTATTGAAAATTCTTTGAGATAATTAGGTACAGTTCATAAACGATCTGAAATATAGACTAGTCGGGTTCAAAAATAATTTGAAAGAAAGGCTATCTATCATGTGTTGTCTTGGGGGTAGTGGAAGAAAATTACCAATATGTTTATCTATATTGACCACTGCACTATTAATTATTACCACTTCTTTATTTTAGTTAACTCAATATATTAGTAAAGAGTTGAGAAATAAAAAATTTGGGTTCAAATCCTAACTGGAATTTAGAAGTTAAAATTGTATTGTATCTAAATATATATAAATATATATATATATATATATATTATGATTATTATTGTGGTGGAGTTTAGTTTTTTCTAATTTTTTCATGGGACCAGGAGGGTCTGTTACTAGCTTTACTTTTCCTTAAACTTTAGCAAGATCATGTGGGTCTTGGAAATTTTGGTACAGTGAAATGAGATATGAGTTGAGTTCAGTTTACGTTGTTATCTTGCTTCGGCTAAAATTTGCTACTTTGATCATTGATTTCCTGTAGACAATTTGTTTAAACTTTCCACTCAAGATTTTTTTACCTGGAAAGCTATTGTCTCATTCCTAAGAGAAGTGCGTCATAATCTATATGCCATAAGAAATAGCTTTTATCAAACGAAGATCCCTAAGGAAATTTTGGACAAAAGAAAAAAACTCAGTATCACAAAAATAGCTAGGTAATCCATTTCCCTTTGGGATGTATATTTCTCTCTCTCTCTCTCTCTTCCTTGGATGAATTATATTACTTCTCAGTGTTCTGGTTATATACTTTCAAATAAAAACCCTTTTTTTTTGGGGTCTATCTTTCTATTTTCTGAGATCAATTGAGCACATAATAAGAGCATAGCCCAAATCCATTTTTTTTTTCCAGAATAATTCAATTTGCGTGCGCAATATATTTTGATTAGTAATTTATATCAACTTGTGTTCATCATAATAAAACACAAGCAAACTTTTGTGAATATTATCAAGTGAAATTGACCGCAAGGACATTTTAAAGTCTTACATATATAATTATGAAAAAACTCTAATATAATAATTCTTTTTCTTTCTTTTATCTAGATATATATATATTTTTTCTTTTAAGGAGAATTCTAAATATGAATTTGATAATTATAGTAGTTACACCGGCATTTATTATCATGGTATTTGTATATGCACATAAAATTTCAACAAAATATGACTGTGAGGAAAAAATAAAAAGATAATTTACTAATTAGGTGGTTCAACCTTGTGTCCTTCATTCACAAGACAAGAGCCCCAGCAATTATATTTTCCCACTCCCTTTCTTTATAATACACTAGCACGTAGTTCATGCTTACGCATGAAAATATTAATAATTGTGATGATAAGATGTTCATCTTGGTAGATTCAGTTTCCACATTAAGTTTGGAATCTTCTTGGAAGTGCCAATGAAGCGGTAATGTATGAGAGTATGAAGAAAGGAAGAGTGGGACTTAACATTGTGTTTGAACCCAGCCTTGCTCTTAGAAATCCGAAAGGAGGAGGAGAGGGTAGTGTGTGGATCTAGTTGATAGAGGTTGAGAGAGAAGGAGGAGACATGAGATGACGATATGGCATTAGGAGGAGATGATGTTTTACTTTTATAGGCTTTCTCGTTAGACTCCTTGGTTCTAGCAGTGGGCAAGTGAGATGTTCACCCATAAAAGTGTGCAGGTGAGATATTCTTGCTTAGGCTAATGAGCATTGTCATTGTGGTTTTCTTAGCTTCCGTGTTAAATGTTAATGTATCATTTATTTGGGCACAAAAATTAGAAAATTTAGATAAAATACATGACACAAAATTGGAATCTAATTTATAATCTAATTAGATTTTTTTTTTTGAGCTTTGGTTAGGACAAGTGGCGCAAAATTAAGAACCCAAATCTAGACACATGGCACAAAATTGAAACTCTAATTTGAAATTCTATTTGAGTTTCTCTCTACTTCACTTATTATTATTACTAGTGTGTAACTCCGTGCATATGCACGGGTACATTTAAAAACAATCACAATTACATATTATATATATGATTATATTTTTTATGTATTATTATATTGACCTCCTCGTTTTCTACATTAAATTAACTAATTTGGCACAAAAATTTAAAAATTTAGATTAGATGGGACACGTGACACAAAATTAAACTCTAATTGAAATTCAATTTTTATCTAAATTAACTCACTTGGCACAAAATTCTAAAATTTAGATTAGATGAGACACATGGCGTAAAATTAGACAATAATTGAATTCCAATTGAAAATTTAATTGGATTTTCTCTCTGTTTTACCTATTATTATATATATAGATTATTATTATTATTATTATTATTATTATTATTATTATTATTATTATTATTATAGATTACAATAAAACCCATATTTATAATTGGGATTGTTCAATAATTTCAATGATAATTTAAATTAAATTTGAATTGTATATATATTAGTTATTTCGATCCCTTCATTTTCTCTAACAATTAAGCACTTGATTCACTATGTAATCACATAATTTTCTCTGGCTATCAATGTTTTAATTTGGTGTTCCAGGATAGAATTGCCACACAAACCAACTGTCTCTGCTCGAGAGATTTTAAAAAAAAAAAAAAAAAAAATCTTACTCAATGCACTCTCTTGATAAGTCGAAATATGTAATTAAAGAATGTAAAAATAAATAAATAAAAATCTTACTCTATGTGGTCTCTCTCTCTCTCCAGATTTTATGGAAAAAGTTATAGACAAATTTCCTAAGGCAATTACAGAAGATGACAACTTTGGCTGGACTCCTCTTCATTATGCTGCATACTTTGGCGACGAAAAACTTGTGAAACTATTTTTGGACACAGATAATTCCCTTGCTTACAAACAGAACAACGAAGGCATGTGTGCTCTTCACATTTCAGCCAAGGAAGGACATGTTGACGTAATGGGAATATGCATTGCGAGATGTCCATATTCTTGTCAATTGTTCGACAAAAGCCATAGGACAGCTCTTCATCTTGCAGCGGAAAGTAGACATATAAAAGCCCTTAAAATTTGTTTCCATAATAGGAAATTTGCTTTTCGTGATCTCATGAATGAGCAAGATGACGAAGGAAACACCCCTTTTCATATCGCTGCCGCAAATAGTAATTATGCACTATTAATGAGTCTGGCAGATGTCAGAAGAATGGGGGGTGCTGTGAACAAAAAAGGGGAGAGTATTCTCGACATTATTCAAGCAGATAGTCAACTGATGGAAGATGAAAAGGCAAGCCATGCAAATCTTAAAGTAGAATAGGCTTCAGGTAATCTATGGATGGCAAATTATAAAACTTTACTAAAAGAAAACACAAAGAAAGTGACATTCCTCTGGATTGCTTTTGTGTAGATTAATATGGTAATGATTGGTGAAATATAGAATGAAATACTCAAAGTAAGAATCATGCATGTACTCATATGTGAAAATTACAATTTTAGGCATTAGGAAGTGACATTTCTCTCTAAACACTTGCAGAAGATAATCATGTCAAATTTGAAGAGACACAACGTTCTATGGAGTTTGGACACAATGGTTGGCAGACAGACTACAAAAGTGAAGAATCATGAGGCAGAAGGAACTGGTGCAGCCAATTCTTCAGAGGAAAATGATAAGAAAGACAAAGAAGATGATAATAAGAAAGCCAAAGAAGATAAAAAAGATGATATCAAGGATTTGGCCAACTTCAATCTAGTGGTCGCCACAATCATTGCAACTGTAACTTTCGCAGCAGCCTTTCAAGTTCCTGGTGGAACTGGCGGTGACGGCTTGGCAAATTTAAGGGAAAAGGACAGTTTCACATACTTTCTGATATATGACTCATTGGCATTTAGGTTTTCAACTTTCTCAATTTTTGCCAACTTTGCGTATCCGTTTTTAGCAAAAGCTACCACGATCACATACACAATAATATTTTCCTTGGTATTAACTGAATTCTCCCTTATCTGTTTGGTCCTTGCTTTTATAGGAGGCACAAGATCAGTCTTGACTGAAAATTCATGGCTTCCTGAGGTCGTGTATGCCTCTCTTTTTCCCATTTCGTTTTTCTTAGTGAGACCTATTGTCGTTAGGAAAACTTTCCTGTACTCTGATAGATCCCGTAAACTACCGTGGTACCTTTGAGTTTAGTTCAGTTTTCGCTCAAGATTCCAACATTGATCCCCCACTAGCTCTCCATGAGGTAGTAAGTAATCACATGTCATCAATTTCATCCTCAGTTCTAAGGGTTCGTAGTCGTAGCACCTTAATTTTCCCTTGTCTTATCTTCATTTCTGCAACCTATGTGGTATTTTTACCGAAACTACAGAGTCCTCTGGCAGTTTGTTTAATAATTTATATATAAATTGCTTGTATCTAGGTTGAAACATGAAAGTACAATGCAATTTGGTCTACCGGCCTTTACGGTTTTGTCTGTCTTTTTGTACTTAATAATAAAGAACAGTTTGGAATCTATGTAATAGTTGGTACATTGTTTGTAATGTTCCATACACAATCATGGTAGATTGTGATATGAAAGGAATGAATTGCGTTTGTGTTTTAAGACTTGTCCCGCATTGAAAGAAGACAGCTTTTGTTGGATATCTAATATAAATTTTGTCACAAGCACCGAACTTTTCATCCAGGGACGAAACCAAGATTCGTACCTGAGGAGGGCCAAAGCTTAAAACCAAAAAAAGTTTATGAAAATAAAAACTAACATCTATTTCATATTCAACAAAATGCTACATACAAAATAAGTATTTCTTAAACATTTCATATTATAAAACACATCAACAAAGTATAGCATACAAAACACTTATTTTGTGCGCGATTTTTGTTTAGTCCATATATATATATATATATATATATTTTGTTTTTGTAGTTAAAGAGGCATAAATTTTATTTATTTATTTATTTTCTTGTAAGTCAATATCTAAATATTTTAGAAGAGGAGAGACAAATATATATATATATATATTTATATATTTAAGGGCAAATTTTAATTTTTTGTATACCATTTTTTTTTTAATTGGCATGGCCCCCCTCTGCCCCAGTGTAGGTCCATCCCTGTTTGCATCCAAAATTTTGTGTGAAAAAACTGATAAAATTTCCTATGTCTAATACTTCTGCGTAACTTTACAAAAAATACATCATTTTCACACCGTTAACCTTAGCATTAACATTGCTTTCTTTGGGTTTAAATATGTATGTTTTTTTACATTAAGGCTACACAATCGATATTTACTCTCCCTACCCTTTCTCTCTACCTCATAAAACCATCAAAGGAAAACAGAACTTTCAAAACCCAATTGCATAGCATAGACCCAACCAGGTCCGAAAACCAAGACACGGCCCCAATTCCAATGATCCCACCCAGTGATTCCAATCTCAAGTGGCACAACTCTTTCCTAGCGTTAGCCAACAACTCCAAGGCCCATGCCTCGATATGGGCCCAAATTGGGGTTGATAGTATCCAGGTTGTAGAATGAGGTTCAATTGGAGCTGTTGATAAATCAATAGTGCTGCTCATATCTCTCGTTCTCTCTATGCAATCTGCATTTGGTGTGAGGCAAAAAGCACAACTGTTTGATGAAATGCATGAACCGAAGTTTCCTTCACTAAAACTAAGATGTACGAGGTTGGGCTTGGGCAATGGGCATAGAGGGAAACTCAAATTTTTAGTCCAAATTTGGTTTGGGTTTTCTCTACCAATCCAAATTGATTTAAATTTCTTCATTTCTCACTGATTGAGACTCAAAGCTAATATAGTAGCCAAGTAAACATTAATGTCAATGCTTTACATCTTTGATCTGTTAGAGATTATAATAGTTTGGGTGTTTTATTCAGAATTTCAGATGGATTGCATTCTTTAGTGTTAAAAGCTAGGAAGCCTTTATTCTACGGAGTATGTAAATGAAAATTTTGAATTTTTAATGACTTTGCTAGAATTTTTGGTGTGTGGGTTGTTAAATTTTGTAATATGATTTGTTTTGGAAAACTGAACTTTCATTCAAGAAGAAAAATATACAACCAGTACGTTTCATTGTCAAGTTATGTTACTCAATTGAATTTTCCCAGAGCCCAGTGCTTGACCTACGACCGAGCTACTTTTTCAGGCAGATAAAACCCACTTTTGTGACCCTCTTAGTTGGGCCAAATTGGTTTGATTGGCCAAGTTTTGTGACTAGTCCTATGGCGGTATGGCCCCTAACCTTGATATCTTTAACGTAAAAAAGTTTGAGAATTGACATACACTTAAAAGAGTCTTTTGTTCCCCCCTCCCTTTGTAAGTTACTTCAATAGATCACTAAAGAAATTTTCTTTCCTTTTTGAAAATCTTTTGTACATAGTTCCTTTAGTAAATCCCTTAATTTTTTTTTTTTTTTTGAGAATCGTAATTCCCTTACTTGAATTCGTTAATATAATATATTCGTAGATCATACATCTTTTCATTTTCTTCTTTATATTATTTAGCACATAATTACTTCAGTATATATATTCTCTACTTGAATTTCTTGATACAATATGTTCTTGCTTGTGCTTTGTACCGGTCACTTGATCAGAAAACAAATAAGAATATTTCTTAAATTTTTATATTCTTTACTACATAATTCATTTATTGTATCCCTGGTTTAAATTTCTTAATATAATATATGTTTTTAGACTTTACTTCTTTATTACTAAAGTTTTGTTTGAATGTGGGTTTTATTTAACTCAAGTAGTAAAGTTTATTATTGTTAAATAAGAGTTTGATGTTTGAACCCTACTTATATCAAAAACTAATTAATATCTTAATTTAATGATATGGAGCAATTATCATGGGACGAATGTCATAAGTTGAAATTCTATCATATTTATATAATAATAAAAAGTTGTTTAAATGGTTTTCTTAGAGAAGTCATTAATTAATGTCTTAATTTAACAATATGGAGCAATCATCATGAAATGAATGTCATAAGTTCAAATTCTATCATAGTTACATAATAAAAAAAAGTTGTTTAAATGGTTTTCTTAGAGAATTCACAGAGCAAGCTTGTGGAACTAGTAGGTTTCAGTTAGCTCAACTGGTAAAGTCTCTGATGGTTGTATAAGAGATCTGGGGTTCAATTCCTGCCTACATCAAAAACTGATTGATGTCTTAGTCTGATGATAAAAAACTATCATCAAGAGTGGACCTCATAGGTTAAAACTCTCTAAAAAAATAAATAAATTAAAAAGCTTGTGGAACTAAATGATATATATTCAAGTAAGAGCTCTAGTTTTTTTTTTTTTTTTTTCTTTTTTTGGCAAATAACTTTTAAACAGAGATCAACCATAAATTTTGTTAGACAAATGTAACAGGATGTTCATAGTGGTTCTTGCAATACTTTTTTATGGTGAAAAACAGAAGTGGGCCTTGCAAATACTTCAATCTTCATGACTCATTTCTTGCGAACCCCATCAATTGGTTGCCCTCTTTAATTGCCTAATATTTCTTCTTAAAAAAAAAATTGCCTGCTGAAAGTTCAATTAGTGTGTGAAACACCAATGAATGGTTAGAGCCCCAAATTAAAATAACCAACACAAGCTTATAATCAAACAATATATGTGCGGAATATGAATATAAACTAAACCCAAATTGGTAAAACACTCTAAGCCATAATTAATCACAAACACAACAGCAATTAAATGGTAAAGAGTAAGGGAAGAAAGATACAAACACAAAGATAACACGGCGATGAGTTATCAAAGAGGAAACCGAAGTACTCGACGAAAAACCTCTCCGCCGCCCTCCAAGCAGTTAATAATCCACTAGAGAATAATGTTGAGAATTATGAATAGCAAAAGACCCTCCAACCCTAATCTACCCAGTGCACCTAAGCCCTCAAGCTTCTTGCTCCAACAGAGTTACGCCGAACCTTGTCTTCTTTAGCTTACCGAATCCTGCAATAGCCCATTGCATCAACCAAAATGAATTGGTCCCTTCTGAACTGCTTCCCAAGTACCAAAATACCTCCTCACTGATATGGGTGTGGTAAGATAAGGATTTGGCTAAATGTACCTCTCAAGGATATGACAATGGAGAGGGTAAGAGTAGAGGAATTTGGAGAATCAAAGAATGAAGGTTGTGGATGAGTTAATCTTGTTTTTCTTTAGGGTTTCTCTCTCAAAATTCTCTCTCAAAATTCTCTCTAGAGGCTCTCTACATTTCGTAGGTATAAGGGTATTTATAGTAGTGTGCATGAGAAATGTGAAAAGCCATGTTTCAACCAAACAGGGCATTCTGACGACTTAGGCTCGCGACTGGAACAAGTCGCGAGTTTGAGTCGCGAGCTAACTGCCTAGCCAGATTGGAAGTTTTATCCTATAGTGCTCTAGTTGTCGTGACCTTTCAGCTCCCCCTGCATGCTTCACACGTGTGCCATTTTGACGACTTGCCAGTCGTAAGATCCAGTCACGAGACTCCTTTAAATTGCACACATCTTGAGTTTTCTTCACACTCTCTCACACACTACCCTTATATAGTTTCCACCTAAATACAGGGTATCTAATTGCTAAATTACAAACAAATTTGGTACAGAATTAAGTCAACACATGATTGAATAAATTCAACCTTACAATCTCCCCCTTTGGCTATTCCGTGACAAAACCCTAAAACAAACTCTAAACTTAACATGTGAGTTGGGAATAGTTGCCAAAACTCACTCACACCTAACTCTAGAAACTGTGAAGCTCTTGAACCATATGAATAAGTTTTTCCTGAAAACAACAACACAAGACGATCATTGTATGTAGAAATCTTGAAATGCATATGGAGCAAGTACTATGCGATCAAGTAGTAAAGAGTATAGCAATAAAGCAAAACTTGACCAAACACAAACAATCACTATAAATAATGATCACAATGATCATTCACACAATAAATGAAAATCTGGACATGCAAGCTAATAAGCTTAATGCAAAATATCATTTGCATTTCCAACACTCAACCGATACAAAAACACAAGGTAATTGCATCAAGGAAAAAAAAATCCAATAAGGGCATAAGAGTGAAGTACTAAAGAAAATGCATAACATTAACTTAAAGTACTGAGCTACAAAGAAAAGGTACAAAACATAAAGTACAGTCTTAGATAGCTAAGCATTTGCACACCATATTAAACCAAGTACATGAACAGTAGAGTTTAAACCAAAGTATTTAACAAAATGCTGTGAAAAACCCAATCCAAAAAAAAAAAAACAAAACAAAACAAAATAAATAACCAACATAAACTAAACATAGAAGTGCGTAAAGATTCTCCCCCTCAAAATGATGGTACCCCTCAAGAGCTACTCCATAATCTCCCCCTTTTTTGACCAGAATGGCCAAAGGGCTGGTGCTATGTAGTGAAGTTGTTATACTTGGCTGAAAGTAGATTCATCTATTCTTGGATAGCAGTCAGCCTGTCAGATTGCTCATTTTGGACATCTCGTAGCCCATCAATCCTCTCAAGGATGACCTGAAATGCATCTTGAAGTACAGCAGAAGATGATGACGCTCAGCTTCTTTTACCACGACTTCGTGAGCTTGAGGGTTGTCTTTCTACTTTTGTCTTGGTATCCACAGGTTCTCCTTGTATTTGATCACCTTCCTCTTCATCACCAGGAAGACGTACTTTGATCTGTGCAATTGTTAGTGGATTTATAGCTGAAGGAGTGGGCATGAGACTGATGTCTTGGGGAATTTCCACACCTTTTGCTCAAAAGAGCCTCTTGAGAAGACTAGGGAGAATCAGCTTTGCCCTTGAAGTTGTCCTTGGCTCTAGCATTACTGATGGTGGTCATCTTCTTCACCAGGTATAGGTTGAACATCATAATGAATGTAAGACATTGAAGATCTGGCGGAATTGCCATGGTGTTGAGACACCTGCCTTCTCGAACACGCCCGATATAGGATTGAACCATTTCAATGGATAACATTCTATCCTTGTAGTGAGTGAAATCATGCTCTAGATCCTTAAAGCCAAGAACATCATCAATGTCCTCCAAGTCAATGTTGAACTCATGACCTTTAATCCGACAATTGATTTCATCCTTTTTAAAATGGCATTGGCATAGAATTCCCAGATCAAAGGTTCACATACCCCAGGGAGATCACCAAGGAGCTTGTCCTAACCTTTGTCTTGAAAACATCCTGAGATAAAATACCCCTTCAAATCAACCAAGTCCACAAATCTCTCTAGGATGATTGGATCCCTTTCATAGAAAAGAGTGTATCTCTCAAAGTGTTTGGTAGATCGAAACTGAGTATTATCCATTTTCTTCCTTTTGTCAGCTTGATGCACAGTAGTTTTCTTTTTCAGAGTCATCTGCAAAAACATAGCAGCAAAGACCACAACACAAGGCACAACATATGGAAACACCAGAGATTAGTAACAAGTTAGTTGCAATAAAATGCACTAAGGATAAGGCCAAAGATTAAACTCAAGCATAGGTAAATAGCAACAAGACATGAGAGAACACACAGCATCAAGGCACAACAAAGTTTCCTCAAACATATCAAAGAGTGTGTGTGTGTGTGTGGGGGGGGGGGGTGTGTGCGCGCACGCACGCGCAAAGAACGCCATGTATAACCCAGGGCATATTTCAAAACACATAACCAGAGATGTATTTTACAATCATAGAATTCCATGAAACCCTCAAAAACACAAAAAAAAAAAAAAATGTCTATAAGACATTTTACTTTGAGCATGATATACACAGCACAACACAAACAGGATAAGCGACTCAAAAATGAGAAGCAAACATGAAAAATGTATAATAAGCATCATATTATCAAAACCAACAAAATCCATTCATCAAACTCAACAAAATATACCTTAACCGTATTCAACATCATATTTCCAAATCTCAAATAAAGACACAAAATCCAAGATATCAAGGCAAGAATCAAGAAATACTTTGATAAAAATAGAAAACCTATAATTTTTCTTAAAGATTTGACGAAGAGATGATGATGAAAATGGAGGATTTTTGAGAGAAACACGGTGAGTTTAGAAGAGGGAGACAATGAACAGACACAATATGCGAGAGAAAACTGAAAAGTTTTCAAAAACTACCCTAAAAATAACCCTCATTGTGCAAAACACGCGATTTTCGCGATTGGAATGAGTCGCGAACAAGTCGCCAAAAACTCGTATGACAAAATTTGAAAAATTTGTCTATGTGTTTTTCGCGACTGGAAGTTCCACTCGCGAGTAAGTCGCGAAGGGAGTCGCGAATCATTCTGAGTACACCTCGTGACTAGAGCTTCCACTCGCGAACCAGTTACCAAACTGAGTCACAAAAATCCTAAAAACCTAGATTTTTGAAATTTTTCTAAGTCTTTTTCGCGACTTAGGCCTTGACCCGCCAAAGAGTCGCCAGGAATTTCTATGTAAGCTCGCGACTAGGGTCTCACGACTGGCTTGACCTGTGAGGCAGAGTCGCCAAAACAGGGTTGTACAGTTTTTTGAAATTTTTGAAAATTTTCAAACTATAACACTTTCTAAAAACAATAAAAAACACTCAAAAATCTTTTTGTGTTTGACCAACATATAATCGAGCATGTGCAACACATTTAATCAAGTACAATCACACAAATGAATAAGACATTCACTGAACATAGACATGTGTAATGTGTGTGGGTACCAAAGATGAGATAGTCCTTAGTCTAATGTTAAGTTTCAATTATCAATTCAACCAAGACATACACAATTAGCACGAGGAAAAGTGACCTATCTCAATTATAGAAATATGCATATATGACCTCCCACAAAACTTGATTACATACTTTTGAATCTTTTCATTTGGCTTCATATACACCATATCATTTAATCATTTTGAATCAATACATCTCATTTTGAGATCCATGCCTGAAATTTTTGATATTTCAATTTGTTGAGCAAGCTTTTTGCATTTTGGGCATCATATATTTTTATAAAAGTCACTTTCCCTTTTTTCTAGTCAAATACTAGTATGTGCAACGGTTTTTGCAGCTCATTATCTCTTTTCATTTTGAGATTTACATTGGTTGAGCTCTTTAAGCAAAGATAGTAAAAGAGTGGGAAGATATATAAGCACAAGTCTATGCAAGTCTCAAGATCAACAAAACCATTGACTAATCATTCATGACAAGATTAAAGATCTATTTACAACAGTCACAAAGATGTCAAGATTTTTCCCACAATGATATAAGTGCATAAAGGACAAGTTAAGCTCAAAAATGCACAAAGTCATTTGTATGAAGGTACAAGAGAAAACATGTTTATGACAATACAAAACAATGCCGATCAAACTTTTTGGATTTTCTACTTTTTATGTGTTTTTGGATTTTTGACACAAAAACAAAAAAAGATTGACCCAAAAAAAAATTGTAAAAACATTCAAAGCAAAATACAGACAAACAGAAATTTTCAAAGCATGCTAGAATGATACCAAAAAGCACACAACCAATCAAAGTCACAAAACTTATGAATTATTAATGCATGGACATGTTGTAATGTTTATGCATGTGTACCTTTCTTCACCCACACGACACTTGCGTTTGGGGTAATATCCCTAGAGGATTGGATACTATTGTTCTGATTTTCAAACCTTCTGGTAAAGCTTGTCAAACAGATGGTGAATGCATCAATCATCTTCATCACATCCCTCACTCTGGGATCACCTTCTTGACCTTTTGATTGCTTAGTAGTCCAATTCCCTTTGCCATGTCTTGGTCCTCTCGACCTTTGTGCACTTGAATTCTTTAATGCTTGAAGCTTATGACAATTCGGTTTGGTGTGTCCTTGAATTCCATAGTAATGGCAGAAATGTTGAGTTCTCGGACCTCTTTGTGACTTTGGAAGTGATTTCCCTTTACCCTTAGGTTTGACCACTGATTGGTTAGGAGGCTTAGTTAAAAGCACTTGGTAAGTCACATTCCACTTCTTCTCTGCCTTCACTTTCTCAACAATAGTGATTGCCACCATTGGTTCCTTAGCTTTTACAAACTTCGTATCCTTGGACACTTTGGCATTTGAACTGCTCTCTTTAGTGTATCCCAATCTGCTTTTGTCGGAGAAAGGTTTTTGATGAGCAAGCACTTCATCAAGCTTCTTGGAGGAAACCCGCTCTACTTTAGCATTAACTTGAATCACATTAAGCTCAAGAAATTTTATCTTTGAGTAGGCTTCGGTCAGCTCTCCATTCAGCGTCTCAACTTCACACTTAGTCTCCTTGTATCGAACTAAAAGACTCTTGTAGTCTTGCTTTGCTCTCTTCATTTTCTTAATGGCTGCTGTAGCCACTTTTGCATATTCACCAGTCCTCTCAATGAGGGAATTGTAGGTCTCTTGCAGTCTCACAGTTCTTTCATCTTCCTCATCATCAGATTTCTCTACTATCCCCATTGACTCCAATTCAGTGTGCTCACCAAGTTCTTCCACTAACACGCTTAAATCATCCGAAGATTGTATGGGAGCAATGGTCATAGATGAGGAGTAGTTTCCCTCTCTGTCATAGATATCTTTAGAGTCTAAATTAGAGGAGTCTGTGTCACTAAGAGTAGTGGTATACACTTTACCCTTCCCCCTCAAATAGTTAAGACCCTCTTTCTTGAGGTGTCCTTGACCGTTGCATTCATAGTATGTGATTCCTTAAGAAGATTGAGAATCCTTCCCATCTTTCTTCTTGAAATCCTTTTTCTCCTTCCAAGAATTTGGGAATTTTCCCTTCTCAGCAAATTTACCATTCTTTTTGAATTTCAAGAACTTTCAGAAGTTCTTAACAAGATACGCCACATCTTTTTCGACCTCATCCTCATCCGATGAGTCTTGAGCTTCCATTCTCTCATTGATTTTCTTTAAAGCAAGAGATTTGCTCTACCTTTGTAATGGTAGAGATAGCTCATAGGTTTGAAGTGAGCCAATAAGTTCTTGAACTTTGATGTCAACAAGGTCCTTGCTCTCTTTAATGGTAGTAACCTTTGCACGGAAGCTCTTCGGTAGTGATTGTAAAATTTTTCTCACAATCCTGGAGTCCTCCGTCTTTTCCCCCAAGTTAAACTTCCCAATTACAACCTCATTCAGCTTCCCATAAAATGAGTCGAATGACTCGTCTTCATTCATCTTCAGCTCTTCGAAGCCTGTGGTAAGCATCTACAACTTGGTGTCCTTCACCTTCTTGGTGCCTTTATAAGTCGTCTCCAAGATTTTCCATGCCTCCTTGGCAATTGTAATGTGAGAAATCTTGTGAAACTCATCTGGAGAAACACCACAGAAAATAGCATTTAGTGCCTTGCTATTAGCATTAGCTATCGCAAGGGCTGCCTTATCCCATTCAGATTTGGCGGCCTTCGGCCTAGTCCATCCAACATCTACAACATCCCAAACACTCTCATCAATGGAACACAAGAATGCCTTCATGTGGACTTTCCAAAATGCATAGTTGTTCCATCAAAATATGGAGGAGCATTAAGAGATTGAGATCGATCCATCTCAGATGGGGTTAAGGATCACACTTAGGTAATTAAACCACAACAAGTGCACCCACTCTGATACCAATTGAAAGTTCAAATAGTGTGTGAAACACCAATGAACGGTTAGACCCCCAAATTAAAATAACCAACACAAGCTTATAATCAAACAATATATGTGCGGAATATGAATATAAGCTAAACCCAAATTGGTAAAACACTCTAAGCCATAATTAATTACAAACATAGTAGCAATTAAATGGTAAAAAGTAAGAGAGGAAAGATGCAAACACAAAGATAACAAGGCGATGTGTTATCGAAGAGGAAACTAAAGTACTCGGCGAAAAAACTCTCCGCCGCCCTCCAAGCGGTCAATAATCTACTAGAGAATAAAGTTGGGATGCATGAATAGCAGAAAACCCTCCAACCCTAATCTACCCAGTGAACCTAAGCCCTCCAAGCTTCTTGCTCTAACAGAGTTATGCCGAACCATGTCTTCTCTAGCTTATCAGATCCCGCAATAGCCCACTACATCAACCAAAATGAATTGATCCCTTCTGAAATGCTTCCCAAGTACCAAAATACCTCCTCACTGATATGAGTATAGTGAGATAAGGATTTGGCTAAATGTACCTCTCAAAGATATGACAATAGAGAGGGTGAAAGTAGAGAAATTTGGAGAATCAAAGGATGAAGATTGTGGATGAGTCAATCTTGTTTTTCTTTAGGGTTTCTCTCTCAAAATTCTCTCTGAAGGCTTTCTACATTTTGTGGGTATAATAGTATTTATAGTAGTGTGTATGAAGAATGTGAAAAGTCATGTTTCAACCAAACAGGGCATTCTAGTGACTCAGGCTCGCGACTAGAATGAGTCGCGAGCTAACTGCCTGGCCAGACTGGAAGTTTTGTCCTATAGCGCTCCAGCTGTCGTGACCCTTCAGCTCCCCTTGCATGCTTCACACATGTGTCATTCTGGCGACTTGCCAGTCATGAGACTTCTTTGAATTGCACACATCTTGAGTTTTCTTCACACTCTCTCACACACTACCCTTACACAGTTCTCACCTAAATACAGGGTATCTAATTGCTAAATTACAAGCAAATTTGGCACGGAATAAAGCCAACACATAATTGAATAAATTCAACCTTACACCTGGTAGTTTGTATTTTTGTAATGCCTACATACTCATGGACATTTAACGTTTAACAATAAATAATATGTACTCAACCGTTTGAAATTGTTCGTGACCCTTTGGGTCGAACCAAATCATTTGGGTTGGTCAGGTTTAAAGGATTGGTGACTGGTCCTAAGGCCCTTAACTTTGATGTGCAGTGTGCTTAACAAAAATAAGTTTGAGCTTGACAAACACTTTGAAAGTTAGAAGAACAAGAAGAAGAATGTTTTTTTTTTCATAGGAGAAGAATGGTTTATTTCCTTTTTTAAGTACAAAAGAATTTTTCTTTGCCTTTTTAAAATTATTATAGTTCATGACACCTTTATTGAATCTTATCCCTTACTGTTCTTTTCTTTTTCAAAATCCTTACTACATAGTTCCCTTTATTATATCCCCTTATTCCCTTACCTTTTTTTTTTTTTTTTTTAAGAAGAGTAAGATTACACGTTGATGCTTTGCATCCATCATTTTAATCATTCATTATAAAATATTGTGAAGAGTAATATGAGGGGCATAAAAAAAAGTACACAACTTTTACCACAATAACTTGTCATGCATTGGCGTAGATTCCCCTACAGGGGCGGAGCCATGTTGTCCCTTGGGGGGGCCGTGGCCCCTGCAAAAAAAAAAAAAAAAAGTCCAACAGAGTAGGTATGAAATTTGATTGGGCCCCCCCAATGTTAGACATCTGACCCCCCCACTATTTCTACACTCCCAGCTTTAGTTTTGGGCCATAATTCTCCCAGGCTTCCCACCTTTAGTTTAGGCCTCTCACACTCCAAATAAAACACAAATTGGCCCACTAACATTTAAATACTAAAATCCAAACACATAACAACAAAATTTCACTTTCTCCTTCTCAAAAACCCACCCCACGATCCCACGGAATCCCTTATTATTTTCTTTTCTTTGCCTTCTCTGATACACTTCCCACTTCCCACTTTACTTCTTATTCTTTTCTTTTTCTTTGTCTTCTCTGATACACTTTCGGCTTTCCATTGTACCGCCTACCAGCCCCCAAAACTCAGTCTCAGCAACATCAGTCCTCCAATCCGAAAAAAAAAAAAAAAAAAAAATCCTGACCAATTTTTTCTTTCTTCTTGCTTTCTAAAACAAATCACTCCGCATACTTCATTGTCAAATTTTAGAATTTGGAACTTGGTGACTGCTTGGTCATGGTGAGTTTTCTTCTCTTATTTAAGCACTAGACCTTCATTATTTTCAATGTCTTTTTTCTTTTTTTTTTTTCTCAACTATCTACACCTTAATATTCACATGCTTTTTATATTTTCATAGATTTTTAGAGAAATATATGATTGACGCATTGAAGGCATGGGGATGGAGATTGTTTGTGAATCTGTGATGCCTGATGAGTCTTGAAGGGAAGAATATCTACAGTTGAGCAATAAGCATTGCCAGTTTGCCGCACGGTCCACCCATTTCTAAGGTAAAATTATTTTGATTTATTTCCTATTTTTGATTAGTTAGATATCATGTGGCTGTGAGAGTTGTTAAATTGTTTGGTTTATGTTGTGTACAAATACTTGTGTGTTTAATTTTTGTTTTTGTTTTTGTTTGAAGGATTATTATTAATTAAAGTTGTATTAAAAAAAATTAAAATACAGGAAAATTTTAATAATAGGAATGAATAAATGATGATGATTGATGGGTTGACTGTTTAAATTATAGTGAAAATTTTGTTTTTTCTTGAGTATGGATAGCATCCATATAACTAAGTAAAAATTTCTAATTAAAATTTTATTTTTTAAAGTTCTTTTCAGGTTAATTTTTGAGTCATATTCTTAAAGCTAAAAGAATTATGAGCAAACGAAAAACAATTGATGCATTCTTTAAGAAAAAAGATGTTAGCAATTCAGAAATTAGGACACCTGTGGCTGTGGCTGTAGAAACAAATGTTGATACTTTAATGCCTGATGAACACCAATTTGAAGAGATAGATCGTGATCCGGGATCACGTAAACAAATATGTGAATTCTCTATCAACAAACAAGATGAAATCCGATGAGCTTATCTCAAAGAAGGTCCATATCAACCTAAAAATATAGACTATCCATACAACGATGATACTCATCGTCGTTGATTTCAAGCTTCATGGTTTGAATCACATAAAGATTGGTTGGAATACTCACCTTCAATGGATGCGATATATTGTCTACCTTGCTATCTTTTTAGTAAGAAACCAATAGGTCGTCCCGGATCAGATGCATTCATTTCAACAGGTTTTAATAATTGGAAAAAGGTGAATGATGGAATGAATTGTCCTTTAATTCGTCATGTAGGGAAAGAGCCAAACTCCCCACATAAAAATGCTGTAAAATGTTGTGAGGATTTAAAGAATAATTCACGACATATTGACAAGCTAATTGAGAAAAAAACGTCAAAAGAATTAGAGAATAATCGATTGCGACTCAAAACCTCAATAGAGTGTGCTCGATGGCTAGCATTCCAAGCTTGTGCCTTTAGAGGTCATGATGAAAGCCTTGATTCAAAAAATAAAGGTAATTTTATTGAATTGATAAAATTCACATCTACTTTCAATGACAAAGTAGCTAGTGTTGTCTTGGAAAATGCTCCACGAAATGCCAAATATACATCACCCACAATTCAAAAGGAGATTTTGCATATTCTTGCTAGTAATGTGCGAAATGCTATTCGTGAAGAAATTGGAGATGCAAAATTTTGCATTCTCATTAATGAAGCCCGAGATGAGTCAAAGAGAGAGCAAATGGCCATTATTTTGAGGTTTGTTGATAAAAATGGTTTCATTAAAGAGCGTTTCTTTCATGTTGTACATGTTAGAGATACTACTGCGTTGACCTTAAAGAAGGAGATATGTGTTGTCCTTTCTCGTTACAACCTTCACATTGAGAATATTCGAGGTCAAGGATATGATGGAGCTAGTAATATGCGTGGTGAATGGAATGGATCACAAGCTCTATTTTTTAAAGAATGTCCCTATGCTTATTATGTACATTGCATGGCTCATAGGTTGCAATTGGCTTTAGTTACAGTATCTAGAGAAGTAAAAGTTGTTCATCAATTCTTTGATCATTTCACTAATATTATCAATATTGTCGTTGGTTCTAGTAAGCGTAATGATGAATTGCAATATGCTCAAGGGGAAAAAATTGAGAATATGATTGCTTCTAATGAAATTGAGACTAGAAGAGGAGCAAACCAAATAGATACTTTGCAACGGGCTGGAGATACACGTTGGGGATCTCATTTTCAATCTATTTATAGTTTGATAAAAATGTTTGATGCAACTTGCAAAGTTATCAATACTATCTCTGAGGAAGGGGCTAATTATAAACAACGTGGTGATGCCGAGGGAGCTTATCAGGTATTAACATCATTTGAATTTATTTTAATTTTGCATATGATGAAAGAGATTATGGGAATTACTAATATTCTTTGCCAAGCTTTGCAACAACATTCTCAAGATCTTTTAAATGCCATGCATTTAGTTTCAACTACAAAATCACTTATTCAAAAGTTGAGAGATGATGGATGGGAGTCTTTACTTGCTAGTGTTACATCATTTTGTGGACAACATGAAATTGATATTCCTGATTTAAATGCTCGTTACACTAAAGCTCGAGGTAGATACCGTCATCAAGATGAAGCTTTGACAACAATAGAACATCATTTAAGAATTGACATATTTACAGTTGCAATAGATTTTCAATTGCAAGAATTGAATAGTAGATTTTGTGAGCTAACAGCAGATCTTCTCACTCTTAGTTCAGCGTTAAATCCTAAGGATGCTTTTAGATCATTCAAAATTGGTGATATTTGCAATTTGGCTGAAAATTATTATCCTCAAGATTTCACTGAGCAGGAAATTTGTCTTTTGAAGCATCAATTGCAACATTATGAGCTTGATGTGACAAAGCATCCAGATTTTCAGAATATGGGTACAATATCTGAGCTATGTAGGGGATTAGAAATTTCAGGGAAGTCTAAATTTTATCATTTAATTGATAGACTGATTCGTCTTGTGTTAACTCTTCCATTTTCTACAGCAACTACAGAACGAGCTTTTTCAGCTATGAAACTATTAAAAACAAGACTTCGCAATAGAATGGAGGGTGAACTTTTGGCAAATAATATGATAGTTTATATAGAAAAGGAAATTGCTGGGAATTTCACCATGGAAATGATTATGGATGAATTCTATTCCATGAAAAATCGTCGTCAGACATGATTTTGATGTGAAATGTTTTTTTTGTGTGGATATTTTTGTATATGTCTATAGTGAACTAGACAGTTTTTGTATGTTCATTGATGTTTAAGATATATCAAAATTGAAATTTCATATTCAATAGACTTTTGATTTATGTTTTTTATATCAATACTTAGAATCGGCCCCCCCATGTAAAAATTCCTAGCTACGCTCCTGTTCCCCTACATTGGCGCCATGCATAACAGAGAACATGTAGAACTTCCACAATATAGATAAGAACAACAAAATCCGCATCACAACTCTTTTCTTAATGCATAGGCACGAGCTACTAATATAATTCACAAACTATAAAATACAAATATATAAGATTAAATATATAAAGTCAAGAAAGAATACAGCATAACTAAATGATTAAAGTAACGTATAAGAATATTCCAAGTCTAACGGGTGTAATATTGTTAGGTTCTAAGGCTTTAGGAACTAAATGTATTAAAACTTCAATTTGTAATGTGTTGACAAACCATGATAAAAAATTAAAGTCTAAATTAAGATTGCTCAAAATGTGTTTATTTGTAAAGTTAGAATCGAGTGATTGCAGGATTTATTGATCTAAATCTGCAAGGCTCAAGCGATCGACAATTAGACTCAATCGATCGAAGCTCGTGCAGATTGTTTTTTCTGCAGAATTTCCAACTTAGCCTAAGCCCGGTTTGATATGTAGGGTTTTATGTTTTACTCCAAGTATAAAAAGAAACACCCTAACTACGTTTTAGAAGTCTTTTCTGTGCTGTGAGTTGAATCTCTTATAAGATCTAGAGGTGTTTACTTTTATATACACTTAGGGTTATCAATATAAAGATTCATATCAAGAACTTTGTGATCACTTCAGTTGCTGCATAAAGAACTTAAAGAAGATCTGAAACCTTTGAGTGGAGTCTTAATGTCACAAGTGGGAGTACTTGTGGTTGTAGTGGATCAAGGAAAGAAGTAGTCTGTGGACTTGGAGCTATCATGTAGTCGTGGTAGTAATTTTTCTACTCGAGGTAGCAATAGGATGTTAGTGGTCTAAGTCTTATTGTACAAACTTCAATTCTTTCATAGTGGATCTGTTTTACCTTAAAGATAGCTAGGTTAAATCCTTCCCAGGTTTTTTACCGGTTAGGTTTTCCTACGTTATCATATCGTGTGTTCTTTATATTTCTGCATTATTTACATAATATGATTTTATTGTGTTAACCTAGATTTGAATAATTTATCTAAGTAATCACTTGACTAAATAACTAGGTTAAATAACTTGTGTTTTAAGGGATCTAAAAACTTACAACTGGTATCAGAGCAGGTTAGCTCTTGTATTTAGATCATTTGATCCAAGAGTTGATTCTTGACCCCTATTGTCATGGAACACAGTCACTCTCTTGTGATCCCACCCCACTTTGATGGGAACAACTATGCATACTGGAAAGTAAGGATGAAAGTATTCCTAAAATCTATTAATGAGAGAGTTTGGATCTTCATTGAATACAAATGGGAGAAACCAGCTACTCCTATAAGCAAGTGGTCAACTTCTCATAAAGAAGCAATTGCTTTTAATAGCAAAGTCATGAATGCTATTTTTAATGCTGTTTCTATGGAGGAATTTAAGAGAATCTCTAATGTTGAGATTACTTATACTGCATGGAGTATTCTCTAAAATGTGCGTGACGACACAAAGGCAGTTAAGATTAATAAACTGCAGTAGTTAACTACTAGATTTGAAAGTATTAGAATATCTGATGATGAATGTTTTGATGAATTCTATGCTAAACTGAATGATATTGTTAATTGTGCTTATAATTTGGATGAAATTTATGAACAACCTAAGATTGTTAGGAAGTTATTGAGATCCTTGATTGAGGATTTTGGACCCAAAGTGACTGTTATTACTGAAAGCAAGGATATGGACTCCATCTCTATTGATGAACTTGTAGAATCTCTCCAAACCTATGAGTTAGACCTACTCAAGACAAACAAATTAAAATCAATGGCTCTTAAGTTAGTTGATGATGTTGATGGGAATGGATTTAATGATGAACTTTCTTCTACAGAGATTGCTTATTTTGTCAAAAACTTTAGAAGTTTTCTTAGGAACAATAACAGAAAGGGAAGAGGTAAAAACAATGCTGAACTTAGAAATTTTAAGAGGAATGAACCCACTAAAGTGAACAATACTGATAAATCTAAAGAGAAAGTAAGTCAAACCTCTAATAATTTTATGAGTCAACAATGTTTTGGTTGTCAAAGGTATGGTCATATGAAATCAAAATGTCTTACATTTTTTAGATCAAAGGGTAAAGCTATGGCTGTAACCCTTAGTGATAATAAAGTTTCTGATCATGAGTATGGTAGTGATAAGGATGGAAACTTCATTACTTTCATAGCTATTGTTGTAGTTGATAAAAGTGTTGTGGTTAAAGAGAACCCTTCTAATGGGGAACTCTCTAAATGTGTTGATTTGCATGAAGCTTATAATAAGCTTTGCAAGGTTGCTGCAAAGGATACTATGAATGTTGACTTAGGTTTGAAGAAAATTACTTCTCTTGAACTTGATAAGAAAAATTTGTTGTTGAAATTGTTTGATGCTAATGAATTGATTAATAAGGTGAAGATTGAAAACAGGTTGTTGCTTGATAAGGTTAAGAACCTAGAACTAGAATTATTTGTTGCTAGAGAACAAACAAATAGGTTTGCTAATTCTAAACTTGATCACATATTGAGTATTCAGAAGTCTGCCTTAGAAAAAACTAGTCTAGGTTTTGCAGATAGCATCTCTGTGTCTAAAACTCATTCCACAAACTTTGTTTCTTCTTCTGAATCCCCCAAGAGTGAGATTGTCAAACCAGTAGAAGTCATACCACCTCCTAGGAAGATTAGGGTTTGATCTTAAAAGTCTAAACCTAAGAATCCTAACCTCCCCAAGGATAAGTTGCATGATAGACCTTTGTGGGTTTGTCATTTTTGTGGAAAGATTGGGCATATCCGTCCTAATTGTTTCAAGTTACAAGTTGCCAAGTGAGCAAATAAGTCAAAAGTACTTGTGCCTCAAGCACAAGATCCTATGGTACTTATTGGTGAATTGGTAAAGGCTTTAAACCTTTATACCAATCCCGGAGTTACTCAGAATTCTCGTATGAATAATAACTATGCTAGAGTTGCATCTAAAAAGTTTTAGATGCAAAAGGCTCAATCTAACTGAGTCTTTCTGACATGGACCTTGTGCTTCATCTCTCTACTCCTTGTGGCCATTCTACTATTATTGTTTTGGTTTCTTTTTACTTTTAGGATTTGAATTACATTACATTCATGCATTTCATAATAGGTTGTTTTTGTTATTCCTTATTAATAAAAAAAAATGAAAAATGTGTTTTGTATTATTTATCTTGGATTTGTAATCAAGGTTGGCCATATTATCTTTACATAACATGCTTGTATACCTTGTTTAACTTGGATGAGCTAAATTTTACTGCACTTTGCTAGTTTTTAGCTATGTAGTGCATGTTGTGTGGGAGTTGTTCAAAGTTTTTTATCACATGATCTTCATTTTGAAGTCATATGCTTTTGATCATTTGGACTTGAACTTAATGAGGAAGGCATAAATAACCATCTCACCACTATTTACTAGCCAACATGAACACCTTAGTGCATATCATATGATTTTGTACTCGAGAAAGTGTAGCACATGCACAAAAATAATATAAGGTGTAGCCTTGGATTAAGACTAAAATTGGTGTGTACATTATTGGGCTATAATAAAAATGACACAATAAAATAAAATTGGTGTGTACATTATTGGGCTAATCTAATAACTTCCAAATGAAATAAAATTGGAGTGTACATTATGAGACAAAGTCAAAAGAAACTTACATGATTGCAAGTTTGTTTTTTAGAAGATGTAAAAGTTATATGATGTAACTTCTTAGGTGATAGTCTCTTTCAAACTTATGTGATAAATTTTGTAGAAAATGTGTTTGATTACTATCTACTTATCACCTCACATGTATCTCTTGCTATAACTAGTTGCACACACTATACAAGTTATTCTTTGCTAAACTTAATACATGATATTGTGTGTGAATTTGTTTTGGCCATCCAAGATTATATGTTCTTTGATTTTAATGCAAAATGTGTTTAATGTTTAAGTTTTTGAGGTCAAATTGGGTGAAAAAAAAAATTGTTTTTGAAAGATCTAGGTTGAGTTCATGTATTTTTGAAAAACTTTTAATCTCATATTTATGCATTTCATTCATGATATAAAGTGCTTTGAGGAGTTTCTGCATAAAATTTGCTCTGTTTTTCAAAAATTAGAGTTTTCCAGATTTTCGATCGATCAAATCTGTCACTCGACCGATCGAAAATGCGATAAAAATTTTGGGTTGAATCTGTCTGATTTGATTACTACTCAATTGATCGAATTTAATTTTCAATCGATCAAATCTAATTTTCGACCAATCGAAAATCGGTCAGTGAGTGTTTTAAAAAGAAGTTTCTCATGTGTTCTTCAAACTTTTCAAACTCTTTTCTCACTGTTTCTCTTCGATCGATCCAATCTAAGTCAATTTTTGTCATTTTCTCCTAAAATCTTTCAAGGGATTTTTTCTTCAAGCACTAGTAAGTCCATTTTACCCTTTCTTTTTCATTAAAATCACATTTTTCATTGAGAATTTCGAACATAGAGATTTTAAGATTTTTGTTTATTTGAGTTGTTGTTAATCATTTTTGTTACATGCGTTTTTGTTGTTAGATGTTATAAACATGATTCCCATGCATTAATTTGGTTAATTTTTTGATTTTGGGAAAATTGAAATTTCTAAGGCTTGAAACTTAGCGAAATTGGAGACTTTGTTCAATTAGGCTAAAATTGATTAAATTGACTTGTGTTGTTGATTGATTATGTCATTATATGATGTTTTCTAACTAATGTAATGATTAATTGATCAATTTAGCTTAATTTTTGGAATTGGTTTTTCAAAATTTGGGGGTTTTGAATTAAAACTCAGTGTTCAAGTCAGTTAATGGTTTTTAAAGTAAAATTGAACGAATTTCAATGCATTAGAGCATGCATCATATGTGCATTCATTACATGCATCATATAGATTGTTATTTATTAATATTTTTGTGCTCTAACCCTTTCTAATGCAGTCTGCCCTTGTGTTTTTCTTTTGCTTTGTTTCTGTCTTTCCTTTCCAACCCTTAGCATCATGGTTAGGAAGACTAGAGCTAAGAAAACATCCTCCTCCTCCTCTACCCATGTCTTTGAGAGTGATAAGTTCGAAATCGAGAAAAACCAAGAAACCTATGAGAAGCTTAACATATTTAGGTCAGTATGCGCTAAGCATAAGGTCATTTTAGATGAGTTAAATCCGGCGATACATAGGAACTTTGAGAGTAGGGGCTGGTTACCACTCTTAAAGGTCGAGCATCCTCCTCTGGCTGCATTGATTAGAGAGTTCTATTCGAACCTCTCTATCCACTCCGATGATTCCAACACTCAATATGTGAGAAGTTGGATAAGGGGCGGAGAGTATGTCATTACTCCTTCTGTAGTGGCCTCTGTTCTTAGTGTACCTTTGGTACGGCAGCTCATGTACCTATACATTGAGACCCCTCCTCTTGATGACATTTGTCCTATAGCGCTTCAGCTTTTGGAGATTCATTATCTGCTTTTCCGGATTTCTTGTCATTTTATTTGGCCTATCTCTCATTTACACACTAATCCCATTGAGCGGTCTGCTTTTTTGTATGCTCTAGTTACCGACACTCCTATGAGTTTTCCTACTCTTTCATTCGATCTCTTGTTGAGGTTTATAGGAGTAGTGCAAAATCTCATGGTCTTTTCTTTCTAGTTTTTATTCATAGGATTTTATTACATTTAGGTTTAGAGGATTTTCCTACTTTTGAGCCCATACATATTATAGCTCCCCTTAGTGCCACATTTCTTAGGTAAAGAACAGCTTAGATGAAAGCTAGCTCTAAACGCCCTAGAGTCAAGTCTTCTATAGGTGCATCTCAGCCTCCTACTTCAGATGATCCTATTGTTGAGGAGTATGTTGACCCGACAACTACTGTTGATCCTCCACTTTCTTCATCGAGTGATGCTTTTATACGGAGTATGCTGGATAATGTGATGACCGTTTAGGTGGCTCACGGACAGATTGTAGTGGATATGCTTGCTGAGCTTTAGGCTTTATGAGCTGATTTAACGGGTGTTAGACATTCTACTCCACCTCCACCTTTTAATGATGAGTCATGATTGCCCTTTGGCAATTCGTTACAAAAAAGGGAGTACTTACTTATGCATGTTGATAGGGGGAGTTTTTGTTTTGGAGCATAGTTTGTATTTAGGAGCTTCTTTGATGTATTTCATTTTTTTTTTTTTGGCTCTTGATGTATTTATCTTTTATGGGTTGTATATGTTAGGGGGAGAAACTATGTTTTTATGTTTCTTTTATTGCTTCTTGTTTCACATGTGATACATTAATTATTGATTTATATTATGAGGTTATTCATGGTATATGTCTTTTATTTTATGTTGTGTGAAATCAAACATTTTCTTTTGTTTTACTTGTATTTTCCACACATGCATTTATGTGTTTGTTGAGTGTTTCAGGAATATACAGGTTACTTCAGTCATGGCTGCTGTTTACATTGGAAACTGAAAGATAGTAGTTATGTTGAATTGTTTTTGGGCATTTTATTTAAATGGGTTGTTTTGTAACTTTGAGCATTTTATTTTTGTAATGTGTTTTGTCACGAATTGCCAAATGGAGAGTTTATTAGATTCTAAGACTTTAGTAACTAAATGTATTAGAATTTTAATTTGTAATGTGTTGGCAAACCATGATCAAAACTTAGAGTCTAGATTAAGGCTGCTCAAAGTGTGTTTATTTGTAAAGTTAGAATCGAATGATTGCAAGATTTATTGGTCTAAATTTGCAAGGCTCGATCGATCGAAAATTAGACTCGATCGATCGAAGCTCTTGTAGATTGTTTTTTCTGCAGAATTTTCAACTCAGCCTAAGCCCAGTTTGATGTGTAGGGTTTTAAATTTTACTCAAAGTATAAAAGGAAAAACCCTAGTTACGTTTTAGAAGTCTTTTGTGTACTTTGTGTTGAATTTCTTGTGAGATCTAAAAGTGTTTACCTTCATACACAGTTAAGTTTATCAAGATTAAGATTCATGTCAAGAACTTGGTGATCGCTTCAGTTGCTGTATAAAGAACTTAAAGAAGATCTGAAACTTTTGAGTGGAGTCTCAAAGTCACAAGTGGGAGTACTTGTGGTTGTAGTGGATCAAGAAAAGAAGTAGTCTGTGGACTCGGAGCTATCATGTGGTCGTGGTAGTAAGTTTTCTACTTAAGGTAGCAATAGGATGTTAGTGGTCTAAGTCTTATTGTACAAACTTCAATTCTTTCATAGTGAATCTGTTTTACCTTGAGAATAGTTAGATTAAATCCTCCCAAAGTTTTTTACCGGTTAGGTTTTCCTAAGTTATCATATCGTGTGTTATTTATATTTTCGCATTATTTACATGATATGATTTTATTGTGTTAACTTAGATCTGAATAATTTATCTAAGTAATCACTTGGCTAAATAACTAGGTTAAACAATTTGTGTTTTAAGGGGTCTAAAAGCTTACAAATATAATAAGCAAAGTATCAAGGATATGTACAGATTAATAAGGAGAAGCCAATATGTGTCTTAGATCTCAAGCATAAAAGCAAAAGTCACGAGTTTATAATAAATAAATAAAAATTGTAATATTCGAATATTCCAAAGGAAATGTATAGAGAAGGAAAAGTAGAAAGCTTGGTTTTTAAAGTTCTACTTACTTTAATAAGACAACCAATCAGTGAAGCAAAAAATCACTATGGTTAATTATCAAAATTCAGTCTTAACTCAAAGAAATTAAACATAGTGGAGTTAGTACGAATTGCTTTGATCTCACAATGACAATATCCTATAAAACAAATTAAAATTAAAGTCTATTATCGATAATAATTCTATTAATTTAATTGCTTTCATATTGTGGATTTAAATTTTTTCATTATGGATATTAATAAATCCTTTTTGGATTTAAGAACTCACATTTTAGTTAAAACGATATCTACTTAATAACAATAATAATTAGCTAGTTCGTGAGAATCACTTTGGGACTCAAACACGTCACAGAAATATTACAAGAGTACAGGATCCAAACAAACAAAAGTGAGAATTACTTTTTCTTTGCTATATTCTTTTCTTTATCATTTCTCCCTTATAATATTTATCCCTAACTGGGATTCTTTGTTTTATTATATTCATTGCTTGTACTTCCCAGATACTTAACTTTAGCAACGGCCTACCAGGTACGTCCATAAATTTGAACTGTACTTAGAGAATGGAGAGTACAGACAATCATAAGGAAAGTTGTGACGGCGAGCGAGCTAGCGATTGATTATATATTTAGTATAATCACCCACCCCTCTGCAGGTACGAGCCCTCATTTTTTTTTTTTTTTAATATTTAGTATTGTTTAATAGAAGTTTCCAACAGCATCAGCCACCTAGTTTTGTCAGAAAACTGTGATATGATTTTCGTAGTAGAAGTAGCATTAGAAGGGTTATAGTTTATGTTTGACTTGTGGTTATGTTTTGTGGGGGTCAAGATGAGGGTAGTAGATTACAATATCGGCCATCCAAATCCCTCAATTAACCTCTTAATTGTAACATGATCTTTTTACTTAATAGGTTGATATGATATGATTCACGTAATCTGTTTGATAAATAAATGCCGTATTAGGTTGATATAGATGACTCATTTTTTATTTTTTATAAATATATTGTATTGTGTTGGCATAAACAAGACAAATCACCTACAAAAATATGATGAAAAATGATAAACGTATCTTATATTTTGAAAACACATAAATTATAATAACTATAACCAAATAAATTATACAAAAATTCTAATTTACAATAACATCAATTAAAGTACAAATATTTTACTTCAATCCAAAAAAATTCGATCAAATTTTAGAATATAAAATCTAAAAAAAATAAAATAAGCTGAGAAGAGTCTTCATGTTTTTTGAGTGAATAGGTACCATAGAGTAACAATGAAAATTTTATCAATATAACCAATTGACCGTTTATCAATCTATCATAGCGAGTTGACCCATATTGACACAAACCCATTTATCCTAAAAATTAACCTCCAAAAAATTGTGTTGGGTTAAAATTGTGTTTGTGGGTCATTTGAAACCTTGCTGCCCAAGAAATGATGAGTCTCTTGCTATGATACCTATTACATATTTGATAGCAAGATGTCCATGTGTGAAAAGTTGCCCAATAGTGACTACTTTAATTATCTTTTCTTTGGTTTTGTTAGACTTTAATCATCTTATACACCATTGTCGACTACCTATAGGACATAGTTCACTTCCAAATTGGTTTGCAAAACTACATGAAAATTCAAATAATTATTCATATATATATATATATATATATTTTAGTCACATGACTTATTTAGTGTATCGTGCATCTTGTTAATAAAATAATTTCATAAATTATTTTATTTGATACGCGTTGATGATTTTATGAATTTCCATATAATTAGGGATTGAAGGAAATTAAATTCTCTAAATGACCTTAGAGGAAATCTTTGTCCATATATTAATTAGTTCAATTATTTATTTTTAAAGCAACAAGATTGTATGTTATGACTAATGTGTGTTATGAAAATGGGTTTACCATTATTATTATTATTATTATTATTATTATTATTATTATTATTATTATTATTATTTGAAAAACACACACACACAATGGAGAGGAAATTGGGTTTTAACATAAGGGCAAAACTTAGATACAGTATTTAGGTACTGTTCCTTAGGTTTCCCTTTTAAGATTCTACCATGCGAATTTTTCTCATGAGATAGAAGTATATTTTTTTAGTTAAGTAGCCACATGGTTGAATCTTAAGAGGAAAACCTAAGGAACAATACCTAAGGTAATGTACCTAAGTTTTGCCTTTATCATAAAGACACACTATAAATTCCACAAAACAATCATGATAGCTTTTAAGCATAATGGAACAAGTTGTATTACACATAATAAACTCTTTTATAAAGGGGTTTATTTATATTGATTTACTTTTTTAAAAAAAATTATAAATTGAATAAAATTAAAATTATACTTAAATAAGGTAAGGTGTGAAAATCATAAATAAATCCATAGAGAAAATAAGCTAAAACAAATTGCCTTTAGCATAATGTAATTCTTTACAAGAAAATTTTCATTTGAAATGTAGTTTTACCATTTATGGATTGATTTTTTTTTCTAGGCAAGTACTCTCTCTCTCTCTCTCTCTCTCTCTCTCTCTCTCTCTCTCTCTCTCTCTCTCTCTCTCTCTCTCTCTCTCTCTCTCTCTCTCTCTCTCTCTCTCTCTCTCTCTCGTAATGTTTTAAGTTTTTTTCCCCTTTTGATGGTTAATTAACGTTTTTAATTTAATTTGAAGTTAGGGTTTAATTTTTTTACATTTTGAAAGCTTTAAATTTAATTTCTTGTGATCAAAAGTTTTTGATTTAATTTGTTACTAACCCTATACAGTGAATTTTCTCTAAAGGGAAAAAAAAAAGGGTTAAAACACACACTCTATCTATTGTACTGTTTTAAGTTTTGTTTTGTTTTGGTTTTTTTTGTTTGTTTGTTTGTTTTTTTTTTTTTTTTTCCCTCTTTTGATTGTTAATTAACATTTTAAATATAATTTGAAGCTAGGGTTTAATTTGTTATATTTTGGAAGTTTACAGTTTAATTTTCTATGATCAAAAGTTTTGAATTTAATTTGTTAATAACCATAGTGAATTTTCTCTGAAGGGAAAAAAATGTAAAACACTACAGAGGAGAGAGAGAGAGAGAGAGAGAGAGAGAGAGATTACTTCCCTATCATCCGCCGTACATTAATTGTCCGTCAGCACACACCCTCGCACAATTGGTTGCCCTCAACTCAGCCTCACCTGTAGTGTTGGGCATTGTCTACAAGTATAACCCCCTCTAACCCAACTGCTTCCCATTTTCCATATGATTACCCTCCTCTTTTTGTCTCTTCTTCATTCTCAGCTTATCTTCATGATGAGCTGCTCCATTTTTCTGCTTTTATAATTGATGATCTAATGTCTTCCCCCTGCCAGATTTCAACTCTCTCTCTCTCTCTCTCTCTCTAACAACCAAGCTATCAAGAAAAGTTGAGTAATTTTCATTTCATATTATTTTTTACTGATACAAATAACTTCTTTATTTTTTTTGAAAGTAGACAATAGCTGATATGAATTACTTGTGATCGGTAGTTTGACAGTGGAGTAATTACCCTTTTAAAAAAAAAAAAAAAATTTGTTGCTTCTTCTTAAGCCATTGATGAAAAGATTGAATGCAAAGCGGTGTTGATCTATTGAGAGAGAGTGAGAGAGACAGAGGGAACCTAGAATCATATGAGAATTTCAAGATTTATAGTCGAAATAAATGATTTTTTATGGTTTATTTAATTTTCATTTCTTTCATTTTCTTTCATTTATGATTCATTTGTTTCAACATAATTTTTCAAATACTTCCTCTAGTTGAAATTGCTAGTCAACTTCAAAATATTTTTAATTTGACCTAAATAATATGGGGCATAAATTGTTTTAAGACCTTAAGTAAAACAATTTACGTTGTCAATTCACAATAGCCCCCTGGCCCACCAGTGCGACTCAATCGTCCCACACTATTAACCAAATTCTCTCTCTCTCTCTCTCTCTCTCTCTCTCTCTCTCTCTCTCTCTCTCTCTCTCTCTCTCTCTCTCTCTCTCTCTCTCTCTCTCTCTCTCTCTCTCTCCATAATGCAACCGTCCTCAAATGTAGATCCAGCCACTCGCACAACCCTGTCGTAGATTAAATTTTTGATATGTTTTGGATTATTGTATGTAATTTATTAATGTGTAAGATGAATTTTGGTTATGGCAATGTACCTTTAGGTTGTGCATTCATTGTATTTTTACTACCAACCAAATGCATGAAAATATTTTTAAAATGTGAAACCAAGCACTATAAAAAAATGAGAAATGTTATGTCCACAATATTTTCAAAATACTTTTATAACAAATTTTAAGTAGTAAGTTGTTATTGGTTGTTATGGATAAGCAAAAAAGTAAATTTAATTTGTGGATTCAATCAGAACCAATAACAACTTACCACCAATAATTTTTTGTGAAAGTATTATAGACATAACACTTCTCTACAAAAATTGTTTGCAAAAAAAAAAAAAAAAAAAAAAAAAGATTTTCAATTAATATTTTACGTGGAAACAAATGATGTAGTTTGGATAATCCGATTATTTTTTTTTATGAACCCTTACTCCATGACTTTGTTCCCTGAATTTTTGTTTATAACCTCCTTAGTTGTATATGCTATTTCTTTTTTCACCGCTATCAACCAAATTGTTAAGCTTTTGTTTTATCGAACTTGATGTGTATATATATATATATATATATATATATATATATTGCTCTACACTTATTAGTTTTTTATATTATAAAAGTTTTCAATACATATTAGTTATTATGTTTTTAAAAAATCTGTAATTTACATCATTAGTTATGTTATTTTTACTTCTTGTGTTGTATTGTATATCGCAAGGTACACATTTAATAGGCAAACTCTTCCTTTTTCTTATTTCTTACTGTTTTATTTCAATTGAGCATACCCAACAAATGCTTAATGATTTTGTTTTTTCCTTTTTTCCATTTTATTCCATTAATAATCTCTGTCGTTTGTCTAAAGTCCAAACTCCGGTGCGTAGGTCTAGGAAAATCAGCAATGGAGTGTGAAGGATTTGAGCTTTACAAAGCAGCTAAAAACAAAGAGGTCTCAAGTACGACAGTACTTCAACTGAAGACATGCAAAGGAAACACCATCCTTCATTTAGCAGTAAATTTTGAGAACAAAGTTATTGCAGAAAAAATTCTCGAATCAGATCGAACACTTTTGTACGAGACCAACAACAAAGGTGACACTCCACTGCATATTGCAGCAAGGTTCGGGTATACGGAGATGGTAGAGCTTCTAATAAAGTATAAGAAGCAAGATGTTGAACAAGGTATGAATCTCTTAAGGAGACAGAATTCAGAGGAAGATACAGCACTACATGTTGCTGTACGAAAGGGTGAAAAAAAGATTGTGAAATTGCTAATTGATGATGACCCCACACTGGCATTGATGATAAATAAAGCAGAAGAATCCCCCCTCTTCCTGGCTGTGGATAGGGAATTTTACGATATTGCTTGGGAGATCCTGAAATTAGAAAAATGCTCCCCGAAAGGAAGGAAAAACATGAATGCCTTGCATGCAGCAGTTATTCGAACTTACAAATGTAAGTCCCCTAATTAGTTTCCATTTTTCAATCTATTTTTATATTTAGAATCCAAAGTAAAGCAAAATTGTTAAAGTAAAAGAGAGAACTAAGGGGTAGATAAATCACAAAAAATGCTTGTGAAAGTTCAAATAGTGTGTAAAACACATGGTTTTAAAAACCGAACCGGAGATCAAACTGTTTTTTTTCAAAATTTTCGGTTCAACCCCAGTTTCTGACCGGTTTTCCAATTTTTGACCGGTTTTGAGGCTTTTAACCGGACCGAACTAGCTCCCGGTTTCCGATTGAACCGTTCGGATCGGCCGGTCTGGTTCGATTTTTAAAACTATGGTAAAACACCTATGAACGTTTAGACCCTCAATATACAAATTACCAACACAAGCTTATAATTAAACAATGTATATGCAGAATATGAAAATAAGCTATAACAAAGTTGGTAAAACAATCTAAACCGAAATTAATCACAACCACAGCAGTAATTAAAAGGCAAAGATTAAGGGAAGAGAGATGCAAACATAAAGACAATACAACGATGTGTTATTGAAGAGGAAACAGAAGTCCTCAACGAAAAACCTCTCCGCCACCCTCCAAGCGGTCAATAATCCACTAGATAATAAAGTTGAGATACATGAATAGCAGAAAACCCTCTAAGCCTAATCTACCCAGTGCACCTAAGCCCTCTAAGCTTCTTGCTCTAATAGGGTTACGCCGAACCTTGTCTTCTCTAGCTTACCGGATCCCGCAATAGCCCATTGCATTAACCAAAATGAATTGGTCCCTTCTTAACTGCTTCCCAAGCACCCAAAGGCTTTCTTACAAATATGAGTATGGTGAGATAAGGCTTTGGCTAATGTACCTCTTAAGGATATATCAATGGAGATGGTGAGAGTAGAGGAATATGGAGAATCAAAAGATGAAGATTGTGGATGAGTCAATCTTGTCTTTCACTAGGGTTTCTCTCTCAAAATTCTCCCTGAAAGCTCTCTATAATATGTGGGTATAAGGGATATTTATACTAGTGTATGTTTGGAATGCGAAAGGTCGATTTTTTCCAGAGTGGTCTAGCGACTTGACCTCGTGACTTGACTGAGTCGCGAGCTAGTTAGCGTAACTTTTCAGCTCCTCTGCATGCTTTACACGTGTGCCTCCTTTGGCGACTTGCCAACCGCGAGTTAGTCGCGAGATTCAGTCACAAGGCTCTGCTTGAGTGCACACTCTTGAACTTTTTTTTACACTCTCTCACACTTTACCATTATATGATTCTCACCTAAATACAGGGTTTCTAAATGTTGAATTACAAGTAAATTGGCACGAAATAAAGCCAAAAAAATTATTGAATAAATTCAACCTTAAAGCTTGATTTCTTAATTCGAGCAACTTGCGTATTGTTAGCGATAGTCTTTCAAGTTCCATGTCGGCTAATTCCAAAAAAAAAAAAAAAAAAGTTCTATTTCAGCTAATTAAGAATGAGTTAGTTCCGACCAACATAAATTTATAAATACGATAAAATTGATTATTTATAAGATTATGTCTTGAATAATAAAAGTTGTATTTCAATGCAAATTATGTAGAGTAGTGAACATAAATTAATAAATATAATATAATAGATAATGGTAGTTATAGGAATTTCTGTACAAAATCTATATGGTAGTTATAGGAATACAACAAATTTTAATATATTAGATTTATACATTGATATGTCAACTTTTTAAACAAAAAGCGAAAAGATAATAAACAAATTTATTTTTTATATTGTTGACGTAGCAATAATAAATTTATTATCACATCTGTTTCTAAGAATGTTGTATTAAAATTAGTAGTACATTTAGTATTCCAAATATGTATGTTTGATTGGAGAAATCTAGAGTAATGCCAATAGTATCACAAATATTACTACATATGCTTTAATAATAGATGTGTGTGTGCATGTGTGTTTGTTTCTCAAAAATTAATGTGTCAATTTTTAAATACAACACAGAAAATATTTTAAATTTTTTTTATTAAATTGTTGATGTAGCATCAATCACATTAATTGTCAAGTTAATTTATAAAAATTCTTTTTTCTTTTGGCAAAAAAAATTGCAAAAATCATACAGACACACCCAATTTTACAATATATTGAGTAGTTAACTTACAATTAAAATAAATTAATTTCACATGAGTCATCCACTAAATGCATTACATGTTTTTAGTAAAATTCTAAGGGAGCCAATATTGAAATTTATGTACAATTTTTTTTAATACCAAAAATACAATAGGGAGGGAGGGGGAAAACTTTAAAAGTCAAGGGGGCATAGCTTATTGATAAAATTGGTAGTAATTTTAACAATATTTTTTTTATCTTTATCTCAAAAAAAAAAATTTGTAAGATCTAATAGGAAAATTCTAAAGTTAGTATTGATTCTACTACAAAACACTTACAAAACGATGCAACAATAAACATAATTATTTCCACTTCAATACATAGTAAATAAATATTTTAATCACTCTTTTTTATGACCAGCTACACAAGAACTTTTAAAGCGTATACGTAAAAAAATTTGTAATATTCCTAAAATCACTTAAATATCATAAGATTATTATCCTTGATCTTAAAAGGATTAGCAACAAACGACAATTTGTTAGTAGGTATATGGTAGCAATAAGCAGCTCACATGGAGGGCCCCATACCCTGAAGATCTGTTTTTGAAAACATTAAGTATGGCTTTAATAAAAGCACGGTTAATTACTCGATCAATTACTTGAGAAATTGGTCATTTTAGTTAAACCAATTTTCAGAACCCAACAAATAATCTATGTTATTAACTTCTTTTTATCTATCTTAAATTAAAAATTTTATAATTTTTGTTGCAATATATAAATTAAAGCTCATGTTACCGTGGCAGCTACTTTTGATTTAGCTGTTGAAGGCAGTCCCTTTAAATCCACAAGCGGATGCGTAAAAGCCACCAACGAATGGCATCGCAAATGTATAAGATTCATTGTAAACATCACCTGCGGGAAAGCTAAACCACTACACGATCCGAGAGGAATAGCACGTAAAGGCAAGTCCTCTGACCTCTCTCTCTCTCTCTCTCTCTCTCTCTCTCTCTCTCTCAAATTAAATTTCATTCTATACTTAAAATCTGCATTAGAAACTTGATACATTATATTTTCTTTAAAAGATAGAATATATAATTCTATATACATATAAAATCATAATTAATGTATAATAGTAGAATATTTAGTTTTATATACAAATGTAATTACAAAACCGGTAAAGTCTTTTGTAGTCAAATAAAATATCTGGATTCATGTGCATTACACGTGTTTCTAATTTGTAATAATATATTTTTCATGTCTCAATTTGTTTACCCTCTATTTTATATATATAAATAACTAAAACTCAGTGAAAATCCAATTAGATTTAATGGGATTCTCAATTTTATGTTACGTGTTCATTTTTTTTAAAATTTTTGTGGCAAGTTATTGGATGAAAAAACTGAAAAGCCTAAATCTAATGAAATTCTAAATTACACACACACACACACACACACACCCACCCACCATTACACATTTTAGAAATATATAGTTTAAAAAAGTGTAAGCTAATACTATGCAATATTTGAATTTCTTCTAAAATAATGTATAATTATAATTATTTTTAATTGTACCCGTACATATGCAGGAGGCTACACGATGATATATATTAATAAGCAAAACTTAAAGAAAGTTAAATTAGAATCCAATTTTGTGTCATGTGTCTAAATTTATGTAGGGGTCATGCAATAATTATCCACCTAAGTTTGTGCCATATGTCCACTTAAGTTTTTTTAATTTTTGTGCTAAGTGAGTTAATGAATGCAAAATACTTAGAATCTAATATTAAAGAACTACAAAATTAAAAAAAAAAAAAAAATCAATCACATATACTCAATAAAAATCACCACACATTTTATCTTATTAAAAATTAGAAAAAAAAAATATTATAAGTAGTTTTAAATTTAGTTAAGAATTTTGATTTCTAACTAATTACTTTTTAAAAAAATAATTTGATTAATTACTTATATTATTATGATAAAAATTGTGTTTAATTTTAAATGTATTTATACATATGCATTAATGCATATGTAACTTGCTATTCTTTTTTAATAATTTGACTAATTATTTATATTTTTATAACAAAAATTGTGTTTAATTTTAAATGTATCTATGTATTTGCATGGCTTACATGTTAGTAATGATAAAAGCAGTGCTCTAAATGAAATGCCTACTAATTAATAAAGATTTGATTAAATTATATGTTTTTCCTATAGTTTTGGGTGATTTCAAATTAAACTTTAATTTCTTTAAAAGAAAATTAATTTAAACCATGAATATAACCCATTGCACCCTCGGTGGGTTATTGTTAAATAAAAATAGCTTAAATTCATAATCTATGACTACACCTTTGGTTAATTTTTTTAAAACGTACATGTGAAATTACAAGAATGTTTTTCAAATTTTTATTTATATATTAATTGAATAAATTTCATTTTTTATAATAAGCTGAATCTTACACATCATGCATGCACTATGTAACTCAATGTGAATATTATATATTTATATATGTTGTATAACATTATTTTACGAAATGGCTAGTTATAAGTACATTGAAAGTATTAACATAATTTATTTTAAGTGAAATTATATTATGAAAGTTTTTTATAAAAATTAGGATACTGCTTTGACTAAAACTCAATTATTTCAAAAAAATTTTTAAAATGATACTATTATTTATTTTAAATTATTTTTTTAATTTAATAAAAATTATGATCTTAAATATACGTTTTTCCATACAACTTGAAGAAATTTTGTTTTATTTTTATTATCTATTTCATTCTTTAACTTCAATCATATTGCAGAAATGTTTTCTTAGTTTGCCAATTATTTTTAATTAATATCCAAAGTTTTCAACAATATATATATATATATATATATACCTTTTTCCCTCTTTTCTTCAACAATATGTTTTTATTATGTGGCATACTATAAATAAGTTAATTAAGACATGTGCTACAGGGAAGACTCTATTAGTTAAAAATCATAAGTTTAAACTACAACTTCAATAAAAAAAATCCTATTACCGATCATTTCAGTAAATTATTAAAAATATTTATCATTTTTATTTTAAATTAAAAAGCTTCATAAGTCTAAAATATTATTTCAATTATTTTTTTTTTTCATTATTTATCTTAATTGGAATAAGGCAAAAGAGAACCAAATCCTATATGGGTCCCACATTATTAAGGCAAAGGGAGTTGCGCTTTATATGGAAGCCTTAGACTTTAATTGGAAAAAGGCCTTTTAGAACCTTAAGAAATAAGGCTATATAACACTCTCAAAAAAACAATATTTTACTAATGATGAGTTCAGGCATAACAAAAAAAACCTTTTAAAAGCGGGGTGAGAGAGAACCAAAACTTGACTATGCGGTCACATTTCCAATGCAAAGAGATTCGAGCTTGTTTGGATCAATCTTTTTCATCACTCAATTTTCGTCACTCGTCACTTATTACTTATCACTTAAAATATCCTACCCATTTGGCACCATCACTCACTTGTCATCACTCAATATTTTTCACACTGTTTGTGGGCCCCATACCTGTCACTCAGTGCAGTTTTTTTTTTTCAAGGGTTCGGTGAGTTTGGGCAAAGGAGTCAATCTCATACTAAAGATTGTACTGGTTTGACCAGTGAAACGATATATTTCAGTACCGGTTAATACCAGTGTACCGTTTCAGGTTTACCGTTATTATATATATATATATATATATGTGTGTGTGTGTGTGTGTGTGTGTGTATTATAATAAATATAAAGTTTACATTTCTTCAATTCATAATAAATTAATCATGGTTTTAGACTTTAACATCAATTAAAAGAAAAAAAATAATATAAAAAATAGAAAGCTTAATTGTTCATTGTATACTAAGAAAACAAATAATACTAATAAGTTAATGTAAATAAATTACCATTCTGCCCTAAAAAAAGTTCAAAAATTACAAAACTAAAAAAAAAAAAATTCTGTACCAAAATTACAAAACTAAAAAAAAAATTATGTACCAGCCGGTACGCTTAGTACCGACCGGTATTGTCCGAAATTGGCCGGTATTTAAACTGATACTAAACATTGACGTTTTGAAACCGATATACACACTGGTACGGTATTGACTACCTTGGTTTGGGTACTTAAAAAAAAAAAAAAAAAAAAAAAAAAAAAAAAACCCAGAAACCGAACCTAGTAAAAGAAGAAGGAAGAACTGAAGACCGAACTAGTGAAAGAAGAAGGAAAAAAAAAGAAAAAGAAGAAAAAAAAAAAAGGAAGAACTGAAGACCGAACCCAAGGAAAAAAAAAAAAAAAAGTCAAATGGTCAAAAGGTGCGGCTGTGGATCCTCCATGTGTGTTTAATTAAAAAAAATACCATTGAGTTATAAGTTATGGAAACTGAAAACAGCTAAAATGTGTTTTCAGTCTCCATAACTCATCACTCAAAAATCAGAGAATTAAGTGATAAAAACCATCACTCAAAATTCATCCAAACAAAACAACTTGTTGTGAGACCCACAAAATTTGGATATTGATTAATGAAAACTGAGCATTGAGTGATGAAAATACTTAAACCAAACAAGCTCTATTATGCCTTATATGAAGGACTCGAACTCTAATGGGTAAGAGGCCTTATAGGTTCTAACCTATTGATCTTTGTTGCCTCTCAAGATTGAGTACCCGATATCCTTTCATTTACCTCAAGATGAGCTTATTTAATTAGAAAATTCTTTGAACCAATATAACCTCAACCATGATTTTACCTTCTGTGTGTAGAATTTGTGGAAAAGTTGATGGATAAATGCACACCCAGACAAGCAGACGCCTCTGGTTGGATTCCTCTTCACTATGCCGCACACTTGGGCGATGTGGAACTCGTAAATCTGTTTCTGGAAAAGGATACATCCCTTGCGTACATGACAGAAGAAAAAGGCATGTCTGCCCTTCACATTTCAGCTAATAAAGGACATGTTGATGTAATGGATACACTCATTAAAAAATGTCCAGATACTTGTGAGCTGTTGGACAATAAAGGTAGAACAGCTCTTCACTATGCTGTGGAAAGTGGAAAGCCAGAAACAGTAAAGTTTCTGCTACGCAAGGAGGAAATTCAAAATCTTATAAATGAGCAAGATGAAGAAGGAAACACACCTCTGCACCTAGCAGCCTACCGAGGGTATGCTATAATCGTACACCAGCTGTCACATTTCAGGAAAGTTGACAACGTGATCCAGAATAAGAAAGATATGACCACTCTTGACATTCTTCGATCAACAACTCGGAAAAACATACTATTTTGGCTAGCAGATGAGGTAAGCTGTACAAATGCTACTAAAGTATATCATTTATGGGGGAAATGTTTTCTCTGGAAATTCACAATTCCCCCGTTTTTTATTTCTGAAATTAATCAATTTTTCTTTTTATATGTGAAAAATAAGTAAATATCCTTCATTTATTAATTTTTTTAGTTAAATCTAATGAAATCACAATGATTACAAATGCAATCTTCAAATTTTGCTTTTTCTTGTGGTGTAAGACTAACAATTTCTTCAAAATGTTTCACTAGATTTAATTTAGAAAGAAACGGATTGTGAGTTTTTGCTTATTTTCAAAACATATGGAGATAATAGGTTGGTTTTGAAGATAAAGAGGAGAATTATCAACTGGGGAAAGGTTTTTTTTTTTTTTCCAAATTTATGTTTCTGACAACTTGGTTTCAACTTTCAAGTGATCATAATTATGATATTAAAAATATAAATTAATTAACTATATATATATATATATATATGTATGTATTATTTTCTATAAAGCGCATATTGGGTTAACAATTAAATAGGTTTTCGTATGTTGAAATTAAGTTATTTAATACAGTTTATTCTTCATTATATAAGGTTGACACAGACTAATTTGTTAAGAATTTACGGAGGAACCAAAATTTTGGCACGGCCTGTTGTTGTTGTTATAATTGTCAATCATATTGAATGTTAACGTAAATATCAATTTTTTGCTTTTACAATTTATACTATGTCATAGAACAAATGATTAATTTTAAATGTGAATATTTCATGGGTTAATTTCAAATTACAGATTAATAATCGGTTTGATTCAGTCGAAAGAAAGAATATTATATTCTCAAACTAAAAAGAAAAAGAAATGAACAGTACACCCAAGAAAAAAGGGGGAAAAAAAAAATCTGAATGTTGTAGTAGAGAATATGATCTGATTTTGTATGGATATTACAAACTTTACTTTTTCTTGTGAAACTTCATGCATATTACCTTGACATAGGTAGTCATTAATACTGTTTGCTGTATCAGATGCCGTTGGGACCTTTTATCCATTTTTTTAGATACAATATGGGCTACCTACCCTGTTTGAAAGCAGTGGCCAATAGAGAAAAAGAAGAAGCACATTCTATTGAGACTGCTACGAATGGAGAAGGACATGGTGATCAAAACAAAGTGTCAAAGGAAGAGCACAATGTGGAAAGTGAAAGTGTGGATATAGGAGGAAATAATGAGGAAAAGACTGAAGCCCACCCCCAGAAACCACAAGATCAACATGTACAGAAAGAAAAATCCAGTGAAATTTTGGCGAGTACATCATTAATGGTAGCAACAATAATCGCAACTGTCACATTTCAAGCAGCCTGCCAAGTTCCCGGTGGGTACAATGAAAGCGGCGAGCCAAATCTAAAAGAAGATAATTCGTTCAAAAGATTTAGGAAACTTAACTCCGTGTCTTTTGGTTTATCAGCTTTCTTAATGTGTTTTCAGTTCATAGTTGCCATTCTCCCACGATATTTCCACATCCCATACCCACGACTCTATATATTCTTGCTGTCTGAACTGTCCCTTCTCTGTATGATAGGAGCTTTTCTATCTGCACTCAGCACTCAAAATTCTAAGCCATCTGATCCTGCTGCAACTGGTGCTTACGTTGCCTTGTTTCTTCCATCATTCCCTTTCATGCTCATATTTTACGCTCATTATATTTTAAAACACGTTTCCAAGTATCGGTTTCCCTTTTTCTCCTCCTCATATTTTTCTAAACAATCCTTTGCCACATAATAAGGTTCCTCAACTCAAGGAGCACCCAAGCCTCTCTGTTGTTTATTTTATCTATCCTCTTATCACCATATCTCCTTGCCTCTCCTTTATTTCTCTGGCAATGGCTCCAGTTTGATTTCTCACTTCTTGTGTGTTTGTTTAATGTCAAAAAATAAGGATTGCTGTTTGGTTCATTGGCCTCAATGAATAGGGTGCTATCAGATAGCATGTTAATTTACCTGTATTAATCTCTAATGTTTTATAATGCATATGTAAGTTCTGGACTTCTGGAGTGATATCTGTTCTTAATATTGCTGTTATGTTGTTATTAAGTACATAAATTTACAATCTTTTTGGATAAATTATATATTTGCTAATAATTCCATAAGTCATCAGGCAGAGCTTAATTAACTAAGTTTCAATAGTTGCAAAGTTCATTTCTGTTATAAATTATAATTGTCTAGGGGGCTGATTACTGCTCTTACATTTGTGGTCTTAATAATTAGACACTGATCTTTTGCACCAGTTTCTTTATCTTATTTTTATTTTTTAGATTTGGGATTACAAGTGGTAGAAAAACCCAAGCCTTAACGAATCCATATATTGGATTAGACCTCCAGAAGGGAACTTCAGATAGGTCATTAGGAATCAATTGCCAGAATTTTATGAATACTTTGAACTAGGAAAAAAAAAAATACACTACGATTTCTTTCGTCCATTAACGTATTAGGGTTTAATTTCTTTCATGAACTATTGGCTGTGTCAATTTAGGCTTTGAAATTAGATGTTATCCCTTTTCCCAGTTTCTTTTTACTTTTACACAAATTCTGCTAAACATTTTGGTCTCCTAATAGCCTATTACTAATAGGAGACCAAAATGTTTAGCAGAATTTGTGTAAGATAGTGGAAACGATTGAACGATGCTTCAATTATAGAGGCCTAAGGAAGAGAGAGAGGTTTTGTGTGTGTGTGTGTGTGTGTGTGTGTTTTTGAATGACATCGCTAGGTCAGTGTCGGCGAAGTCTGCCAAAATAACTCGGCGTTCTGAATGAACACCTCGTTTAGAGAAGTTCTCCGAGAAGTCCTTTCGGGCATCCTCATCATGGAACTGAACAGAGGATAGGGTAGGATCAGTAGAAGTGGATGCCTCGGAATGAAGAGGGTTCCGGAACAGAATAGACTTACATTTGGGTGCCATAGACACGACTAACGTAAATGAAAAGAGAGGGAGAGAGAAAGAGAGAGACAATCAGAAAAGTCCCAAAAGCAATTCAAATATCAAGATATATGAAAGAGTAATATCGAATGCACGAGAATGCATGAACATATGGCATGCAACATAAAAGCATCATGGGTTCAACACAATCCAATCCTAGCAGCACACAATCAAAATGCACACATCTAAATACATGATAATAGTGTTATAATGTTTATGTGATGCAATGTATGAGATTTTTAACTCATTTAAGAAAAAACCCATCCCAAAATTTCACAAAAACCTCATCTATTTTGAAAAACCCCAAAATTTTTCAAAAACCCCAAAACCTAGGTCTCAAAACATGAAATGCATAAAAATAAAAAAAAATTAGAAGCTTACCAAGCGAAGAAAGTCTTGAGAAAACTTAAAAAACACTTGGGTAGAGGTTTGGAGTGAGAGAAACTATTTTGGAAGATGAAAAACCAGAGGTATCGAGAGAGAGATAGAGAGAAATGAAGAACTGGATCGCACAGAACCTATTTATAGAAGTTCAGTAAATCTCGTCAGATATAGGTGTCGAGAGGTGTTGGGATAGCTGTCGAAAGAGGTGTCGAGATCACAAGGCGTCGATAGATGAAGCTGCCGAGGATCTGTCGAGGGACAAGACAAGAACAAATAAAAGAAACTCGATCAATCTACCAACTGTGGAGAAGCTATCGAGAGGTCAGAAACTTTCTCGATCGATCCACCAGGTGTCGAGACAGGTGTCGAGATTGTGATAAGAAATAGCTTAAGAGCTCGACAGATAGCCAGGTGTCGAGGAAGTGTTGAGGAGCTGTCGAGATTGCTTAAAAACAGTTTTTCGAGAAGAGAAAAACACAGAAATGAATGCAATCAAGTATGCAACTCAACCAAGGATCCAATCAACATATTAAGCTTTTAAAATCATCTCTCAACAACAACAACAAAAAAAGTTAAGCACATGGATCTTAAAAAAACACACACGTATGCACACACACTAAATAAGTCTAACTAATTTTATATTTCAAAAATAAGTCAAGACGGTTTAGTGAGCATACATTAGTACATGTAAAACTTGTGATAGCCAAATCATATTGTTCCTGCACATGTATCAAGAGTAGCAAAAAATATTGTGTGTTGTGTGTGAAAAACATCGCAAGATTGAAATGTGTGTGCATGTTATGACGATTTAAGATATGAGAAAATCACTTTAACTCACACACAATCATAACTGTTTGATGGGGACTATCACCTTTGAGGTACATCCTATAATTCCTACATCTCCTATAAAACACACTTGCAATCATATTTAAAAGCATTTTTGATCTTTTTGCTTTTTAATTTTTTTTTGCATATTTTCCTTTTAAGAAAATCACGTGTCAGTTCGTTTAGACCCCTTAAACCCAACAGATTAACCTAGTGAATTAGCCAAGTGATTAACTTAGGTAATTTAATTAAAACTAGGTTAACACAATTAAGCAAAAATAACAAAGCAGCGGAAAATAAACAACACAAAGATCTGATGACCCAGGAAACCACACCGGTAAAAACCTGGGGAGGATTTGACCTAGCTATCCTCAAGGTAAACTGAATCCACTATGAAAGAATTGAAGTTTACACAATAGACTTAGACCACTAACATCTTATTGCTACCCAAGTGAAGGAAACTTACTACCATGACCCCATGATAGCTCCGAGATCCACAGACTCCTTCTTTCTGGAATTCTTCAGCAAATCCACAAGCGCACCTGCTTGTATATCTTTGTGTTCTCTTGATTCTGCAACTGTATGATTTACACAACTCTTGACATAAATCTCAAGTTTGTAAACCCTAAGTGTATGTGAAGGTAAACACTTCTAGATCTCACAATGAGATTCACAAACACAGCAAAACAAAACTCTAAAAACGTGGCTAGGGTTTTCCCTTTTATACTTAGGGCAAAACATAAAACCCTATACATTAAAACGGGCTTGGGCTGAGTTGGAATTTTCTGCAGAAAAACGTTCTGCACGATTTTCGATCGATCGAGTCTAATTTTCGATCGATTGAGTCACACAGAAAGTGAACAGTACTTCTGCATAAAAACTCGATTCCAACTTTACAATAAGACCCATACTTTGAGCAAGTCTAACACACGACTAAACATTGTTTTGATCATAGTTTGCCAACATACAAATTGAAGTTCTAAATACATTAGTTCCTAATCTTTAGAACCTAACAAACTCCCCCTTTGGCAATCCGTGACAAAACACAGACTTAACAAAAAGCTCAAAGTTACAAATTGAAATAGCCCAATACAATAAAAATAGCCACATAACAATTCAACCTAAACTACTATCTAACAGTTGCAAAGTAGACAGCAGCTTGACTGAAAGCAACCTGTATATTCCTGTAACACTTAACAAACACATAAACGCATGTGTGGAAAAAAAACAGGAAATACATAAATAAAAATTTCTTGATTTCACATGACACAAAATAAACACAAAATAAAGACATATATCATGAATAACATCATCAATATAAATCAATAAGCAGAGTAGTAGCATAGTGAAATAAGAAACATATACATACAAATGTATCTCAACAAAATAAATCTCCTAAACAAGAGCTAAAAAAATGAGAATACACAGTGAAGCATCTAGATACAATCTAATAACTCCACAAGCGCCGCAGTATCACTACCAAGTAAACAAAAACTCCCCCTAAAATGTAAATCTCCACAAAAAAATCTCCTAGATACAATGAACTATGTACTCCCCCTTTTTGTGACGAATTGCCAAAGGGCACTCACTCATCATCAAAAGGTGGTGGAGGAGATCGACGAGAGCTCGCCAAATCCGCTCGTAACGCACGTAGCTCATCAAGGATGTCCACCAAAAGCTGACCATGAGCCGCCTAAACGGTCACGACAGTATCTAGAGTCCGACGAAGGTCAGAAACCTCATCAAACGGTGGAGGAACATCAGTAGCAGCAGCAACAGCAGGATCAGAAGAAGTCCCAGCTGCAGGAGTATCTGTAGAAGAAGGAGGGGGTGGAGTGACACCGGAAGGCTCTACCCTTGGACGCTTAGAGCTAGCTCGAAGTTAAGCAGCCCTTTGCCTCAAAAAGGTAGCACCAATAGGAGCGACAACATGTACAGGCTCAGAAGCAGGATACGCACCAAAACCAAGAAAAAGGAGAATCCTATGAATAAAAACAGGAAAAAACAAAGCATGAGCCGTAGAACTAGACCGATGAACCTCGTTCAAAGAACGAAGGAACAGATGCGGAAAACTGATAGGAGCATCAGTAACCAAGGCATACAAAAAGACACACCTCTCAAGAGGAATGGTGTGGACATGCGAAATAGGCCACAAAGAATGACACGCTATCCTAAAGAAAAGATAGTGCAGCTCAGACAGCTCAGCAGAAGTGATCCGAGGATCAGAACTCCACTGGATAGAAGACCCAGTGATGTAGGACAAGACGTCATCAAGGGGAGGAGACTCCTCGTAAGGAAAAACAGGATGGTCCACAATGGGCACCCCAGGAGCATCAAACACTACCGAAGGGGTAATGCGATACTCCACACCACGTAACCACACCTTTACTAAGGTGTCGTTATCGTAGACATGAATAGAGAGGTTCGAATAGAACTCTCTAATCAAGGTGGCAGGAGGAGGAGAATGCTCATACTCGAGCAAAGGTAACCAACCCCGACGCTCAAAGTTACGTCGCACCTCAGGATCCAACTCATCTAAGATAACCCTACGCTCAGCCCAAATCTGACGCCTAAGGTTCAGAGTCTCATAGGTGACTTGGTTTGACTCACTAGGGAACCTCTCAGTGTCAAAGGAAGGAGAAGGATCAGAAGTCCTATGGGCTCTAGTTTTCCTAGGCATAGTGCTAAGGAAAAGATAGACACTAAAAGAAAAGAGCAAAAACAATACCAAGGGCAGACTGCAAGTTAGCACAGCAAAAAAAATATAGAAAAAAATATCAATTCTATATGATGCATGAGCATAAACAGTAAATGATGCATGTACTAATGCAGCGACATGTTCAATTGTGATCCAAATTAACAAAATTGGCTTGAGCAAGTAATATTTATCAAAAATACCCAATTTGAAAAACCCTAGTTTTCAAAACACAACAAATTGATAAATTGATCAACACAATATGCAATTAACTCAATATAATGATCAAATTAATCAATCCAACAAGCCAATTTCATCAATTTCAATCAAATTGAACAAAACCCCCAATTTTCTCAATTTCAAGCCCTAGAATTTCAAATTTCCTTCAAAACACCAAAATAATCAAATTAAATCACATGATGTGCTTAGGTAAGGTGTCCCCACAAAAACCCATAAAGAATTTGAGAAAGAAACATTAAAAAACAATCCCAAAAATAGAAAATTCCTAAATGCCGAAAATACCCAAATATGTATGAAAATAATGCATGAAATTAGAAAATAAATGCAAAGGAAAGGGTATATAGGTCTTACCAGCAGAGGGAGAGAGAGATTGTAGCAAAAAAGTTGGAAGAAAGCGACAAAATCTCCAAAAAATATGCTGACCGGTTGGTAGGAAGACAAAAGAGTTTGAAAAAGTTTTTGAAAAGTGAAAAGTCACGTGGAAAAGGACCTTTTTAAAAACTGTCATCCCGAGTTTCGATTGATCGAAAGTTACACTCGATCGATCGAAATTACCTTCGATTGATCCAAAATAAGCTTGGATCGATTGAGCCAACCAGAGAGTTTTCTGAGCATTTTAAAACATTTTCGATCGGTCAAAAATCAGTTTCAATCGATCGAAATTCTGGAAAAATCATATTTTTGAAAAACCAAACTTTTTAGATCAAAAACTCCTCAAAGCAACAGATTTTAAAAATCAAATGCATGAGTATGAGATGAGATGTTTTCCAAAAACACATGTATTCAACCCAGATTTCCCAAAGCATAATTTTCTCTCAATATACTCAAAAACAACAAACAAGCAAACATGTTTTGCATCAAATTCCCAAAATTCTCAAACTTGGTTGGTCAGGCAAAAAACACACACAATAACATGTACACAGTTTTAGCAAAGATTAACTTGTGTAGTGTGTGCAACTAGCATAAGCTTGAGAAACATGTGAGGTGATATACACATAGAGATCAATCACAATTTCTACAAAATCCATCACATGAATTTGAAAGAGACTATCACTTAAAGAGTTACATCCTATAACTCCCACATCTCCTAGAATAAAAGTTTGCAATCATGTAAGTTTCTTGATTTGCCTCAATATTCAAATTTATTGATTAGAAACTTAATAAAAGCCGGGATAATGTACACACCAATTTTATTTGAATTTGTGAGATTATTATAGCCCAATAATGTACACACCAATTTTAATTAGAGGCTACACCTTATGTCCTTTTTGTGCATGTGCTACACTTTCTCGAGCACAAAATCTTACGATATGCACTAAGGTGTTCATGATTGGCTAATAAACAGTGGTGAGATGGTTATTTATGCCTTTCTCAATAAGTTCAAGTCCAACAATCAAAGACATAAGACTTCAAGATCAAGATCATGTGATCAACAAATATAGCATCTATCCACACAACATGCACAACAAGACTTTAGCTAGTAAAGTGCAATAGAAATAAGTGCATCAAAGTTAAACAAGGTACATACATATGACATGTAAATTTTGATTGACCAACCTTGTCTTCAAATTCAAGGAAAAATAGCAAAACACAATTTGCAAAAAAAATTTTTTTTTTTTTTTTTTTATTAAACAAAGAAACAAACATCCTAGAATGAAATGCATGAATGTAATGCAATGCAAATCCTAGAAACAAAGGTCACAAAAGATTGATCAATGAAGCACAAGGACCAAGAAGTCAAGAATGACTAGGGACAAAGAATCACACCAATGACTTGACGAAGAGATTCAAACTTTCCTCTATCAAGCGGTTTGGTGAAAATATCAGCATTCTGACTTTCAGTTGGAATATATTCAAGAGCAACAATTTTCCTTTCAACAAGATCCCTAATGAAGTGATATCTAATCTCAATGTGTTTGGTCTTAGAGTGTTGAACAGGATTCTTAGATATATCGATGGCACTAGAGTTATCACAATAAACAACCATGGTGTCCTGAGATATTCCATAATCACTCAAAAGTTTCTTCATCCATAGAAGCTGAGAACAACAACTTCCAGCAGCAATATATTCTGCCTCAGCAGTAGATAAAGAAACAGAATTTTGCTTCTTACTCATCCAAGCAACCAAATTAGCACCAACATAAAAACAACCACCAGTTGTACTTTTTCTATCATCAGCATTACCAGCCCAATCAGAATCAGAAAAACCAGCAAGAGAAAGATTTGACTCTTTACTGTAAAATAGACCATAATCACAAGTTCCAGCAACATATTTTATGATCCTCTTAACAGCATTTAAGTGAGAGACCTTAGGATTAGATTGAAATCTAGAGCAAACACCCACACTAAACGCAATATCAGGTCTGCTAGCAGTTAAGTACAAAAGACAACCAATCATGCTTCTATATAATGTAACATCAACAGACTCACCTGATGGATCATTTGTTAGTTTCACATTAGCAGCCATTGGTATCCTAGCATGTGCAGCCTTATCAAGACCAAAACGCTTGACCAAATTTCGCGCATACTTAGCTTGGTTGATGTAGATTCCATCATCCGTTTGCTTTACCTGCAATCCCAAGAAATAAGTCAGTTCCCCAACCATACTCATCTCAAACATGGCTTTCATTTCATCTGCAAAAGATTGAGCAAGAGAATCATTAGTAGCACCAAAAATAATATCATCAACATAAATTTGAGCAACTACAAAATCATTCTTATCCTTTCGTATAAACAGAGTGGTGTCAGCAAAACCTCTCTTGAAGCCATGATCCGTGAGATATGCAGTTAATCTATCATACCAAGCTCGTGGAGCTTGTTTCAATCCATAGAGAGCTCTCTTCAACTTATAGACATCACTTGGCCTGTGAGGATCAATGAAACCTTTCGGTTGTTCAACATATACCTCTTCTTGTATCATGCCATTTAAGAATGCACTCTTGACATCCATTTGATACAACCTGAAATTCATGTGACATGCAATAGCCAAAAGAATGCGAATGGATTCCAATCTTGCTACGGGTGCAAAGGTCTCATCAAAATCAATTCCTTCTACTTGTGTGTATCCTTGAGCAACAAGCCTAGATTTATTTCTGATAACTGTTCCATGTTCATCTGACTTGTTCTTGAAGATCCACTTAGTTCCAATAACATTGACTCCCTCAGGTCTAGGAACTAATTCCCACACATCATTTCGAACGAACTGATGAAGTTCTTCATGCATAGAATTGACCCAATCAGCATCTTGGAGAGCTTCATCCACCTTCTTCGGTTCGAATTGGGATAGGTAGCATGAGTGAGTAATCATATTTAAAGCTTTGGATCTCAATCTCATGTTATCATTCAAACTTCCCAAAATAGTAGTAGCAGGATGATTCAACCTGACTCTTGATGATGGACCTTTGACCAATGAAGTAGTGGTACCTTTCTAATCTGATGGACTTTGATCTTCTCTCTGTTCTTGTGGAACTCCATGAACTGGTGTTGAAGGTTCTGAACTTGATGGCACAGATGCTGTATCATTCAAAACCATTAACTCTTCCTCTGTAGGCTTTCCCACATAGTTTTCAGGTAGAGAATCATCAACTTCCATCGTCTTTTCTTGAACTTGAGGTGCATGTTCTGAATGACCTTCTGAGTTTAATTCATCATTGATCACTACATTTGAGGATTCCATGACTGTTTTGGTTCTCAGATTGTATACTCTGTATGCTCTACTGGTGGAAGAGTATCCCAGAAAATAACCTTTATCACTCTTAGCATCGAACTTTTTCAGGTTCTCTCTATCACGCAGAATGTAACAGTCACTGCCAAATACTTTGAAATATTTCACTACAGGCTTCTTTCCTCTCCAGAGTTCATACGGAGTTTGCTTGGAATTTGGTCTGAAATACACCCGATTGAGAGTGTGACATGCAGTATTAACAGCTTCTCCCCAAAAAGATTTAGGCATCTTCTTATTATGGAGCATGACACGAGCCATTTCTTGTACAACTCTGTTTTTTCTTTCCACAATTCCATTTTGTTGTGGTGTTTTGGGTGAAGAGAATTCCTGACTGGTGCCTTGATTGTCGCAAAACGTAGCCAGTTTGGTGTTCTCAAACTCTTTTCCATGGTCACTTCTAATTCTGGCTATCACAGTTCCTTTTTCTACTTGCAATTTCTTGCACAGATGAATCATTTTTTCAGGAGCCTCAGCTTTATCTTTCAAAAGTACAACCCATGTGAATCTTGTAAAGTCATCCACAACAACTAGAATGTACTTCTTTCTACCTAAACTCTGAACTCTGGCAGGACCCATGAGATCAATGTGCAGCAACTCCAAAGGTCTCGTAGTTTGAACATCAGCTACAGACGGATGTTTGGACTTCACTTGTTTACCCATCTGACATGGTCCACAGATGCATTTTTCAATCTTCTCAAACTTGGGCAACCCAACTACCGCATCACATTTTGAAATCTTCTCTAATTGCTTAAGGCTGGCATGTCCCAACCTTTGATGCCATAAGTCAACTTGATTGATCTTAGCGCTGAAGCATTTGTTGCTTATACTTGGGGTGATACCATAACAGTTGTCAGCAGTCCTCACTTCAACACACATACAATCACCTCCTTCATCAAGTATTTCACATTCTTGTTTGGTGAAGAACACATTCAGTCCATTGTCACAAATTTGACTTATGCTGAGTAAGTTTGCCTTCAACCCATCAACATACCACACGTCTTCAAAGACTGGTAGTCCTGGAATATCCACTGTGCCAATGCCTCTGATCACAGATTTACTTCCATCTCCAAAGGTAACTGTTCCAATCTTTCCTTCGAAGAGTGTCTTGAACAAGGCTTTATTTCCTGTCATGTGCCTGGAACAACCACTATCCAAATACCAAAGACAAGAATCACGTGCCTTTAAGGCAGTTAAAGCAGTATAACACATGTAATTATTTTCATATGTGAACACAGCAAGACACTCAAGAAAGATTTTAACACACATGGTAAAGAACAAGCACACCAAGTACACAATGCGGCAAAATAAAGAGAAGATTTTAAAGAAATCCATAACAACAGGGGTCAAGGATCAGCTTAAAGATCAAAGGATCAAACAAAAAGCTACCCGCTCTGATACCACTTGTCAGTTCGTTTAGACCCCTTAAACCCAACAGATTAACCTAGTGAATTAGCCAAGTAATTAACTTAGGTAATTTAATTAAAACTAGGTTAACACAATTAAGCAAAAATAACAAAGCAGCGGAAAATAAACAACACAAAGATCTGATGACCCAGGAAACCACACCGGTAAAAACCTGGGGAGGATTTGACCTAGCTATCCTCAAGGTAAACTGAATCCACTGAAAGAATTGAAGTTTACACAATAGACTTAGACCACTAACATCTTATTGCTACCCAAGTGTAGGAAACTTACTACCATGACCCCATGATAGCTCCGAGATCCACGGACTCCTTCTTTCTGGAATTCTTCAGCAAATCCACAAGCGCACTTGCTTGTATATCTTTGTGTTCTCTTGATTCTGCAACTGTATGATTTACACAACTCTTGACATAAATCTCAAGTTTGTAAACCCTAAGTGTATGTGAAGGTAAACACCTCTAGATCTCACAATGAGATTCACAAACACAGCAAAACAGAACTCTAAAAACGTGGCTAGGGTTTTCCCTTTTATACTTAGGGCAAAACATAAAACCCTATACATTAAAACGGGCTTGGGCTGAGTTGGAATTTTCTGCAAAAAAACATTCTGCACGATTTTCGATCGATCGAGTCTAATTTTCGATCGATCGAGTCACACAGAAAGTGAACAGTACTTCTGCATAAAAACTCGATTCCAACTTTACAATAAGACCCATACTTTGAGCAAGTCTAACACACGACTAAACATTGTTTTGATCATGGTTTGCCAACATACAAATTGAAGTTCTAAATACATTAGTTCCTAATCTTTAGAACCTAACATCATGCATGGGCATATATAAGAGAGAAAAGAAATACCTAATGATGTTAAGCTTTTGACATTGCACTTTCACTATGCCGAAGCATACAGATGCCATTTTATAATTGATGGGCAACAATGGTGAGATGGTTATTCATACATTTCTCTCAGGATTTTCTAGTCCTACCCATCAAAAAGAGTGATATGAGTGTTAAGTACAAGAGATTACTTAACCTTACTCATCACAAACACGAGCCATAAAACTCACTTGCTTAGTTGTGCATAAAAATGCTCATCTATGCTACAAAAGATACAAAGTTTAAAAAATTTTATTTCAATGGCCATCCAAAGTACACAAGTACCAATGTACAAAAATCACACACTGTTTTTGTATTTTTCTAATTTTTCAATTTTTTTTATTTTTATGTGAAAAACAAAATAAATAAAACTAAAAAATAAACAAACAAAAACATGTTAAGCAAAGTAATGCAACAAAACTAGACTAACTTAAAATAAAAACAAAACACATAAGTTATGCAAAAACAAAAACACGAAGAGAGAGAAGAAAGTGATAGAATCACTTAGAACCCTTTTCCTTCCACACCTTGGAAGAACCTTTTCTTTGATTAAACCTTTGAACCGGCAGTGAGGGGGAAGAACTAAAACCATTCAAGTTCGAAAGGAACATGAGGGCTTTGAGAAGATCTCCAAGAGGAGCAAGGGAGGATTGAAGCTAATTCTAGCTTCCAGATGCTATTATGTCGTTGCTCTGTTGAGTGGCTAACCACTTATAGCAATTTGGTTGAGTGTGACCGACAACTCCACAATGATGACAGAGATGCTGCTTCTTCTGTTTAGGCTTTTGAGAGTTAGCCTTCTTAGCCTTAGGGTTTTTAACATCTTTCTTATCCTATTTAGGGGGTGCTCCTAAGATAGATTTACCCTTGTCTAAGTTCTCATTAGCTAATTCATTTTTAACAACATTGTTCTCAATTTCAACATTATTAGGAAGAGGAACAAAAACAGTAGTACTAGTAGAAGCAATATTAGAGGAAGAAAGACCATACCCTAAACTTGTTCGATCTAAAGCAGATTTCTGAATGCTGAGCATCTCGTCAAGTTTCGCACTTGAAGTCCTCTTCAATTGAGCTTTAACTTGAAACAGCTCTGCTTCAAGCTTCTTGGACTTCTCAACTAAGAATTTGTTCTTAAACCTCAGTGCTTCAATAGTCTAATTTGCTTCATCAAACTTTGTGGAAAGCTCTTCACAATCAAGTTCTACATCACTGAGCTTCTTGGTGGCCAGCCTATAGAGTTTCTCGTGTTTCTCAAAAAGCTTGTACAGTTTCTCAAAGGCTGTATGGATGTTATCTTGTTCATCCATCTTCTCAAACTTGGACTTCACCAATTCCTCTTCTTTAACAACATCTTCAACAACATCTTCAACAATCCCCTCAGTAGGATTGACAGTGGCAGTGAAAGCATTCAAAATTTCATCATCCTCATTATCAGAATCATCTTCAGGCTCAATATCACTCAAAGTAGTAGTAAGTGCCTTGCTCTTCCCAATTATCTTGAGATTTGTGGGACACTCTTGCTTCATGTGACCGAAGCCTTGGCACCCAAAGAACTTAGGTCCTGCAGGAACAGTGTATTGACCGCCATCCCTAGCATCCTTCTTCCCTTTATCTTGGCTCTTGAACTGAGAAGAACTAGATTGCCCTTCTCATTGGCATTCTTCATAAACTTCTTAAATTGCCTTGTATGTAGGACTTCATCTTAGAATCCTCATCATCTGAAGACTCATCAGTGTCACTGCTCTTAGCCTTTAATGCCATGCTCTTGCCCTTACCCGACTTGCCAATTCTTGTTAACCCTAGCTCATAGGTCTATAGATTTCCAACCAGTTTTGTCAGAGGAATCTTGTCAATATCCTTTAATTTTTCTATCGCTATGATCTTGGCATGGAATCTCTCGGATAGAGATCTGAACACCTTTCTCACAATCTTGGAAACATGAATGGTTTCCCCAAGATTGAAGGTTGAGTTCACTATGTCCTTAAGCTTGGCATAGAACTCATCAAACGACTCATCCTCCTCCATCTTTATTTCTTCAAAGCTTGTAGTGAGCCTCTAAAGTTTTGAATTCTTGACAGCCTTTGTTCCCTCATTGGTTGTCTAGAGGATGGTCCATGCTTCCTTAGCAGTTTCAGTGGAGGATATCTTCTTGAACTCCTCATTGGTGACCGCATTAAATAAAGCATTCAATGCCCTGCTGTTGAAGTTTGCCGCCTTGATCTTTGCATCATCCCAATCGGCCGACGCTTCCTTTAGCTTGATCCAGCCAATTTCTATAGCTTGCCACACCTTCTCATCTAGTGACTGTAAGAAAGCTCTCATGCGTACTTTCCAGTATGCATAGTTAGTGCCATCAAATAAAGGAGGTATAATAAGAGACTGTCATCTATCCATGACAAACAGGGGTCAATGGATCAACACAACAAAGATTAAACCTAATTAGAGTGTGCCCACTCTGATACCACTTGATAGGCCAAAAATATATTGATCCCTTATGATGAATTAACCAATTAATTAACTAAGTGAATTAATTAGGTTCAATTACATGCAATGAGCGTGGTAACACAAACAAATCACCAATTAAACTAAGTATGCAGCAGAAATTAAATTGACACGGTAATATGTTTACGAATGGGGAAAACCTACGCGGAAAAAACTCCACCGGATGATTTTCAGGTCACCACTTCCGAAATTCTACTATTATCACAACAAGCGGTTACAAGTAAAAGAATCTCAATACCTTATACCAACCTACAGTTGAACCCTTACCTCAATACACAATTGGACTTGTTCTGTAGTGACAATTTCTCCTTTTGATGCACGGCTCCCAAGTACGTGACTAACCAATTGCACGTATCCTAGTACGCGATTTCAATCACGAACTAGAGAAGTTTGTTGGCTACAAAGTTCTTCAATTCATCCAGATTATGAAGATCAAGAAGATGCTTGATCACAAAACCCTACGGTACACATACACAGCAACTTCTTCAAAAGAGATGAACTAGGGAAAAACTTTATCTTCGGTCACAATTTGCTTAAACAGATTTTGCTCAATGCTTGTGCAACTTGTAAACTCTTTTACGGCCCTTAAAATAATCATTTTATATGTCTAAGGTTATAAGAAAAGAAGGCCCAAAGACACATTTACGGATCCCAAGAAAACAGAACAGAAAATTTTTTTTTCTTAAACCTCGACAGATAGTATCTGTCGAGAAGTTGTCGAGCCACGGGGCTAGAACAGCTTCTTGAGCTCGAAAGATGCTAGCTGTCAAACTTTAATGACATGCACTTTCTTTATTTGAATCTTAGACAGACTTGCATGGCTTTAACACATGAAGTATTAAACACATCCTAGATCTAACCTATTACAAGTAAAGTGCGCTTTGTCAAAGTATTAATCAATTACATAAAGTAGTGACATATGTTTCTAACAAATGAAACACATATGTCCTAACAATAACCAAAACATATATGGCTAATAAGTCATAAGAGTGTAAAGCATGTGAGCTTAATGGACTCGAACATTTGGATGTGAGAAGTAGGATATATATTAGAGTACATAGTTATGACTTACGACCGTAATTGCAACTGTTAAGTATATTTAATTTTTTTCAAACATTGTTTTTCAAAGTTTAATAAATATTTGATATTATTGTTTGATCCAGCTAGAATCTTCCTATTAGCAATATTTTCTCCACATGTTTGATCCTGCTACTTAAGGAAATTGGCTAACTGATCCATCAATGTTGATCCCCCATTTTGGTCACAGCCCAAACCCACCCCCTTTTATCTACCAAACCACTTCGCTCGTTAAATTTGAGTTCTCCATGGGCTTGAGTCATGATTTAGATGAAAGAAAGTTGAACCTTTCTCCAACAATTGCCTGGTTATGGGCTTGTGCCGTTCGTGGGCCCATTAATTTGGAGTCCCAATGGGGTTCAGCCCAAAAAAGTCGTGAAAAAGTTTTAAGTAACTTCAAAAAGGTATTTACCAAAAAAATAAAACTCCAAAAAGGGATTACTTTAGTTTTAAGTGTTGTACATCATGCTTCACGCACCCAACCACTAAATTCAAGCCACCTCAGAGGTCCGGGGGCGGCGCCACTAGCCTTAAAATTTTTTATTTGTCTTCCTTTCAAAAAAAAATTTGAGAACGCCCTCAGTTTTTTTATGCCAATAGAATTAAATTTTACTCAATAATTTATTCTAAATTCAATAGATGAATGATTGCTTAGTTGTGTACATTGAAAGAGATGTAGCTTGTATCATTGATAATGAGACTATCATGCACTGATTTCAAAATATGAAAACTCATAGAACGCAATTATAAACTTTATGTATTTGCGTGTTTTTATTATTGTTGTTGTTGTCAATATATGAATTTCTCTTTTTATTAGATTGTATAATTTATACTTCTTAAGGAATACCTTGAAAAAAATTTCTAGAGCCACCACTTTCAGAGGTGGATAACGAGCAGAATTACTGATAGTGTATCAAATCAATCCTTACTCCACACACGCCCATAGAGCTCGTCCAAGGAAGTAGTAAAGGGTAGAGGACAACTTAGCTCGCAAACCTCGTCCATGAAGACTCTTGAACAGCCTACAAGAACTTAAGGCGTGGTTATCATATGCAATCTCTGGACAAGGTCCATACCCTTGTTTCATAATGCGAGTGCAAAATTGAAGGTTATCACCACGAAAATCATTTTCCAAGTAATTTGGAATTCTAAAAGTTGAGAAATATACTAACTTTATCATCGGAGGATTTTTGGCCGGTCCTCTCCGTTCACTTTTGATAGTGTGTTCATCTCTTCAAGTTTTTTCCAGACCATCTTCTCACCATTGAAGCCCGAAGCATTCAGTCTACTGATTTTACGTTGCATCATCAATTGGCACTGTCTGTGGGAAGAGTTTGTGTTTTACAATTTATCTTCCTTCGACAAAAGGCTGTATGGTTCGGACAAGATCAAGGGCTACCAGCCCAGGCCACCAAGAAAGTAGGGATGCCTCTAGCAATCCCAACCGTGATCGACAATCAGTGCCCATCACTCAACCACCATCCATCCAACATATACAGTCCATGGCAGCCGCCATGACAAAATTAACTCGTCAAAATCAAGAGTTAACTAGAGAGATTGGTTTGCGAAGATAGCGCCATGATAAGTACGAGAAAGGACAAGCCCAGAGTCAAGAAAGGTGAGGGAACGTGGAGCCCGAAAGCTAGTCAAGGGGTACCGCTTCACGAAGGGTGCCACACTTGGAAAGGGAAATGGATAAGATGCGAAAGGCTATGGATGAGATGAAGGAGAATATGAGAAGGGTAAATCCCGTGGAGGATTTGGTTCATCGAACAGACTCCCCTTTTACGACTTCTATCAACAGTCATCCTCTGCCATCTAAGTTCAAAATGCCTTCCTTGGACTCATACGATAGGACGCGCGATCCGTTTGATCACATCGCCACCTTCAAGACTACAATGCATCTTCAAGGAGTTCCGGAAGAGATTATGTATAGGGCTTTCCCTACTACACTTAAAGGACCGGCACGAGTATGGTTCAGCAAAATACCTCCAAACTCTGTAAGTTCTTTTGAAGAATTGAGTAAGTTGTTTGTCAATAATTTGATCGGAGGGCAAAGGCATAAGCGTTTCTCGTCCAGCCTGTTAACCATAGAACAAGGAGAGAATGAAAGCATGCGGTCCTTCATCACTCATTTCAACAGGGAAGCCCTGACAGTGGATGAGATGGACGACAAGCTACTATTGGCAGCCTTCCATAATAGGGTTAACTCTGACTTATTCATCCATAAGCTTTATGAGCAAGAGCCTCAAACTATGGCTGAACTCGTCCATTCAGCCAAGAACTTTATGAATGCAGAGGACGCAATCATTGCTAAGAAGAGGAAGAGAATCGAGAAAATGGAAACAAACCCCACACGTCACTCCAAGCAGGGCCCTCGTCCAAAGAAGGGACGAATGGAGGATAAGAAAGACCGAGACAACAAGAAGGCAGGCCCTTCAGCACGGAGTCAACAATACACGCCATTGAACGTACCACTGGATCAAGTTCTCATTCAAATCAAGGACGATCCTTCTTTGAAGTGGCCAGAGAAAATGAAGGGAGATCCCAACAAGCGAAATAGGAACAAGTACTGCCGTTTCCATAAGGACCATGGGCATGACATGGACAATTGCTTTGATCTGAATTAGCAGATAGAAAATCTCATCAATCAAGGAAAACTGAGGAATTTCTTTGGACGAGATCACAAAGACGAAAGGCTGAAGGGAAAACTGGAAGAAATACCGTGACACCCACTGGGGGAAATAAGAGTTATCATAGGGGGAACCTCGACAGGACAATCTTCCAAGTCAAGAAAGACGAATTTAAAGGTGGTGCAAAACGTCCAGCTCTCAGGACGGTCTCCAAAGACGAGGAAAACTGAGGAACAGGCTATTACGTTCACGGACGAGGATGCTGAGAGGATTCACCAACCCCATGACGACGCGATCGTCATTACTTTGCTTATTGCAGATTATACAACCAAGAGAGTGTTAGTAGACAATGACAGTTCGGCGGATATCTTGTATTACCCTGCTTTCCAGCAAATGAAGCTTGGACGAGATATAATTCGTCCAGTGAACTCACTGTTGGTGGGGTTTGGAGGAATGAAGGTACATCCTGTGGGAGTAGTTACATTGCCTGTGGTGGTGGGGGCATATCCATAACAAATAACTAAGGAAGTAAATTTCCTTGTAGTGGATTGTTCATCATCGTACAATGCCATCATTGGAAGGCCAACTCTAAACAGTTAGAAGGCAGTAATGTCTACATACCACCTGTCAGTCAAGTTCCCTACAGAATACGGGGTGGGGCAAGTGCAAGGAGAATGTTACCTAGCCATGCTGGCCACAGACGAGCAAGTTCAGATGATGAGTATTGAGGAAAGAGTTGTAGCAAAGCCCACTGAAGTACTGGAAGACATTCCTTTGGACCAGAATGATCCTCAGAAGTTTATTAGAATTGGGACAAGCATGAGGAAAGAGACAAAGCAAAATCTCGTCCATTTCTTAAAGAAGAGTACTGATGTTTTTGCATGGAGTCATGAAGACATGCCTGGGATTGACCCAAATGTTATCACTCATCAGTTGAACGTATACCCGTCTTATAAGCCCGTCCGTCAGAAGAAAAGGGTCTTTGCTCCGGAGTGGGACAAGGCTATTAAGGAAGAAGTCTAGAAGTTAACAACAGCGTAATTTATTCGGGAAGTCTACTACCCAGATTGGTTAGCCAATGTAGTGATGGTCAGAAAGGCAAATGGCAAATAGAGAATGTGTGTAGATTTTACTGATTTGAATAAAGCTTGCCCCAAGGACAGTTACCCTTTGCCGCGCATCGACCAGTTGGTAGATTCAACAGCGGTGCACCAGTTGCTAAGCTTCATGGAAGCCTTCTCAGGGTATAACCGAATAAGGATGGATGAGGCAGATCAAGAAAAAACGTCCTTCATCACTAGTTAGGCTTTGTTTTGTTATAAGGTGATACATTTTGGTTTAAAGAACGCAAGGGAAACTTATCAAATGTTGGTAACTCATATGTTCCGACCACAAATAGGACGGAATGTGGAGGTTTATGTGGACGATATGTTGACGAAAATCTTGGACGAGAAAAACCACCTAGACGACCTCTAGGAAACCTTCGACATGCTAAGGCAATATAATATGAAGTTGAATCCCAGTAAGTGCGCTTTTGGAGTTTCATCGGAAAAATTCCTTGGATTCATTGTTTCACATAGAGGGATTGAAGCAAACCCCGACAAAATTCAGGCACTCCTGGATATGAATCCACCAAGGAATATCAAAGAAGTCCAATCCCTCACTGGACGAGTTGTCGCTTTCAATAGATTTATTTCTAAAGCAACTGATAAGTGTTTGCCATTCTTCAAGGTTCTTAAAAAAGCATTCGAGTGGACGGACGAGTATTAGAAGGCTTTTCAAGATCTCAAGACGTACCTAACCACCGCTCCACTGCTGAGCCCACCCGTGCCTGGTGAAGATTTATATTTGTATTTGGCAATGTCCCCACATGCAGTAAGCTCAGCCTTGATTAGGGAAGAAGAAAAGGTACAGAAGCCAGTCTATTACACAAGCCAAGCTTTGAGAGGGGCAGAAGGACGATATCCAATGATGGAAAAATTAGCCTTTACTTTGGTTACAGCTTCAAGGAAACTGAGGCATTATTTTCAAGCACACATCATTATTGTCTTAACAGATCATCCATTAAAGAAGGTAATAAGCAAGTTGGAGGCAGCATGACGACTGGTTCAATGGGCTATAGAACTCAGTGAATTTGATGTCAGATACCAATTAAGAAGCGCGATAAAAGCACAAGTGTTGGCAGATTTTATTGCGGAGTTCACTCCAAGCTTGGAAGAGTTAGACGAGTCGGACAAGCCTCGGGGATGGGTCATCCATGTGGACGGATCCTCCACACTACATACGGGGGGGATAGGAGTTATTTTGGAATCTCCGGAAGGAGATGAGTTGAAGTACAAAGTCCGCCTGCAGTATACACCGACCAATAATGAAGTAGAGTATGAAGCCCTTTTGAAAGGGCTGGAGTTGGCCAAGTCTTTGGGAGCAAATCACTACTCGTCCATAGAGATTCTCAGCTGGTTATAGGCCAAGTAAATGGAACTTATGGGGAAAAGGAAGAATGCATGAAGAAATACCTTAATAAGGTAAAATGCCTTGTAAAAAAATTTAAATAAATTAGTTTTATTCAGATACCAAGGGAGGAGAACGTGAAGGCAGATTCTTTAGCAAAAGAAGCCTCAACAAGTGGACAAATGGGCGAGTTTGACGAAGTCCAATATATGCCAAGCATAGATCTTCTTGAGATACAACAGATAGAAGGTGAAAACAATTGGATGACCTCAATAGTGGCTTACTTAAAAGATGGACGCCTCCTAGAAGGAAGAGACGAGGCCAGAAAACTAAGGATCAGGTCAGCTAGGTACATCCTTATTGACGAAGTTCTATACAAAAGAGGATTCTTCCAACCTTATCTAAGATGTTTAGCTCTAAACGAGGCGAATTACGAATTAGGAGAAATTCATGAAGGAGCATGTGGAAACCACTCGAGAGCAAAAGCACTAGTGCATAAAGTCATCCGCGCAGGTTATTACTTGCCAACTATTCAAGCAGATGCAAAGGCTTATGTCAAAGCATGTGACCAATGTCATCGATTCAGCAATGTCCCCAGACAACCCTCAGAGTACCTCACTCCTATGATGGCCCGTGACCCTTTGCACAATGGGGGTTAGATATCTTGGGTCCCTTTCTACTCGGAACCAGGCAGATGAAGGTTTTAGTGGTAGGTATTGACTACTTCACTAAGTGGGTAGAAGCAGAACCATTGGCAAAGATCACACAGCAAAATGTTAAGAATTTTGTCTGGAAAAATATTGTATGCCGATTTGGGGTTCCCAGGGTATTAGTATCAGACAATGGATGACAATTTGACAACGCACTTTTCAGGGACTTCTGCGAACACTTTGGAATTCAGAACCATTATTCCTCCCCTTCCCACCCTCAAGCAAACGGCCAAGCAGAAGTAGCAAACCGATCCTTACTTAAAATCATCAAGAATCGGCTTGAAGAGGCAAAGGGAGTATGGCCAGACGCGCTACCAAGCGTTCTTTGGGCTTACAAAACTACAGCAAGGACCCCCACAGGGGAAACCTTTCAAACTAGCTTATGGGAGTGAAGCAGTCATACCTGCGGAAGTGCATATGGCCAGCCATAAAGTGATGAAGTATCAGGATGAAGAAAACAAGGAACAACTTTGTCTTAACCTCGATCTAATTGACGAGGTAAGGATGGACGTGAAGCAAAGAGCAGCAAGGTATAAAAACATCATGGCCAAGTAGTATGATGCCATGGTAAAGCCCAGGCGCTTCAACATTGGGGATCTCCTCCTAAAAAGGGTTTTTTTGGCCACAAAAACCCGGCCCACAGGAAGTTGGGACTAAATTGGGAAGGACCTTACAAGGTTATCAACTTCAAAAGGCAACGATCCTACTATTTGGAAGCACTGGATGGACGGAAGCTAGAACACCCTTGGAATGTTGAACATTTGAGAAGATACTATCAATAAAGAACGACCATGGACGGGCATTGCCGTAGGAAGAATGTCATGGACGTCTGAAGTAATTATGTTTGCTTGTTACTACTGTGTTTTAGATGTATAAATGTGTTACTTATGGACAAATTTGTGTTTAAGCATTTTTAATTCCCTAAAGGCACTAGCTCTTAAGCGTGTGCCATGCATGTGGACGAATGTATTACAAAGCGTGGATTTCCAAGTCTATATATGATGTATTTCTAAGTATATGTATGATTGTATAGAAATCCATTCTTGTGATTTAGTTCGAAATAATCCACAGAAAATAAACCAAAGATGAACAAAATCCTTGAACGCAAGGATGTACCGTCCATAAGCTTTCCTTAAAATAAGGATAAAGCAAAAATAAGGCGTGTTCTTCCAAACCGAGAGACAAGTTGAAGCCACAACATGTTACCCCAGCCATGGATGAGGGAATGCTTAACCTAGCCATGTACAAGGGAATGCACACATAAAGTCCACTAGGTGTCAACTAAAACAGCCCAATATTTGGACGAGTAAAAAAAGTTGATTTTTTTTTAAGTGGACAAAAATTAGCAACTTATCCATAGGCAAAAAATCGTCCAATAAATAGACGAGGAATAAAGCTAAGTTAAGCCAACAAAGATAAAACTATTCATAGACGAGTAATGCTGAATTCAAAGAATGAAATAGGGAGCTGAACATGAATAGGCCCAAATCATGGACGAGCCAAAATTAAGGCTAGTCTGGAATGCGAAATAAGTTCATCCATACAATGATTTAGTAAATAAAAGATAAATCAAACATGAATTCATTAATTAAAAAGGGTGGACAACCTACGTCCAGAAAACCCTTATACAAAGTTGAAATGAACAAGGAAAATTGTTTAATAGGTCGTCCTAAAACTATGGACGAAACAAGTGTACTTCAGTTACATCGAATGGTCCAAAACAACAGACCAAAAAAAAAAAAAGGAAGGATAAAACTAAAGTATGAAAAGCTGTCTTTATTGAGGAGGATCAATACTAGGGTCGTCCTGGATTGGCTGGGTGGTGGCGTTGTCCTCAACATTAACGTCTAAGCTCGTCTAGAGGAGGGAGCTTGTAGCACCACCACTAAGGTTGAGCTTAATAGAACTGAAGTCAAGCTCATGGAAATTCTCCATGGTGTCCATCCTGAAGTCTTCAAACTCAGCTGCATAGTTGGTGTCCAATAAATCAGTATACTGTTTGGACGCCTTAAACTCTGCAACTGCGTCTCCCTTAGCTTTCTCAAGAAGGGCACTCAACTCGTCATTCCTCTTTTGGAGGTGATCAGGACGAGTGTCCTTCTCAATGACATCAGTCTTCAACTCTTCAATATGGTTCTGCAGCTCCCTTGCCTCGTCTTTGGCCTTTGCCACCACCTCAGCCCACCTTTTTCTCTCGTCCTTAACTTCTTGTATCCTCTTTTCCAGTAGGATCCTCGTCTTGTCCATTTCCGTCACTTGTCTAAACATGGTAATGAACTTAGACATTGCCTACATGAGAATTATTGTTAGACAAAATGCATGATTATACTTTTGCTAAGACGAGATAAAAAGAAAGGGAGTGTACCTTGAAGAGGTCATGAAAACCAGAGTGTTCAAACTCCTTCAAAGACATGTTATAGCACACCGCCACGTCTTGATTAGTCATAGCCTTCTCAAACCTCTCCCAAGCTAAATCTTCATTCTCTATAAGGTTTTGAGTGACTCGTCGAGAGGGCTGGGACGAGACAAGCACCTGGGCAGGGGACGGAACATCCATGGACGGAGGATCAAGAGGCTCAGAATCAACATCATGGATATGGACGGGGGGTTGCTGAGTAGGAGGGATTCGAAAGCTGGACTTAACAACCCCAAGCTTAAACGACCCATGCTTGGCTTGTTTCCCCTTGCGTCGACTCGGAAGATTTTCCAAGTCAACTCCTTTGGATAGACTTTTCCTCTTGTCACCTACTGATGGACGAGGCTGAGATTGAACCCCCTCGTCCACCACTTCCTTGCCTTTGTTCTCTTTCATTGTTGCCATCCCTAAATAAAAATAAAATAAAATAAAAAATAATAAAAAATAATAAGATAGAAAGAAAAGAGAAGAATAAAAAAAAAAAAAAAAAAAAACTTACGTCTACGCACACTGAGCTCGTGAGCAATAGCCTTAGTAGATGGCTCAGGGCCTAACCCCCAAGCAGCAAGGCGTCTAAGGCTGACCAAAAAATGGAACGTCCTGTCCGTGTATAGACGAGTCTTTTGAACTTGTTCAAGATGGAACCTGTACAAATGAGGTCATCTAACACCTACAAAAAAAAAAAAAAAAAAAGAGCAAAACTGTTAGATAAGAACAATCAAAAATAACAAACAAATGAAAAATATTAAGATAAACAATCTCAAGCATACCTTTAGGACGAAGGTTCCCTAACTCTCCTGTATAGGGACCAAACGGATCCCTGTCAACCTCAACTGGGTTCCTAGCCCAGAAACCAGAGACGAAGAAGAACTCAGCCTTCCAGTTCCTATCTAAGGTGACTAGGGACTTTATCAATCTACAATCTTTCCCTCTGGCTATGAATTGATAGAAGCCAAGGGATTGGTTAATCTCGGAAGGTTTGTAGCAAAAAAGGAACTCGTCCACGGAAAGAGGACGGTCCCCCTCAAAGGCCTCCCTCCACAAAACTTGTATAGAGGCAATTAGCCTCCATGCATTGGGATTAAATTGACAGATACCTAAGCCTAACCTAGTGAGCAACTCTCATGCAAAGGCATTAAGTGGCAACCTCAAACCCCCCAGAAGGTAAGCCTCGTAAATACCAACACCAAAATGGGGTTGGCAACACCACTCACCACGCACAGGTACCCTAGGGTTTAAGCTATCAGGGATTTGGTACCAAGCCTTAAGGGACCCTAACCTTTTCTCGTCTATCTTGGAGGCAATCCCTATAACACAACTGTAAACGATCTCAGCCTCATCCTGGACAATGGACGAGGGAGCACTTATGCCAGCCCGTGACCACAACTCTGCTCTCATCCTAAGTCCTTCCTGAAGAACCTCCAAAGGAACTCCAGGGACACCAGACGTGTACTCTTCTGTGGTGTTTCCCCCACTGCTACTGTTACTACCACTACTGCTACTATCACTAGAACCACTAAAACTACTAGGTTCATGAAACTTGTCTATGGCTTTTTCGACGCTATTGCTAGACAAGAAAAGGACAATCTCAGTCATTTTTTGAGAAAAACTTAAAACTTGGGGATGAGAGTGAGGAAAATACCTGGATCTAAATGAAGACTATGGACGCAGGAAACTTTTAGACGAGGCGCTAAGACAAGGAGTGTCAGCAGAAGAAAATTTCAGTTATAAGGAGGGTAGCGTAGGAATTCCACTATTTATAGGTGGAAGACTTTAGTACTTGAAACGACACAACCAACCAAAAGCTGACACGTGGCACGCTCCTCGAAAAGTGAGTCAACGCGAATGTTCACCAACAAGATCGTGACATGTGGCAAACTTAGTCCCCGACATAAATACACACGTCCAAAGAATGATATTAGGCTATATGCTTCATTGGTCGACCCATGAACAAGGGGGCAACTGATGGTATATCAAATCAATCCTTACTCCACACTCGTCCGTAGAGCTCATCCAAGGAAGTAGTAGAGGGTAGAGGACAACTTAGCCCGCAAACCTCGCCCATATCGGGGTCGTCCGTCCATAAAGACCCTTGGACGACCTGCGAGAACTCCGGGCGTGGTTATCATATGCAATCTCTGGACGAGGTCCATACCCTTGTTTCATAATGCGAGTGCAAAATTGAAGGTTATCACCACGAAAATCATTTTCCAAGTAATTTGGAATTCTAAAAGTTGAGAGATATACTAACTTTATCATCAAATGATTTTGGCCGGTCCTCCCCGGTCACCTTTAATAGTGTGTTCATCTCTTCAAGTTTTTTCCAGACCATCTTCTCACCATTGAAGTCTGAAACATTCAGTCTTCTGATTTTACGTTGCGTCATCAATTACATATTGGTGCATTACATCCATCCTTTTAATCATTTATTGAATATTTTAAATGGATTTTTAGATCCACTTTTTTATGTTAAAATATGGATATTCTTGCATCAATTTTTGATATAAATATTAAATAGTGAATAAATTAAAAGGAATGTGAAGGAATATTTAGCCAATTTTAAACCATGTATATCCTATTGCACTTGATGTTATAAGTAATGTAATAAGAAAATGAATAATTATATTAATATAATAATTATGACATTAATATATCAAGTTTCAACGATTACAATAAATTGAAAAACACATTAATACTTAATGTTACAGACTAACAAGATCATTCTCACCGTATTAAGTAACCCACAAGAGGAAAATAATTTAAGTAACATGGCGTCATACATACCCTTAAATTGATGAAAAATAAGTTAAGAACAATGAAATGACCCTTTATATTTCGAAAGAAATTAAAAGGATCACTTACTTGTTTGACATATTACAAGCCTTGGTGCCATATTTCATTTAGCCTCCATACTCAATCATTTTGATGGAAGCCATGAAAGTGGTGAAGATTCTCCTGCTCATCCACTGGGTGAGACGTTCAATGTCAAACCGGAACTAGTTATTTTTTGCTTGGTTATTTGACTGAGTCGCCTAGCCATTTCAGGTGTGAGATGATTCTTCCAATCTCCAACCTTACCATCCCTAAAAAATGAATTATTTTTGAACTCATACATTTTGACTCCATCTTTTGTGATTCCAATCTCCAACTTTACCATTCCATTTTTATTCACCTCCAAACTAGACATGTTCTCAAAACTGCATAGGTGTATAACCTTTTGCGCCACACTTTTATCTTCCCCCCAAAGAGAAAGGATAACCCATGAACTGAGCTATTTTCTTTACCCAATATTCAATTTCATTCTTCAAATCTTTGTACTTTAAAAATAGTATATTCTCTGGTGATTCCAAACTTGCTCTCCAATACCCTAATAAATGGCCAATATGGTCCTGAAAGAGTTAATCCTTCACAAAAGAACTCAAATGCAGCCTCCAAAGGAAAATCTTTCATGACCGAGACTTCCTCCTAACACTCATCTTGTGGTTAAAGTACCATAAAGGCACAAATGTATCCTTTGGATCCAGCATATGTAAACAATTTTGCAACTAGAATTTATAATGGATTTTGGTAAGGAAGTGTAGGGAATGTGTGTAGCCACTAGTGGAACATCTAGGTTCAATTTTTGTGGGCTTGAGCAAAGATTCACCTCAATGAAGGGTAGGGATGACAAAACCCCCAACCTAACCCTAATGGGTCGGGTTTTACCCGACCCTTGAAATAGTAGGGTCGGGTTTGGGTTTTAAGTATCAAACTTGAAGCAGGTTTGGGTCGAGTGCAGGTTTTAGTAATACCTGCCCCGTGGGAGAATGTTAAGTCTACACCATAGTCGGCTTCATCCCAAGACTATAGAGGCATTGATGTATGCTCAAAATTGTTTGTGGAGTGAAATCCAAAGTTAGCAATTGTATTTATAAAATGAAATTAAAATTGTATTTTTATATTTGCTGTGTTACGTATTCTTAAAGATGAAATACGTAAAACCCCATATGTATATGAAACAGATTTCTCACACAAAATGGAACCTACATATCCGTGGAGACTCAGACCCTACTATGATTCGAGCTGTTTGGTGAAAAAAAAAATTATCGAAACGAGTACAGTACACAATGGTAAGGAAAGACGGTTTCTTGATTGTGAAATAATAATTAACCTTGTTTTATACTTCTATCATTTTAATTTTCTATAAACTTTCCTTAGTTACATAGTTAGAAAAAAAAGAAAAAAAAAATTGTATGGGGATTGCAAAGTTAATTGACTGAACAACATTACAAATAATACTCCATGAAGACAGCTCTGGCCCTTCTGGGATAAAGGAAAGTTTCCAAAATACAAATGTGTGACAGCTCAATTCAATTATTTTGACATATCTGTATCAGATCTGGTTCTGGTCCCCCCACTACATAAAAAATCAAATTCAACTATTTCCTCTGGCCCCCATGCTTATCTTTAGAAAGGGATTACTTTAGTTTTAAGTGTTACATCATGCTTCAAGCACCTAACCACTACATTCAAGCCACCTCAGAGGTGGATAAGAGTAGAATTAAATGTTGGTGCTTTGCATCCATCCTTTTAATCATTTATAGAATATTTTAAATAAATTTTTAGATGTGAATTTTAAATAGTGGATAAAAAGGAATGCCAAAGAATATTTAGCCATTTTAAACTATGTATATCCTACTGCACCGGTTATTATGAGTAATGTAATAAGGAAAAAAAATAATTATGAGGTAAATTATAAAGTTGGTTATTATCTTTTACATCATATTTTAATTTGGTCTCTAATCTTTCAATTGTGTTAATTTAATCTCTAACCTTTCAGTATCGTGTCAATTCAATTCCTGTTGTTATCTTTGGATGGAAAAAAAAAAATGGCTTGTCAAACAGATCAATAAACAATTTTTTTTTAATACAAGATAAAATTCTACTCTAATCTAATCTGTCATGTCAAATTATTATTATTTTTTAAAATCAAATTAAAATCTGCACACGCTAAGATCATTATCATCTCTCTCTCTCTCTCTCTCTCTGTCTCTCTCTCTCATCACTAGTCAATATCGTCTCCATCTCTTTACCCAAAAAAATCAACTTGCAATATTATCTTTTTTCTTTCGGATTCTTGGCAGCCAAACACATCTAAAACAACTTATAATTGCTAGCCACCATGATCTACTTATAAAACTATACATCTAAAACCCAAATCAAAGCACAAATGACTTCTTAATTTTAATGTTTCAAGTTTTGTTTCATGTATGTAGCTTGGCTAGGATGAGAGCCTCTGAATAAATAAAAAATCATCAAGAACATAGCAAGAGAAAAAGGAGAACAAGAGGCAAAAAAAAAAAAAACCATTGATATTATCAGTTATCCCACGGCTCTTTTTATGAAATTTCACTTGGGTTTTTTTCTCAGAAGAGCCTCTAAATTGAAAAATAGCAAGAAAAGAGCATGAAAAAAGAAGAAGAAGAAGAAGAAGAAGGCAACAAGAGCAAAAACTGCTATAGTTTGAAATTTTCTGCTCAAAGAAGCAAAACCCAATAAAATTTCCACACCTCACGGCTCCAAGTGAAAGTTTAGATGTGTTTTTTGTATAGATTATGTTGGGGGAAAATCCTAATCCCCTATATGTCTATGTGTAAATTAAAATTAATGACTACCAAGCAATAGCAATATTATAGAAATAAAAAAATTTCAGCAAGCACCACATAAATACAATCACACAAGAATACCAAATCTAACATAGAAAACCCTCCAGTGTAGAGGGAAAAACCACGGGGCAGCTCCGAAAATATCCACTATGAAATAGAGATTACAACTATCAAGTTTATGCTAAACTTAAGTCCGCAACAAATTAGATATACAACAAATAAATCTCAAGGAGTAAATACAATCTCACCACAAAGCCAGTAACAAAATCTTCCTTTGAATACTCCAACTCTCCATGGTTGTAGCACTCAAAAACTCCATGAGAACTCTACCAATTTATCTTCCTTGTGTGTAGCTTAAGCAAAGAAAAATGTCTCTTTTTTCTTTTTCACTCTTTCACACTCTCACTGTATTTCTCTCTATCTTTTTCGAACTACACCAAGCTTAAGCTCTCTCCTTTTTGTGTTTCTTGCTCTCTCTAGAACTCACACCAAAATGCCAAAAAAATGGCTCTGTTTTGCTTCAACTCTCTCAAGGCCAAATGGCCTTTATTTTCTTTTTCTTTCTTTTCTCCTCCAGCGTGTTAGACACGCCTTGCATCACTTCTCAATAAGAGAAGTCAAACCTTCCCATGCTTTGGTCATTTCTCAATAAATGGAAGAGCTAACTTTGAAGACTTTTGGAACAAGCTCATAAATGAGGCTTGACAAATGTGTGTGCTGGAACCCAAAGGGTGTCACGTGCACCCAACAATCTCCCCCTTCAGCACACTAAGGAAGGAGATCTTCAACCCAAGTCTTCCATCAGAATTCATGCCGACCAACCCGACACAAAGCTTTAGCTTCTCTCTTGACACAACCTTGGTCAACATGTCAGCTGGATTTTCATCTGTGTGAATCTTCTCTAATTCAAATGACTGTTGTTCAACAACTAGTGTCAACCAATTGTATCTCACCTCAATATGCTTCGAGTGTGAATGATACATAGAATTCTTGCTCAAGTCTATAGCTCTCTGACTATCACAATTAACTACATACCCATCTTGCTTCAAACCCAATTCTTGGAGAAACCGTTTCAACCAAAGCATCTCTTTACCTTCTTCATTAGCTGCAATATACTCAGCTTCAATTGTAGATAAGGCAACACACTTCTGCAATCTTTACTACCATGATACAGCTCCCCCTGCAAAAGTAAATAAATACCCCGATGTAGATTTCCTACCATCAAGGTCACTTGCCCAATCTGCATCTACATAACCCTCCAAAACTGGTTTAGAATCACCAAAAGTCAAGCACAATTTAGAGCTACCTCTCAAATACCTGAAAATCCACTTCACTGCTTCCCAGTGACCTTTACCAGGATTAACCATGAACCTGCTGACAACACCAACTGCATGAACAATATCTGGTCGTGTGCAAACCATAGCATACATCAAACTCCCAACTGTTGAGGAATAAATGGTTGATGCGATATCTTTTTTCTCTTTCTTGGATGAAGAACAAGATTTCTTTCTTAGCTTGAAATGAGCACCAAGAGGTGTACTAACTGGCTTGGCATGCTTCATATTGAACCTTTCAAGAACCCGCTCAATATACTTCTCTTGTGATAACCATAGCTTTTTAGCTTTCCTGTCACGTAGAATCTGCATACCCAAAATTTGTCTTGCTAGACCTAAGTCTTTCATATCAAATGACTTAAACAAGTCCTTCTTCAAATTTCCAATCACACCTACATCTTGTCCTACTACCAACAAATCGTCTACATATAGCAGAAGAATAACACATTTACCATTGGGAAATTTGTTGATATATACACAATGATCTGCATTTGTCCTCGTGTACCCATGACCCACCATGAATGAGTCAAACTTCTTGTACCACTGTCTTGGAGCTTGCTTCAAGCAATAAAAACTCTTCTTTAACTTGCAAACCATATGTTCTTTCACTTTTACTTTGAATCCCTCTGGCTGATCCATGTAGATTTCTTCTTTCAAATCACCATGAAGAAAAGCTGTCTTCACATCAAGTTGCTCAAGCTCAAGATCCAAGCTAGCTACTAATCCTAGAACTACCTGAATGGAACTCATCTTGACTACTGGAGAAAATATCTCATCAAAGTCAATCCCTTGTTTCTGACTGAAACCCTTGACCACCAATCGAGCTTTATACTTCACTAACTTGTCACCATCTTTCTTTAGCTTGAACACCCATTTGTTTTTCAGTACCTTCTTGATTTTAGGAAGTTCCACCAAGTCATAAGTCTTATTCTTATTCAAAGAATTCATCTCTTCATGCATAGCCTTCAACCAGCTTTGCTTATCCTTATGGGATTATACTTCTTGAAAACTTTCTGGCTCCCCCCTCTTCAGTAATCATAGTATACTCAGAAGTGGGGTATCTAGTTGATGGACAACGCTCTCTAGTAGACCTTCTCACCTAAGGTTTTATCATCTCTAGTGGAGGAGGTTGCTCCCTCTACTCAGCACCATCTGTATCTATCACATCATCACCATCAAAACCTACTGGCTCATCAGCATCAAACTCAGTTGGTTCATCACCATAATTCTCATCTTGTACCTCTTCCTTATTTGTGGCATTATTTGAGGAAGAAGAGGTAGGTGTAAGATCAGGAACACCTCCAACTGTAGCTTTAGGCTTCTTAGTTTTCTTAAAGTCTGCCAAGTTTTCATTCTCATAAAAAACCACATCTCGACTTCTAATCATCTTCTTTTCTTTTGGATCCCATAGCTTGTAGCCAAATTTTGCATCTCCATATCCAAAAAAATATGCAAGGAGTGGATTTGCTATCAAGCTTCAATCTTTGTTCCTTAGGCACATGTACAAATGCCTTGCACCCGAATACCTTCAAGTAAGAGTAAGAAACATCTTTTCCTGTCCATACTCTTTCTAGAATATCAAAATCCAAAGGAATTTATGGAGATCTATTAATTAGGTAGCATGCAGTCATAACAGCTTCACCCCAGAATGACTTAGGCAGATTAGCCATTCTCAACATACATATGATCTTCTCAACAATAGTGCAATTCATCCTTTCTGCCACACCATTTTGTTGTGGGGTACCAGGAACTGTCTTCTCATGTCTAATGCCTTTCTCGGAGCAATAACTCTTGAATTCATTAGGTGTGTATTTACCTCCGTTATCACTACGGAGACACTTCAAAGGCTTCCCTTTCTCTCTTTCCACCATAGCATGAAATTTCTTGAAGTGCTCAAATACCTGGTCTTTTGTTTTCAAAACATAAACCCACACCTTTCGTGAAGCATCATCAATAAATGTAACAAAATATTTATTGCCACCTAAAGTCTCAACATCAATGGGACCACATACATCAAAATAAACAAGATTTAATATATTGGGTTTTCTAGTAGAGGGTATATTAAATGAAACTCTATGTTGTTTACCAAATAAACAAAAATCACAAGGATTTAGTGACGTACCTTTGGCAAAGGGAATGAGAGAATTCTTTGCCAAAATCTGCAACCCTTTTTCACTCATGTGAGCTAGCCGCCTATGCCACAAGTTAGGTGAAAAATCCTCCTGAGCTGCACTAACAACATCCTTGCACAACTTTACTTGTGTCTTGTAAAGTGTACAACAAATCTTCCCCCTAGCAAACACCAATGATCCTTTGCTAAGCCTCCATTTTCCATCACAGAAATAATTGCCATAACCTTTTTTATCAAGAACATCAGTGGAAATCAAATTTAGGTGAATATCCGGAACATATCTCACATCCTTCAAAATTAAGGTGTATCCAGTGTTAGCCCTAACACATATATCACCAATTCCCACAATGTCCGCATAACTATCATTACCCATCTTCACTCTCCCAAAGTTTCCCGCTTTGTGTGAAGTGAATAAATCCTTTCTAGGAGTGACATGGTAGGAAGCAGCTGAATCAAACACCCATTCAACATAAGGATCTGAAGCTATAAAACAATAACTTGTGCTATGGCTAGGACTTCATCTTCCAACACTATAATAGCAGCAATGTTTTCATCATCCGCCTTTTTTGATTTCTATCCTCCTTTTGTTTGTTCTTCCAAGCCTTGCAATTTCTTTTTATGTGACTTTCTTTGTCACAATAAAAGCACTTGAATTTTCCTTTTGATTCTAACTGACTTTTGGATTTACCTCGCCCTTTAGAACTTCTACTCTTACTTCTCCCCCTATTCTCTGTGACAAGAGCATGTGCAATATCCTTGCCCATATCCTTTCTTCTAGTTTCTTCATTAAGCAAACTATCTTTAACCATGGCAAGTTGTAGGACACCATTCAGAGCAGAATTACTAAGTGACACTACCAAAGTCTCCCAACTATCAGGTAAGGAACTCAGAAGCAATAATGCTTGCAACTCATCATCTATTACTAGCTTCATTGTAACCATCTAATTAACCAAGTCTTAAAACTCACTAAGATGCTCGGCAATGGACTTACCCTCCTTAACCTTCAAATTCACAAGCTTTTTAGCAATAAAAGCTTTATTTTGAGCTGTCTTTCTTTCATAAAGACTCCTTAATTTTTCCCAAAGAGTCTTTGCATTTGTTTCCTAAGACACATGGTGAAAAACATTGACATCGATGCATTGTTTAATACACCTGATAGTCTTTCTATTTAATTTCTCCCAGTCTCGATTTGACATATCACTAGGCTTGGCACTATCACCCTCAATAGGGTCATGCAAATCCTTGCAATAATGGACATCCTTCATCATCAGCTTCCATATGAAATAATTTGATGCCAAGAGTTTAACCATAGTATTCATAGTCATATTCTTCATTTAATCCAACACAAGACAATCAAACCCAAGCAACCAAAAAGCTCTTACACCGCTTGTTGGGGGGAAATCCTAATCCCCTCTATGTCTATGTGTAAATTAAAATTAATGACTACTAAGCAATAGCAATATTATGGAAACAAAAAAATTCCGGCAAGCACCACATAAATACAATCACATAAGAACACCAAATCTTACGTGGAAAACCCTCTAGTGTAGAGGGAAAAACCACGGGGCAGCTCCAAAAAATATCCACTATGAAATAGAGATTACAACTATCAAGTTTATGCTAAACTTAAGTTCACAACAAATTGGATATACAACAAATAAATCTCAAGGAGTAAATACAATCTCACCACATGAATACTCCAACTCTCCATGGTTGTAGCACTCAAAAACTCCATGAGAACTCCACCAATTTATCTTGTTTGTGTGTAGCTTGAGCAAAGAAAAATGTCTCTTTTTTCATTTTCACTCTTTCACACTCTCACTGTGTTTCTCTCTATCTTTTTCGGACTACACCAAGCTGAAGCTTTCTCCTTTTTGTGTTTCTTGCTCTCTCTGGAACCCACACCAAAATGCCAAAAAATGGCTCTGTTTTGCTTCAGCTCTCTCAAGGCTAAATGTCCTTTCTTTTCTCCTTCAGCGTGTTAGACACTCCTTGCATCACTTCTCAATAAGAGAAGTCAGACCTTCCCATCTTTAGTCATTTCTCAATAAATGGAAGAGCTAACTTTGAAGACTTTTGGAACAAGCTCATAAATGAGCTTTGACAAATGTGTGTGCTGGAACCCAAAGGGTGTCACGTGCACCCAACAGATTAGGGAAGAGCCTCTAATTCGAAAATAATGAATAAGAAATAGGCAATAGTACAAAAGGAACAGAAAGCCAAAACGGATTTTCCACATCTCACCCCCAAAAATAAAGATAAAGAAATCCAGTTGCTCTCTATTCTTTCTTTTCTTTTCTTTTTTGAGAAAAGGTTCCTCTCTATTCTGATTCTACAAGAAAAGACATTGAATTGGGAAATAACCTTAACAAATCCGAAAAAGCTTCAGATTTATCAAACCTAAAACCAAAACAAAAAACTTAAATGACTTCTTAACGAGAGAGAGAGAGAGAGAGTTATTTGATTTCACATGTTTAAAGTTTAATTTGGGTTTTATTTTTAATAATTTGATGTGTTGGTACAATTAGCCGTTGATGTGGTATGAATTTTTTTTTTTTTTTTTATTGTTTTGTTTGACACATTATCTTTTTCCATCCAATGATAATGGCAAAGAATTCGATCCATTTCTTTTGGAAGTGCTCCCGTGCTAAAGAACTGTGGTCTTTGTCGAAACTAGTTTTTTCCCAATGTGATGGATCAGCTTAGTTCTTTTAAGGAGATGCTCTAGTGTTTAATGATGGACAAAAAGACTTCACCAAAAAACATTGAGTTGCTATTGACTTATGCATGGGTGTTGTGGGGTAACAGGAATGATGTTTGTCATGGCGGAAAGCGAAAAGATGGAAGAATGCTTCTCCAATGGCCAGTGCAATATCTGGAGGAGTACCGGGCTGCTGCTGAGTTACTACCAAATGCCTAGGAGTCAGTCTAACATGTTCAGAGATGGATTCCACCTCCAGTATCGGTTTTCAAGTTCAATGTTGATGGTGCTATGTTTGCAGAGCTGAATTCAGTGGGAGTTGGAGAAATGGTAAGGGACTGGAATGGGCAATTTTTGGCAGCAATGAGCAGAAAAACACATGCACCACTAGGGCCTCTTAAAGCAGAAGCGAAGGCCTTTGAACTTGGTTTGCAGTTTACAAAGCAGCTTGGGATCATAGATTTCATACTTGAGGGTGACTCGTTAATCGTCTCTAGGGTGTTGAATCATTCTTCCTTAATTCTGGTCTTGATTGATGCGGTGATTATAGGCATTGGCAAAGCTTTCTTAGAGTTCCATAATGTTGATTTTTCTCATGTTAAGCGAAATGCAAATACCCCAACTCATTTGTTAGCAAAGTATGCCAAGGGCATAATAATCAATGTACGTGGATGGAGAATTGTCCTAGTTTCTTAGAATTAGCAGTTCTTCATGATGTAAACACTATGGTTGTTTGATTTATATTAAGTTGTGTGATTTCCTATTAAATAATAATAATAATAATAATAATAATAATAATAATAATAATAATAATAATCTATATATATATAATAATAGGTAAAGCAGAGAGAAAATCTAATTACATTTCAAATTGGAATTCAATTAGTGTCTAATTTTACGCCATGTGTCTTATCTAATCTAAATTTTAGAATTTTGTGTCAAGTGGGTTAATTTAGGTAAAAATTGAATTTCAATTAAAGTTTAATTTTGTACCACGTGTCCCATTTAATTTAAAATTTAAAATTTTTGTGGCAAATTAATTAATTTAATGTAGAAACGAGGAGTCCAATATAATAAACCATAAAAAACATAATCATATAACTAAAAAAAATTCAAATTTATAAGTCATATATATATATATATATTAATAGCTAAAGCAGAGAGAAAATTTAATTAAATTCTAAATTAGAGTCTAATTTTGTGTCATATGTCATTTAATTTTGAAATTTTTGTGTCAAGTGAATTATTAGGTGCAAAAATTAAAAGGTCTAAATTCAATTAGATTTTAGATTGAATTTTAAATGAAATTCAATTTTGCGTCATGTGTCCCATTTAATTTGTTAATTTTTGTGGCAAGTAAATTATTGGGAGCAAAAACCGTAGAATCTAGATCTAATTAGATTTGAAATTATATATATATATATATATATATATTATATGTAATTGTGATTGTTTTTAAATGTACTCGTGCATATGCACGGGGTTACACACTAGTAATAATAATGGCAGAGACTAAATTGACACAATACTAAAAAAATTAAGGGCCAAATTGAAACGGTTAGGGGGGTGCCACCTACTCAGCGGAATTTCCATGATCACCAAAGCTTCGTGACGCAGAAATAGCTGTTGAACAACCTCCAAGGGGCTCTGTCTTAATCAATAATCATACTGACCTTTGTGTTAACAGCCAAATTTGGGATAAGGGAAATGATAGTTCTACTTGACTGAATAGGCAGCCACTACCGGACTAATTCTCCATTACCTATTCATTGGACCATCCCTTTTCGAATCACATCTCTAGTGTTGATGATGCTTTTCCACGCATAGGACCCAACAATTGAATCCTTTGCCTCTAGGGTAGAGCAATCTGAAAAAAAAAAAAAAAAAAAAAAAAAAAAAATCTCCTTGAAAACACAATGACATAGAGAATCAGGATTGTTAATCATATGCCAAACTTGCTTAGCCAGCAATGCATCATTGAACTTCTCAATTTCTTTGAAGCTCAAACCACCCACTTCCTTAGCCTCACATTACCTTTCCCATTTAATCCAATAAACCTTCCTGCTATTGCCACTGTAACCCCACCAAAATTTACAAATTAAGATTTCCAACTCTTTTATAAGGCCCTTCGGGAGTTTGAAACAACTCATCGTGTATGTCAAGATTGCTTGGGTTACTAATTTAATCAAAATGTCCTTGCCTGCTTGAGATAAAAGTTTTTCCTTCTACCCTAGGAGTTCTTTCCACACCCTTTCCTTAAGATAAATGAAACTTTGTTTCTTTGCTTGACCCACTAGTACTGGCAAGCCCAAATATTTTTCATATTGTCTAATAGTTGGAACACCCAGAATTTGTTGAATCCACAACTGCAAATTAGGGAGGGTATTGGAGCTAAAAAATATATTAGTCTTGTCATGATTGATTTTCTGACCCAAACCTCTCTCATAGATAGCTAAGATATCAAGTATTTTTTGACATTCCTCCTCTTTAGCTCGGCAAAATAATCCACTTTCATCAACAAAGAATAAATGGGAAACTCGTGACTCATTTCTACAAATGGCAACCCCTTGAATGTGCCTATCAACTTCAGCTTTGTGTAACAAACTTTGAAGCCCCATTGCACACATAAGAAAGAGGTATGGAGATAGCGGATCACCTTGTCGAAATCCTCGGCTAGGTTTGATATAACCTATAGGCTGTTCATTAAGAAGCATAGAAATGCCGCATAACTCTCTGTCCAAATGCCACATGTCTATCTCAAAAAATTCACATTCCACCCGATCATAAATTTTGCTCATATCAAACTCGAGAGCCATATGACCCTACTCCCTTTGAGTCTTCCTTTTTAAATAATGTAATGTTTCAAAGGCCACAAGCACATTGCCATAAATAAGCCTCCTCGACAAGAAGGCACTTTGAGATTCAAGAATAGAAAGAGTTAGGAATTTTTTCAGCCGATTCACCAAAAGTTTTACAATGAATTTATAAAATGACATTACAAAAATTTATTGGCCTAAAATACTTTAAATGCACAAGACAGTGAGGGTGAGAAAAATCAAGTGCACAAATAATCAAGGAAGAAATATTAAAAAATACAACTCATATGATAATATAATAACACAAGTACAATGTCACTTGATTAAAATAGAACACAAGTACAAACTAAAATTAACGAGCCTAGTAATTAGAGTACAAGAGCCTAATGATAACTTGCCTATTCCTAGATAGTCATTCGAGGGGTAAATCCATCCCTACGAACACGGATTGATCTTTCCTAATAACGGTCAACACTGGATGATGTTGGAGAGCTTGTAGAATCAAGTTTTCTATCTACAGTTTCTCAAAAAAAAAAAAAAAAAAAACTCTATCTATAAGCAATCAAATGGTAGTTATTTCCAGCCAATAGCAACCCCACAAATCAAGGAAGGAGGTGGTTAATTATAGTAAACAACAACCATTACAAGTGTGATGTGTCATCTTTTTTCGAAAAATATTTCCAACATGTCATAATTGGCTAATAAATATTGAATTTTGTTAATAAATGTCCTAAAAGCAATGCTTAAAATGCATTTTATGTTTTATTATATGGAAATTGCTAACGAATGCCCTTAAAGCATTATTTAATAATTCACTTAAAGAAAGTTTTTATAGGAAAGAAAGAAAAACAATTAATGTTTTGACAGCTTTTTTCATTTTTTATAAAAAATGATGTTAACAGTTTCCTAAAATGGATTCTTAACCAATGCCCTAAAAGCACTCGTTAGCATAACCTTTATTATATAAGCATTTTAATACATTTAATTGTACACATATATTATAAAAAAGCACACACAACCATAACAAATTTATGAGAGTAATCCAATGAATCATTAATAAATGTGTTTATATTTAAAAAAAAAAGTAATACTAGAGAAATAAATTTTTTTACAAAAATTTACAAACTACTGACGTAGTGTATGGTTATTGGTAAATAATAAAATAATCTTAATAGTAAGTCTAGATGAAAATTAATAAGAAATTAGTCATATCAACAGTTTGTAAAAATATTTTAAAATAGTTTGTAACTGTAACATTATTTTTTTTCCAGTAGAATGTATCATTATTCTTTAAAACATATACATTACATCTCATATAAACAACATGTTTATGTGAAAATGGTATAAAAAAAAAAAAAAAAAGGACATTTCATACTAAAGAAGGACATGTCAATGATGTCATACAAGATACAGTTCAGAAAACATAATAAATTTTGTCATTTTGTACCTGAAACGCTGCCTTCAATGACTACTTGGAGAATAGTGCAATTAAGGCAAAGCTAGGAAAATTTGAAAATCATTAAGAAGACAACAACCTCTGTAGCCTGTGCGTTAAACAGAGACAACAATGTGACAATAACTATACATTGGAGCATCATGCAATCCTCAGATCAGAAAGCTTTGTGATGTGTGGAGGAAAATTTTCCGCTTTCTCACTGATTAATGGCCACACTTAGAAAGCTTCTAGCTAAGCTAGTCTATCAATATGAGAAAGCAGTATGAATTTATTTTTCGTCTTCCTATATGTGTTAAAAATACTTAATATTTAAAAAAAAAAACACATGGAGCTTATTATCGAATGGACTCCTCCCTTCATCACATACTACGTTGGGTTTCATTCACAAGTCCTGCAAACAAATCAAGCAAATCTTGTTTTTAAATATCAAATATAATTTAAAATCAAATAATTATTTAGAAATCATCTTCCTTTATCTTGATTTATAGTAATTTTCTTTTTTATTGTACAAAATCAAATAATTATTTAGAAATCATCTTCCTTTTTTGTTGTGATGTCTAATTTTTACAACATTTATAACTAATATGTTTGCCTTGTAGGTTTAGTAGAAATAATAAGAGTAAATACAAATTGATATGTTATCAATCTTTTAAATAATGGTGTATAAAATTTCATGTGTGCGCTTCGGATCTACAACAATCCCCATTAAATTTTTGAAGAAAAGGAAATTAATATGAAATATATTAATAAAAAAGAAACGTTCACACCCACAGTCTACACACACCATTTAAGAGCAAGAAACTAACTTAGAATAAACATAAAAGAGTAATCTTGCAATCCTTATTCTCTTAATTCTCTTTGGATAAAGTTTTTTTTTTCGGGGTTTGCTAATGGATTTAAGCTATGTAAAACACCAAAAACATAGAAAATAGTTTTTTTTTAAGATAAAATAAACGTATTAATTAGTAAAGGAAAAGAAATTATAGAAAATTGAAAATTTATGTTAATAAAGACTTAAGGCAATTAATATACATGATTTAAGAAATTGGAGAGAATTGAGTAAACCTATTAAGGATAAAAACCATATCTTTGTTCAAAAAATTAGGATGACCAAGTTAAAGAACACATTGAAGAAGATGACATCGAGAGTACCGATTTGACCTATTTAAATTTTTATTGAAGTTTGGAAGTACTTAAGTGACATATGTTTGGGAGTTAACGAACCTTTTTAATAAGGTTACAGTGATAAAAAAATGTCAAGTGAATGGAGAATGACTACTTTAATGCCTATTAACAAGAAAAAAGAAAATATTTAAACTATACAAATCCACACGAAATAAATTTTAAAATGTGGTATTTAAAAATAAAGTAAATGTCACACACTGTAAAACTATCTAAAAATGAGAGGGAATTGGAGGATTTAATTAGAGGGGACATTGGAGAAGTAATTTGGTTTTATGCTAAGAAGATCTAACATGAAAGCTATTTTCTTAATTAAATGTCTATTGATATGATAGGGTAAGTAGTGGCTCTTTTAAAAATAAAAACGTTACAAGTATATTACATTGCTTATGGATATTTAAGATGAAGTTGTAATTAGTGTGCATACTTGTATTTATGTATAGAAGAAATTTAAAAATATCGATTTGATATTTTAAAAAGTATTTCGTATAAACCATTGAACAATTTGTAACAAATATATAAACCATTAAAATAAATCACAGGAAGTGTTTACTTTCTCATATATTAAAGTACAAATGTCTAATTGTAAGAGCATTTTCCTAACTTTTTCTCCCCAAAAAAAAAAAAAAAAAAAGAAAAAAGAAAAAAGAACCAAAAAAAAAAAGCTTTTAAGCTTATCCATATCATTAAGTAAAATATGTTGAAAAATTAACACATTTTCCATATTAATATATGTAAACCATGAAGTTAATAAAAAAAAAAAAACCTAAACTTGATATGAGATATAGAGTGAAAGCTCAAATTTGTGTGAAAATACAACAGCTGTTTAGACTCCCAAATTAAATATTATGTCTTGCTTGATTTTACTATAACTTAAATTAAGTGTGGAATAGAGTAAATGCAAGCGGATAAACAAAGTAACTACTCTAAGCTATATTCATCATAACACAGTAGTAGAATGAAAGCTAAAACAGTAGGGAAGAAGAATACAAGCACAAGATAACACGCCGGTATGTTATCGAAGAAGAAGCCGAAGAGCCCAGCGAAAAACCTCTTCACCGCCCTCCAAGTGGTAAATCGATCCACTAGAGAATAAGTTGGAGTACACGAATAACAAAAGACCCTTCAAGCCTAGTCTACCCCATGTACTCGAGCCCTCCATGCTTCTGCTACCAACTGACTTCGCCAAGTCTTGTCTTCTCTAGCTCTCTGGATCACGCAATTTAGCCTGATTGCATCCACCAAACAAATGGCTTCTTCCAATGCTTCCCAGCAGCACCAAAACCTTCCTTTTCACTTAAGATGAGTGTGATAAGTGTTTGGGCTATCAACCTCTTAAGGATTTGGAAATGGGGAGGTAGGAGTTGAGGAAAACCACAAAGGATTGTGTAGAGATATGTGGGTATAACAATCTTTAACTCTCAAGAATTTTCTGAAAGCACTCCACTCAATATGTGGGTAATGTGGGTATATGGTGTGTGTAAGGACCTAGTGTATCAAATATGATAAATTGGCAAAACAGAATGTTTTGCGGGTATCTCGCGAGAAGGTCTTACTTGTGAGACACTTGCGAAAACTAACTGTCACCGTCTGTCATGGCTCTTCACATTCCAGTCATATGCTGGGCACATGCTTCACTTCGCAGGAAGGCTTCTCGTGAGTTACCCGCGAAAACTTCTTTCGTCTTTAATTGCCTAGAGTCTTCACACTCTCTCTCACACACAACCCATACAATAAAATCTACATAAAATACATGGTACATAAGATTGAAAATAATTACAATTAAATTTGGCACGGAATTAAAGCCAACACAAAATAGTTGTAAATCATAACTTTAAAATCTCCCCCTTTGGCTATTCCGTGACAAAACCTCTAAAACAGACTCTAGACTTAAACATGAACAGTGGTAAAACTCACTCACACCTAATCTAGAAGCTGTGAAGCACTTGCATGTATATACCTATAACTTGAAATGCTCACACACAAACAAAACTTTTATTAAGCTTATGACAAGTTGAATACACAGTACGTATATAAGCAAGTAAAGTGCGGTCAAGGTAATAAACATTATATAAATAATTTAGCATATCTTGATCAAATAGGGTCAGTCATTAAAGAATGACTACAATGGTCATTTAGCTAGTAAATGATCATCTGGACATGCAATGCAATTAAGATCAACGCAAAGATCAATTGCATGTCCAACACACAACCAATGCAAAAACACAAAAGGTATTTGCATCAAGGATATAAGATCCAACATGGGCACAAGTGTGTAGTTCTAAAAGTACTTAAAAATGCTACAAAGCAAGAATATAAACAAAGTACTGAAATGTAAACTGAAAGTTTTAAACCAAAGTACTTAAAGCTTTAAAAGAAGGCAATGTAAATAATCACAAGATAAAAAGTAAATATAGCTGTAAACTAGACTAGCCAAACAATGGTTAGACTATCCAAAAGTATATAACCAAGAGTGGTGTGTGTCAACTTTTTCCTTTATGCACACTTCCCTTCTTGTGATGCTCTCCCTCTTACTATATACTCCCCCACCCCCACTTTTTTGGCACGAATACCTAAAGGCTCTAGAACTCTTTAGATTATGATTCAGAGCCATGTTGATAACGCCGCTGCTCTATCATCATGTCATCAATCTGAGATGAAAGTGCAGTAATCTAGCCCTGAACATACGTAAATTGATCTGATGTGTGTTGCATGTGTGATTTGATCATACCACACATCTACTCAACCTTTGCAATGAGATGGTCAAGGTGATCGGGTCCTCATGCTAGTGTTTGGGAGGATGGCTGTGCAGATCCTTCCAGGGCAGATGTTAACCTGTCTATCTCCTCCTCCGTGTCCTCGCCTTCTTCCTCAACATCGTCCCTTGGAATTTGAGAAACGCCGGTTTTTGGTCCTGTGATATGAGCTTTACTTCGGGACATTGTTGGAGCACCAATAGGAGAGTCTCTTTGCACCACAGTGAGACCACTTGGAAATTTTAGCTTTGTCTTTGCAATGATACCCATGATGAGATTAGGGAATGGCAGTACAGTTCTCGAAGTCCTCTTGGAGATGGCTTTTGTCAAGAGGTGGAAGATGTGACCGCATATGTCAATCTCCTTATGTGTGAAAAGATCATAAAGAAATGTAGTTCTTGGTGCTACCAGTGTGGTCAAATTCGTTACCGAGTAAAGGTTGTGGATCATGATATAACCCAATATCCTCATCTCCGGATTGAAAGGAATCGTGTACATTGACTTCTTTTTTAGAGTACCACCGAGGAGACTCACAATTGGTTCAAGAGAATCCAATCTGTCATCATATTGGATGGAGATTTGTTGAGATGGTGGACGAATTTCCAAGAACTCTTGAATGGAATCCCTTGTGATAAAGAATTCCTTTTGCCACACCCAAAAAATTAATGCGATCCCCTTCGACAATGGCGTTTGAAAAGAATTCCCTTATGATTTCATGAAAGACAGTTCCACTTGGATTTAGCAACCTTGTCCAAGTCCTCTCCTTGAACACTCCTAGAATGCAAGTGTTTTCAAGTGTCTCCATTTTCATAACCCTCTCCATGACGATCGTTTCCCTTTTGTAGAAATCATTGTAGGCCATGTCTGCCTTAATGCTTCAGAAATTTTCTGAGTTTGTGTGTTAACGCTTTGATGATTTCTTTTTGGAGGCAAAGTGCTTAGTTAGAGACATCTGCAAAAACAGATACAAAGCATAAAGCAAAAAGTGCAAACACATAAAACAGGAACACAAACTTGATTAGTACAAGTTAGTCCATAAAAATAAGCACAAAGTCATAAAAGAACATAAACAAAGTCAGACAATCATATAAACAGAGCTAAACATGTAATCAACATATATTTAGCAAGAGTGATATGCAAAAACATGATAAGTGTGCAAATGTGTGCATCAAGTGCATGAGGTGTGCCTATGTGATGCATGTGCAAGGCATGGCAAGGCACATTTGGGTCAAAGTGTGTAAAACACACAACTAATGATTAAAACATGATAAACAAGTCTAATCATGGTAATCCCCAAAATTTGGTACTCATTGGAATCCAAAACAACACAAAAAATGGCATTTAAGCATTTTGTCAGACACTTGATATGCACCAATACAACTAACATATGGGCAATGCATAAACATAATGAAAATTGCCTAAATACATGTTAAAATTGCCACATGAGGCCAACACAAACACAAACAAACTAAACGGGACTGAGCCCAATCAAGAAATTAAAAAAAATTTCGCAAAATCATAGGTTCCCAACTCTTTTTCGAAAATACCCAATTCAAGAAATACCTAGAAATTTTCTGCATAATCTAAGGAAATAAAGAGAGAATAGTGTATAGACATACCTTAGAACAAATTTGAAGAAGTTTTCTCTTGAGTTTTGATTGGGCTTTTGGAGTAAAATAAAGTTTTGGGTTGAGAGAGGCACGAGGGAGGCAAAGTGAGGGAAAAAGGATGTGTTTGAAAAATTGTCACATCAGCCCTATAAAATTGAAAACACGCTTTTTTCGTGGGTTACTATCTCGCGCAGTTACTCGCAAAAAACACCTCTGAAGCACAAAACTTTTCGCAGGAAGACTTTATTCACGAAACAATCGTGAGACAAATGCAAAAGTTTCTATCTGAATTTTGTGTTTTCACTATTTTGCCTTAACCCATTTTCGTGGGAGGAGTTTAGTCACGAGCTTCTCGCAAAAATGCCTCTGAAGAAGTTTTTGATGAAAAACATGAAAAATGCAATTAAACAAAAACTTAAAACACGAAAGTATAAAAATGCTTTCAAAAACATATAAAATATTCAAAAACTTTTTGGGATTGATTGACAAGCAATTGAGCATACACATCACATTTGATCATGTATAATCACATAAATGAAATAAGCATTCATTATACATAGTCTTGTGTGTTGTGTGTGAGTATCAAACGTGGAATAGTCCTTATTCTAGAGTGAAAGTTCAATGATCAATTCAATCAAGTCATACACAACTAGTACTAAGTCAAGTGGTCTATCTCAATTATAGAAATGAGCATATATAAACTCCCGCAAAAATGATTACAAAATCTTTGAAGCTTTATTTGGCTTCTTTACAATACATAACATTTGATCATTTTTTAATAATACATCTCATTTTGAGATCAGTGCTTGAAATTTTTGATATTTCAATATTGAGAATGAGCATTTGGCTTTTGAGCACCATACATTTTAATAAAGTCGCTTTTCCTTTTTCCTAGTCAAATACAATATGTGCGACAGTTTTTACAACTCATTATCTCTTTTCATTTTGAGATTTACATTGGTTGAGCTCTTTACGCAAAAACAAAAAAAATGTGGGAAGATATATAGGTACAAGTCTATGCAAGTATCAAAACCATCAAGACTATTGACCAATTATTCATGACAACCTTGAAGATCGATTTACAACAATTATACATAGATTTCAAGATTTTTCCCACAAAGATAAATGTGCATACATAACAAGTTAAGCTTGTAAATGCACTACGCCATTAGTACGAAGGTACTAGGCCAAACTCACATGTGATATGCATAACACAAGCAATCAAACTTTTTATAGATTTTTAAATTTTTATGAGTTTTTGAATTTTTCAACACACTAAAAAACAAAACATGTAAACTAAGATTAACAAAAATAGCAAGAACAAACAAACTTGAAAAGAATCATGCTAGAATGAATCATATAAGCAAACAACCGATACAAAGTTACAACACATAAGAAGAATTGATGCATGGACAAGGTCTAATGCTTATTCATGTGTACCCTTCTTAACTTACATGGCACGTGCGTTTGGGGTGATATCTCTAGAGGATTGGGTACTAGAGCTATAATTCTCAAACCTTTGACTGAAGCTTGCCAAACAAGAAATGTTGGTGTTTATTATCTTTATTACATCACCAAAATCGGAATCACCTTCTTGCCCTTTTGATTGCTTGGCGTTCCAATTCCCTTTTCCTTGTTCTCTTAGCCTTTGAGAATCCGCTTTCTTCAATGTGTGAAGTTTAAAGCAGTTAGGTCTTGTGTGTCCTTGAACTTCACAATGGCGGCAATAGTGTTGAACTTGAGGACCTCTTTGAGACTTTGAGAGAGACTTCTCTTTAGCCTTGGGTTTGGCCAGGAATGGATTTTGAGGTTTTGTCAAAACCTTTTGAGCAGTTCCATTTGGCTTCTTCTCCATTTTTACATTCTCAACACTTAGAGTCACTACCATTGGTTCTTTAGCTTTAACAGATTTCATCTCCTTGGACATATTGGCACTTGAACTACTCTCTCCATCATATCTTAAGCCACTTTTGTCAAAAAATGGCTTTTGATGTGCAAGTACTTCGTCAAGCTTCTTGGAGGCAACTCACTCCATTTTAGCATTAGATTGAATCACTTCAAGCTCAAAAAACTTGATCTTAAAGTAGGCTTCGGTGAGTTCTCCGTTCAACACCTCAACTTCACACTTCGTTTCTTTATACCTCATGAGTATGCTTTGTAATCTTGTTCAACTCTCTTCATTTTTCTAATGGCTGCTTTAGCCACTTTAGCATACTCTTCGGTCTTCTCAAGTAAAGCATTTTAGGATTTTTGCAGTCCCTTTACTTCTTCATCTTCCTCATCAGATTCTTCCCCAATTCCTATAGACTCTACTTTAGTGTGCTTACCGAGTTCTTCCACTAGATGACTCAAATCTTTCGATGAGTCCACGGGTGCAGTGGCCATAAATGTGAAGTAATTTCCTTCTCTATCACAACTTTCTTCTGAATCTGAATTAGAACCATCTGAGTCACTAAGAGTAGTTGCAAATATGTGGGGCATTCTTTCTTCACATGCCCATGCCATTTGTACTCAAAGCACGTGACCATTTCAGATGGCGAGGAATCTCTTGAGTCCTTCTTCTTGAAGTCTTTCTTGTACTTCTTGAACTTTGAGAACTTGCCCTTCGCAAAAGACTTTCCATTTCTCTTGAACTTCAGAAACTTACGGAAGTTCTTGGCAAGATACGCCACATCGTTTTCAACCTCATCCTCATCCGAGGAGTCTTGAGCATTTAATCTCTCTTTGATCGTCTTGAGAGCAAGAGATTTGCTTTTCTTTTGAGATGGCAGAGACAACTCGTAGGTTTGAGAAGAATTGATGAGTTTTTGAATTTTAATCTCATCAAGGTCTTTGTTCTCTTCAATGGCAGTAACCTTTGCATGGAAGCTCTCCAACAATGATCGTAGAATCTTCCTTACAATCTTGGAGTCCTCTGTCTTTTCTCCCAAGTTGAATTTCCCAATTACCACTTCATTTAGCTTGTAATAAAATGAGTCGAACGACTCATCTTCAGCTCCTCAAAGCATGTGGTAAGCATTTGCAACTTGGTGTCCTTCACCTTCTTAGTGCCTTCATAGGTCGTCCCCAAGATTTGCCACACCTCCTTGGTAATTGTAACATGAGAGATTCTGTGAAATTCGTCAAGAGAAACACTACAGAAAATAGCATTTAAAGCCTTGCTATTAGCATTAGCTACTGCAAGGGCTGCCTTATCCCATTCGGATTTGGCGGCCTCTGGCCTAGTTCATCCTATCTCGACAGCGTCCCAAACACTATCATCGATAGAACAAAGGAATGCCCTTATACGGACTTTCCAAAATGCATAATTGCTCCTATCAAAGTGTGGAGGAGTATTGAATGATTGAGATTGGTCCATCTCAAAGAGAGTCTAAGATCACACTTAGGTAATGAAACCACAGCAAGTGTACCAGCTCTAATACCAATTGAAAACTTAAATTTATGTGAAAACACAAGAGCTATTTAGACCCCCAAGCCTAGTCTACCCCATGTACTCAAGCCCTCCAAGCTCCTGCTACCAACTGGCTTTGCCAGGCCTTGTCTTCTCTAGCTCTTCAGATCACGCAATTTAGCCCGATTGCATCCACTAAACAAATGGCTTCTTCCAATGCTTCCCAGCAGCACCAAAACCTTACTTTTCACTCAAGATGGGTATGGTAAGTGTTTTGGCTACCAACCTCTCAAGGATTTGGAAATGGAGAGGTAGGAGTTAAGGAAAACCACAAAAGATTGTGTAGAGGATTGTGGGTTTAACAATCTCTAACCCTTAAGGGTTTTGTGGCTAGGGTTTTCTCTTTGAAAACACTCCACTCAATATGTAGGTAATGTGGGTATATATAGTGTGTGTAGGGACCTAGTGTATCAGATATGACAAATTGACAAAACAGAATGTTTCGCGGGTATCTCGCGAGAAGGCCTTACCTGCGAGACACTTGCGAAAACCAGCTGTCACCATCTATCATGACTCTTCGCATTCTAGTCATGTGCTGGGCACATGCTTCACTTCGCGGGAAGGCTTCTCGCGAGCTACCCGCGAAAAATTCTTTAGTCTTCAATTGCCTTGAGTCTTCACACTCTCTCTCACACACAACCCTTACAATAAAATTCCACATAAAATACAGGGTACATAAGATTGAAAATAATTGCTGTTAGGTTCTAAAAGTTTAGAACAATTGGCAAATCGTGAGCACACAAGAACATGTAAGCTGCAGAAAGAAGAATTAAGAATCTGCCTGGTTCGATCGATCGAAAAACAGGCTCGATCGATCGAAAGTCGTATCTGCAGAATTTTAATTAAGCCCAAACAGCAGTTCTAGCCCATTTAGGATTAGGGTTTCAGATCTACTTCTCCCACTATATAAAGGAAACCCTAAGCACGTTTTTACAAGGCTTTTTAGAGAGAAAAGAGTGTGCCTCTTTTGTATTTAGGGTTTTGTTCCTAAAATCTCTCTTATTACTTCTACCGGTGTTGTTCCTTGAAGAATCTCAAGATCCGGTATTGTTGAAGTTGCTGCCTTCTCTAGTCATCAAAGGTGCTGATGATCTAAACCTTCAAGGGTGGACTTGGAGTCACAAACAGGAGAGTTTGTGTTGCTAAACCTTTGAGTGGGATCTCAAAGTCACAAACGGTGGTGTTTGTGTTTTGCAAAGGATAAAGAAAGAAGGAGTCCGTGGATCTCGGAGCTATCATGGGGTCATCGTAGTAAGTTTCCTACACTTGGGTAGCAATAGGATGTTAGTGGTCTAAGTCGCTATTGTGTAAACTTCAATTCTTTCTAGTGGATTTGCTATTTTACCTTGAGAATAGCTAGGTTAAATCCTCCCCAGGTTTTTTACCGGTTTGGTTTTCCTGGGTCATCATATCGTTGTGTTATTTATTTTTCCGCTGCTTTACTTGATATGATTATTATTGTTTTAACCTAGATTTGAATAATAAACCTAAGTATTCACTTGGTTAATTAATTAGGTTAAACAATCTAGTTTACAGGGGTCTAAACGAACTGACAAGTGGTATCAGAGCGGGTAGCTCTTCTGTTGTAGATCTTTTGATCTAAGAGTTGATCCTTGATCCCTGTTATCATGGATAATTTGAAGTGTCTTTCTGCTCATGTTTGTGATGATTTGAATAAAAAGGACACTGTTGTTTCTGTTGATTTTATTGATGCCTTTGAAACTCTTCGTAAGGAATTATCTAAGTCTTTGAAAATTGCTAAGAAATTTGAAGAAGAGTTAAAATTGGCTAATCTTGAAAAAGAGGAATTGATTGTGAGATTAGATGAATCTAATAAAAAGAATGAATTTTTGAGAAATCAAATTTCCTCTCAAGATGAGAAGATGAAAAGCTTGGAACAAGAGTTAGTTGAATCTAAAGCTAAAATTGAAAATTTGACTAGTACCAAGCTTGCTGCTGATAACAGAAGTGTTTCTGTTTCTCTTAAGCCTAAAGCTGAAAAAGTTTATATCCCTCCTTTCAAGAGGAATAATAAAGAAAAGGCTTATTTTGCTAGGTTAGACAAAGGTAAAAGTTCTGATGTAGACGCTGAAGTTTCTAAACCTAAGTCTAAACCTACTGTTAGAGAGCAAAAGAAATCTGTTTTTGTGCCTACTTGTCACCTTTGTGGTGTTGTTGGTCATATTAGACCAAATTGTTCTTTGTTGAGGCAAAAACCAAAATCTGAGACTAGATTTGCTGTTAGGAATACTGATGTTCCTAAATTTGTTCCTGTTTGTCATTTTTGTGGTGTCTCCGGTCACATTCGTCCTAATTGTCATAAATTGAAATTTAAGCATTCTGTGTTTCATTCTAGGACATGTGATGATATTTCTCCTGCCATAAGTCCAAATAAATTGTTTCATATGCTTTTGAAAAATTTAAGCTTGTTGGCTTGTGAAAGGAATTTGCAGGATTTCAGTCTTTCTCAGAAGATTGGTGTAATTCCTCAAACACACTCTGCTTCACATGGATTTTCACCTACAAAGCCGAAGACTCGTGCTATATGGGTGAGAAAAGATTCTCTAAGGTGAGTGTTGCTGACTTGTCCCTAATTTAATTCTTTCAATTATTTGTGGACATGTTTTGTTTTTGTTTTTGTTTTTGTTTTTGGTTGTTTTGTTTTTTAGGTTGTTTTTTATTAAAAAAAAAAAAATCCAAAAACATTGAAAATTTCAAAAAGACAAAAATATTTTATTTTGTGTCTTGTTTTATTTTTTCTTGAGGATTACATGAATTATAATATCTCTCTCTTGATTTAGAACATGCTTGATATTGTGGAGAAACATAAAAAGTATGTATTATATAAGTGCTTAGCTTTTTCTGATTTTGTGTGAGTATGTACTAGTTTGTACATGTACTCAAGGGTTAATTAAGAAATTGATATTTCTTGTTTGTGTACCCTCTATAGCTTAGTTAAGTACTATCATGCATTTCATTTGCATTTTTGTTCATTTAGCATAATGTGTGCTTTTTGTTTTTGGTCATAAAATTTCTTTTAAACCAAAAATACTTTTGTGTTTTGCATTAATTTTTCTTGGATTTGAAATCAAGGATTGGCCATATTATCTTTACATAACATGTTTATGTACTTTGTTTAGTTTGGATGAGCTTATTTTACTGCACTTTACTGGCTGAAGTCTTTGTAGTGCATGTTGTGTGGGAAAGATGTCTATAGTTTTTGATCACATGATCTTGATCTTGATCTTGAAGTCACATGCCTTTGATTGTTGGACTTAAACTTATTGAGAAAGGCATAAATAACCATCTCACCACTATTTACTAGCCAATCATGAACACCTTAGTGCATATCGTAAGATTTTGTGCTCGAGAAAGTGTAGCACATGCACAAAAAGAACATAAGGTGTAGCCTCGGTTAAAATGCTAAATTGGTGTGTACATTATCCCGGCTATTTAAAATAAGTTTCTAATCATTTAAAATTGGTGTGTATATTATGAGGCAAATCAAGAAACTTACATGATTGCAAGCTTTTAATCTAGGAGATGTGAGAGTTATATGATGTAACTCTTTAAGTGATAATCTCTTTCAAATTCTATGTGATGAATTTTGTAGACTTTGTGATTGATTACTATTCACATATCACCTCTCATGTTTCTCAAGTTTTTGCTAGTTGCACACACTACACAAGTTATTCTTTGCTAAACTTTGTACATGTTATTGTGTGTGATTTTGTTGTGGCCATCCAAGATTATATGTTCCTTGATTTTGATGCAAAATTTGAGTTTTTAAGGACAAATTGATTGAAAATCTTAATTTTGGAAGATCTGGACTATATTCATGTGTTTTTGAAAAACTTTTAGTCTCATACTCATGCATTTCATTCATGAAATATTGTGCTTTGAGGAGTTACTGCATTAAATTGCTCTGTTTTTCAAAAATTTGAGTTTTCCAGAATTTCGACCGATCGAAGCTGTTTTTCGACCGATCGAAATTGCGATAAAAATTTTGGTTTCATTCTGTCTAACTCGATTGGTATTCGATCGATGCTCGATCGATCGAAACTGAAAAATTTTCAGTTTTTAGAGTTTTTGACCAAATTTTTTTTCATGCATCATTTATGGTTAGGATTCACATGAGTTGCATTGTTTTTCTGTATCCATCTTGCAGTTTTGCAGTCATATCTCTCATTGTTTTCACACATAACATGCATACACTTTGTTAAATTGGGTACTCAACTTGATTTATAAATTGATTGATTAATTTTTGAGTTATGTACTTTTCTAGTATATGTTATTTTTATGTGTGAACTACAGAAAATATTTTTCTTAAGAGATGTGATGGATAATCAATGTGCAAATATTTTCTCTACTCATGCAACTATTTATGGGTCACATAGTGTCCAGTTTGCATTTATTGAAAGAGAGAATATTTTTCTTCATGTGTATCCTCAACTTAATTGTTTTTAGGTTTGTGTGTTTTTTATTTATCCCCACCTCCTAAATTTTCCCCAAAACTTTTTCCAAAACTTGTTTTGTTTTTCCTATTTTTATAGGGGGAGAAAAGTTTTTTTTCTTTGTTGTTCAAAGGGGGAGTTGTTGCTCTTCATAGGGGGAGTTCTCTCTATTTTCCATAGAGCTAAACTATTTTATGTTCCCTTGGTTCTCTTTTCTCTCATGTTTACTCTTTGTTTGAGTTGTATTTGTCAATACGTGACAAAAAGGGGGAGAAATAGATGAAATGTGGGAATCCTGTTTGTTTTGTTTTGGGGGAGAATATAAAACTTTTTGATGTATCTAATTTAGGGTGAGAGTTAGTTTACTTTTGTTTTTATATTGTGCTTCATTTTGTTTATATGTCTTTCTTTCCACACATGCGGTGATGTGTTTGTTGAGTGTTTCAGGAAAGACAGGTGCATTCTGATCAAGACCTTCTACCTCTTCTTGGCAACTTCTAGGTTAAGAGTCTTAGATTGGGATTTGTGATGTAATTGGGCATTTTATTGTATTGGGTTGTTCTTGTATTTTAACATTTCATTTTGTATGAAAGTTTTGTCACGAATTGCCAAAGGGGGAGATTGTTAGGTTCTAAAAGTTTAGAACAATTGGCAAATCGTGAGCACACAAGAACATGTAAGCTGCAGAAAGAAGAATTAAGAATCTGCCTGGTTCGATCGATCGAAAAACAGGCTCGATCGATCGAAAGTCGTATCTGCAGAATTTTAATTAAGCCCAAACAGCAGTTCTAGCCCATTTAGGATTAGGGTTTCAGATCTACTTCTCCCACTATATAAAGGAAACCCTAAGCACGTTTTTACAAGGCTTTTTAGAGAGAAAAGAGTGTGCCTCTTTTGTATTTAGGGTTTTGTTCCTAAAATCTCTCTTATTACTTCTACCGGTGTTGTTCCTTGAAGAATCTCAAGATCCGGTATTGTTGAAGTTGCTGCCTTCTCTAGTCATCAAAGGTGCTGATGATCTAAACCTTCAAGGGTGGACTTGGAGTCACAAACAGGAGAGTTTGTGTTGCTAAACCTTTGAGTGGGATCTCAAAGTCACAAACGGTGGTGTTTGTGTTTTGCAAAGGATAAAGAAAGAAGGAGTCCGTGGATCTCGGAGCTATCATGGAGTCATGGTAGTAAGTTTCCTACACTTGGGTAGCAATAGGATGTTAGTGGTCTAAGTCGCTATTGTGTAAACTTCAATTCTTTCTAGTGGATTTGCTATTTTACCTTGAGAATAGCTAGGTTAAATCCTCCCCAGGTTTTTTACCGGTTTGGTTTTCCTGGGTCATCATATCGTTGTGTTATTTATTTTTCCGCTGCTTTACTTGATATGATTATTATTGTTTTAACCTAGATTTGAATAATAAACCTAAGTATTCACTTGGTTAATTAATTAGGTTAAACAATCTAGTTTACAGGGGTCTAAACGAACTGACAATTGCAATAAAATTTGGCACGGAATTAAAATAAACACAAAATAGTTTTAAATCACAACTTTACATAGAGTAATAAGATATGAATATATATAGAGGTGAGGTCTTGGTGTATTAATTAAAAATGGTCAAATGGCCACATAATCCAACCCATCATTTAAATAGTTGAATTTTCCCAACTCACTTGTAAATAAATATCATATCTATATGCAGGGACGGACTCAGGTGGGGGCCAAAGGGGGCCCGGGCCCCCCCTGGGTCCAAAAAAAAATTTTTAGCAGGTTAATTTTCTAAAAAAAGAAAAAGAAAAAATTGACTTGGGCCCCCCCCCTCCCTTACTTGTATCTTGGGCCCCCGTTAAACATTAACCCAGCGGACAGCCCATGTGAATCTTAAAAAAAAAAAAAAGTAAAACCAATAAAATGTAAACCCAAAGGTCTGAACGAAAAAATGAAAGAGAAAAACGAAAAGAAAAATTATGAAGGGAGAGTGCGAGACAGAGAAAGTGAAAGGCGAGAGAGACCTAGAGAGTAGAGACTGGTCAAGACTCGAGATAGAGAGAAATTGAGAGGCGTGGGAGACCCATCTTGCCGCTGCCCACGCCGTGACACCGCTACCACATGAGACCATCTCACTGCCCACGTGCCACCATTAGACCCATCTCGCAAACGCAGACCCAAACGGCCACTGGCAACAAGCCACAACGCAGCAAGACCCATCTGCATTTTGCCGCTGGTTACTCGGTTTGCCCAGCCCAGCTTCATTGCTCCAGCCTTCACAATTCACATTTCACACTCAAGTATTTAATCTATCTTTCAAAGCCTAATATAGTGTTTATGAATCTCAGAATCTATGTTTGTGGTGTTTGTGTTTTTAGTTTTTACTGATGAGTGATGATGGTGATTGTGGATTGAATATATGAATTTATGCTTGTGGTGTTTTTTTTTTTTTTTTTGGCTTTTTAGCTTTGAGACTCTGTTTTTGTGATTTGTGAGTCTTGTCTCTCTGTGATTGTGATTCTCTCTCTTATATTATATAGAAAAGATCATAAAATAGAGAGTAGAGTCTGTAGAAATTAGAAAATATATTAGTGTTTGACTGTTTGTTGTTTGGTAGTTGAACAATAAAATTAGGACAAGTGACAGAAATGGGAATAGACTGAACAGTGATTCATCTTTCAAGGAATAAAAATAGTAAAGTTAGGAAAATTGTTTTTTGGTAGTGCATAATAAATTCATAGCGTCGGTAGTGGGACTGAGTGAATGACAGAAAAAAGAGATAAAGACAGACAAAAGACAAAGACAAATCATATAATATACTAAATTGTCACACAAATTCAAGAAGATAATAGTGATTCACTTGTGCTTATTGTTAACTCACTATACTATGTAAGGTTGAATTTTATCAACCATTTTTGTTGGTTTTATTCCGTGCCAATTTACTTGTAATTCAGCTCTTAGAAACCCTATATTTTAGGTGGGAATCTTGTAAGGGTAGTGTATGAGAGAGTGTGAAGAAATGCTTAAGATTGTGCAGCAGAACAGGGATTCGCGACTGGATCTCGCTGGTGTCTCGCGACTGTCAAGCCGTCAAAAGTTGCACACGAGTGAAGTATGCAGAGCAAAACTCGCGACTGGTCTCACAGGTTTCTTGCGACTGGCAAGCTGCTAGAAACTGAACCGTCGTGCCAGCTGGTGCACTATAGGACAAGAATTCCAGTCTGGCAGGTCAGTTGGTTCGTGGCTTGATCTTGCAACTCAGTCAAGCTACGAGGCCAAGCCACCAGACAGCTCTGTTTTGAAAAACCGACTCTTCACATTCCAAACACTCACCAGTATATATACCCTTTATACCCATGAAATGTAGAGAGCTTCCAGAGAGAATTTTAAGAGAGAAACCTTAGAGAAAAACAAGATTGACTCATCCACAACCTTTGCCTTGTGACTCTTCAAATTCCTCTACTCTCACCCTCTCCATTGTAGATCCTTGAGAGGTACTTTAGCCAAATCCTTTTCTCACCATACCCACATCTGTGAGAAGGTTATTTGGTGTTTTGGGAAGCAGTTAGAAAAGAACCAATTCTTATTGTTTGATGCTATGGACTAGTAGCAAGATCCGGGAAACTAAAGAAGAAAAAGGTTTAGCGTAACCTTGTTGGAGCAGGAAGTTTGGAGGGCTTAGGTACACTGGGTAGATTAGGCTTGGAGAGTCTATTACTGTCCTTGTATCCCAACTTTATTCTTTAGTGGATCATTTGACTGCTTGGAGGGCGGCGGAGAGGTTTTAGGCCGAGGGTTTCGGTTTCCTCTTCGATAACACATCGTGTGTTGTCATTGTGTTTGCATCTCTCTTTCCTTTATTTTTGTCATTTAATTTCTGTTATGGATGTGATTTTATTTGGCTTAGATAGTGTATCAATTCTGTTTTAGGCTTTAGTTCATTTTCCGCACGTTTATCGTTTGTGTTAAAGTTTGAATTGATATTTTGTAAATTGGGGGTCTAAACATTCATAGTGTTTTATACGCTATTTGAACTTTCATACTATAACTAGTAATTTGACATTAGATAAATTTATAAAATAGCATTGAGTTCCCTTTTTATAGATAATGTATTAAGAAACAATAGTATTTTGTGTCTTTTGTTTTTCTTGGTAGGTGATTGTATCCTAATATATTAAGAAACAATGATTTTTGTATATTTGTCTTAGTTAATAGTTTGTTAATATTATATAGATGCGTATTTGATTTTTTTTTTTTTTTTTAATTTCACTTATCTTTGCCCCCTCCCCCCCAGCTTGAATTCCTAGGTCTGTCCTTGTCTATATGGGATGTTTTAGAGTGGAGCAAGTAGAACAGTTTAAGTGTACTGAGGTTGTTGGACAACCCCAGTATGCACAGGGAAAAGCTTCACTGCTGCCTCAATAGTGAAAATGTAAAATGCAACTTTTCTACACAAAAGCATAGAAAAGTTTACCAAAATACTCGAACTAAAATTCAACAACTGTCCATTTTAGTTATTTATTAATTTTTAAATCATCATCTAAAAACATGTTTTTAAGAAATGGGTGTGGTGGATTTTAATATTGTGCTCCCAAGTCTTTACCCCAAAGACGAAGCCAGGATTTAGAGTTTAGGAGGGTAGTTTTGTTGTTGCCTATGTACGGCAGTTTTGGCCTCCAACTTTACTACTTAATTAATTGCTAAGAGAATTTTTATTTTTAATTTATTATTGTTTTGTGCTTTTGATGTGTGCATTATTGCTGGGTAACAAAAAAATTATTTTATTTAATTTTTTTTGAAGGGTTGGTTTGTTTGTTTTGGTTAAAATTGGTTGATTAAACTTAATAGTTTTTAGCTTGCAATTGGTAATTTTTGTTGTTGGGCTAATTTTTTTTGGGCTTGTACCTATAAATTTTTTTATGGCCTTTAGAAATAGGAAAATGTTAGAGTTACAATATTTATTTTACAAATTATTGATGTGATGAGTGGTTATTGGTAAGTAAAAAAATGACGTAATTGGTAAATCTAGATGCAAACCAATAAGAATTTACAACTTCAACAGTTTATAAAAATATTGTAGAAGAGTTTGTGATTATAGCATTACTTTTAAAAGAATCAATAATGTTATAAAGGGGGGCTAAGTGTAATTTTATAGAACAAAATTGCTAGAATTAGCAACTATATATATACTAATATTTTTTATAAAAAAAATTAGGGGGGCCCATTGCCCCCCAATGCCAAAGTTTACCTCCGTCCATGCTTTACCCATTACTCAAGTGCATATTCAGTTCACTAACAATCTCCACACAACACAAAAAATCCCCACCTAGGTATTGCGTCGTAGTAGTTAGTAATCGTTCCCTTAATTATCCTATGCCACTCTTTATACTCACACAACCACATGCAAACCTCCAAAATATATGTTAATAACCGTCCCGATTGATATTAATATACCGTTTCAGAATTACCGCTTTGTATATATTTCTACACATAAATAGATGTTTGTTTTTATCTATGTAAGTATGAATATATTAATTTTTATGTTTATCAACATAAAATTTAAAACCCACATATATATTTTATAAGCCAAAATATTAGCCAAAGTACATTAAACAATATATTAGCTTGAATAACATGTTTTTTAATAAATTTTTTCAAAATCTCCGGTACAATTGGTAGAGGTTGGTACAATCTAGTATTTTTTTGGTACATTTTAATGAATGTACGATATATTTCTGAGGTATAACTGATACTGATATGGTATTAAATTCAATCTAAAGTCCTGGTCCAAACTATACCATTAGCTTTCTTCTTCCCCCTTCAAACAATTTAACGGTGCGGTTTCAATTTTGTCGAGTCTATCCCAAACCCTCTCACCCACACCACACAACCCTGACTCTCTCTTGAGTCATGCCCCACCCAGTGTCCCCGTATCAAATCACTAACTCTATAAATATTTCATCACTTGGCTTCATCCCACGCATATGGTCATTTCTAACAAACTTGTTTTCGATTTTCAATCACTACAAAGTAAAAATCTTTCAACTATTTATCATAAACACAATGAAATTCCTAGTACCATATCAACCATGAAACCCACCTGCAAGAGAATCCTCTTCTCCCGTTGACTCTCAACTCAGTGTTCCAATTCCCAATCCCAATCCCGTGTAGAATCTTAAGCCTCTCCTTTTCTAATCTAGGCTCAAATACGAATTCCTGAAAATTCCACGGTTTTCTACGGTTCACTGAGTTGACTGCTTGGACAGGTATAATTATTTCATATAACAAAACGACTTTAGACACCAGTGTTTTTTTTTTTTTTTCCCTATTACATATACGTACTATTACTCCCTCTTTTCCTCTTTTGTAGAACATGTGATTAGTTTAAGCCAATCTAAATATCTCTTTGCAAATTGCGCTAAGAGTGTTTGTACTGTATTGAAAGCTGTCGAACTAGTATTACGTGTATGGTTAGCCATTAAACTAAATTACATAAATTATCTAAATAAACAATCTCAAACATAATTAAAAAAAAAATAATAACAAGAAGTGAGCATTATGAGTCGACACATTAGTAAGTTTCTTAGTTTAAAAAAGTAAAGTTTCTTGTCGTCAAATAACAAATTTAGGGTTCAAATTAACATTGTCCATACTAAAAACTAATTAATATTTTGGTCTATGATAAATAGCAGTTATCATGAAATTGATGCCAAAGTTGAAATTTTATTTTATTTATTTTTAAAAATTATTAATTTTATTTATTTGGTTTTGTTAGACTTATGATTAAGTGATTAAATTCATAATTTCCTAACAACTTAAGATTTTGGAACAATCGGTAGTTTTACATAGTATCAGAGTAGGAGATCCTAAGTTCGATCTCTGACTTTACTCTACCTCCCATTTAAAATGTTAAATTCCCACTTGTTAAGCCCCCACTTATTAAGGGGAAGTTTAGGCTCACAAGTGAGGGAGAGTGTTAGACTTATGGTTAAGTGATTAAATTTACTATTTCCTAACAGTTTAAACTTTTGGGACAATTAGTAGTTTAACAAGTTTAGTAAATATTTTAAAAGCTCCATGTCATATTCTTTAAGAAAAATAAACCAATTAAAATAAGCACATGTACCTGTACCTGTAGTTAATCACCAGGCCGTGAACTCTGTAAACTATGTTCTCCAATCTTTTGCGTAGAAATGGAAACATCCAAGGTGGAAGGAATATTATTATTATTTTTTTGGAAAAGGGAACATGAGGCTGTTGGGTACGTAAGAGCGACTAGCCGACTACCAAGTGTGGAGACTTAGAAGTTAGATCTCTCTCTCTCTCTCTCTCTCTCTCTCTCTCTCTCTCTCTCTCTCTCTCTCTCTCTCTATATATATATATATAGGCGATTCTATGAATTTTTTTTTTAGGATGGTCATTAAGAATATTCATATTAGTCCTTATAAACTATAAAGTGGCATAAGGGCCAAATTTTGCACAACCAACCACAAAAATCACCCACATCACCCACAAAAATTAAGTTTTTATGCTAAAATAGATAGACTCTTTTGCACTAGCTAATGTGGATGCTCTAAGAGACTTAAATTATACAAAATATAATAAAAAAGAACTTAAATATATTGGCATCACACAAAAAAAACACACACACCCAAATACATAAAATTTTACTATTTTCTTCTATTAAAATTCAATTCAACTCAACTCTAATTTTTGTTGTTGCAATATTTTTGTTGTGTGCGTAGATTTACTCTATTAAAAAAAGTTTTCTTAATACTTTAATTTTTTATCGTGTCTAGCTATAGTAATACTCTATTAACAATTTAACTCAACTCAAATTTTTAGTTCTTGTATTTTTGTTGTCCACAACATTAATTTTGTTGTTACTCAACTTATTGATTTTTGTAATTGTGTTTTCAATTATTAGTTTTGTTAACAATATTTTAGGTTGTTCATTTTTTATTTATGGTAGACAAAAAAAATATATTCCAAAATATTATATATAATTTTTTTAAGTCACGGAGTTCAAATGAACACCCTAACCATAACATGGAGTCGCCCCTCTAAAAGAAAAAGGAAAATATATATATATATATATATATATATATATATATATAAACACGCGAGAGATTTCTAAAGTTTTTACGTGGCATAATAAGTTATGAAGTATGTTGTTAAAATGCACACTATTGTCCATATTCTTCATTTTCAAACAGCAAATTTCATCCTTAAAATAAAACGGAAATTAAATTTTATGTTTAGTTTGACAAAACTACCCCTAAACGTTTCACATAATAAGCGTCGAGCCCAGGTTTCAACAGAAAACCGTATTGATGATGTGAACGCTTAGATCCAGTGAATATTGGGCAGCTCTAAGACCAAGTAAGGAAAGAAGAAGAGGAAGAGGAAGAAGTGAGTATTTACGAAAAGGTGGAGACTGGGGAGAGTGTTCTACTTCTAGATGAGCATTTTTTTAAAATCATTAAAGCATGTTAAATTACCAATTTTTAATATGTTAGATTAAATGAATAATTTCATCATCTCCTAATAGTTTATACAGTCTTTTAGGTATAGTACATTAGATTTTCAATTAAATTCAAAAAAAATTTTTATTGAGAAAATTTTATTGAATTTAATTATTCTTGAAAAACATAATAATGTTTGTGCGTCATTATTGGCCAATACAATCATGTGAATCTGTGATCATTGAGAAAAAAAAATGCAATTATGTATATGTATTTAATTGAGAAACCTAATGTATGGCATCTAAAAATATATACATAAGTTTTGCCATATAATGGGTCTTGAAAAAATAAAATTTTATCTTTAGTGATAGTCTTATATAAATTAAAGGATTTTAAGTAATAAATATATGATTTATTATACACTCAGATTATAACACTACAAAAAAAGAGGGTTATAGCCGTGTTTGATAAACGCAGCTATAGACCCTAAAAACGCAGCTATAGGCTATAGTTGCGGTACCTATAGCCGCGTTTTCAAACGCAACCTATCCTATGCAGCTATAGCCCCTTGTGGGATCTATAGCTGCGTTTTTAACCCCCTATAGCTGTGTTTTTTACTCATTATTTTGGCTAGACCTATAGCTGCGTTTTGTTAAAAATGCGGCTATAGACCCGCTTTAAGCTGCGTTTAAAACGCGGCTATAGGTACAGTTTTGGCTGCATTTTAAAAATGCAGCTATAGGGGGACTTATAGTTGCGTTTTTAAGACGCAGCCATAGGTTTATTTTAAAACAATAAAAAAAAATTCTGGGTTTTCTTTTTCCCCAAAAAATTCAAAATTCAAACCAAAAAAATTCGAAATTAAACAAAAACCCAAAAAATTTAAAATCAAACACAATATACTCACAATACAACCACACCCAAAAAATTCAAAATTAAACACAACATATTCACAGTACAAACACAATGTGCTCCAAAATATAATAACACAAACCCATGAATCTCCTCTTATTCAATAAAACCAAGCCAAATCTAACACTAAATCCATTCAAGAAACACAAAAGTACAAGCTCAGAAACACAAAAGCACAAACTCAACAGCACAAACCCATTTAAACATAAGCACAATATCAGCAACATAATAGCACAAATTTAAGCACAAATCCAAAAAATTGAAAATCATAACTCAAATCCAAATCAAGATACGTACACAAATATTGTTAGAATATTCACTTCATTCAAAATTTTTAGCATTTCCTCCATTTTCTTACTAACTAAACATAAAAAAAAAAAAAAAAAAAAAAAAAAAAAAAAAAAACTAGATTTATAGACAAATCAGTGTCCGTGAGATGAAGAAAAAAGAAAGAAAAAGAAAGAAGTAGCTTCAAAGAAACAAAAAAAAAAAAAAAAAAAGTTGTGCTGGAGTGAAGAAGGAAGAAAGAAAGAGGAAAAAAAAAAGGAATAAGGAAAGAAAGAAGAACCGCGGAGAAGAACCACTGAAGAAGGAATAAAGAAAAGAAATGAAAGACAAAAGAGAGATAAAAAGGTAAAAGTGGGGTCGGTGGGAAAGTGGTGGTACGTGTGAAAAGGAAGTTTTTTTTTTTTTTTTTTTTTTTTTTTTTTTTTTTTTTCTGATGTTACATATAGCTGCATTTTTAAAAAAACGCAGCTATAAGTCCGTCTCAAGAAATTATTTGGCAGGACCTATAGCTGCGTTTTGTGTAAAAACGCGGCTATAGGTCCGTCTTCAGAAATTATTCGACTGGACCTATAGCCGCGTTTTTTATTTTTAAATGCAGCTATAGGTCCGTCTCAAGAAATTATTCCACAAGACCTATAGTCGCGTTTTGTGTAAAAACGCAGCTATAGGTCCGTCTTCAGAAATTATTCGATTGGACTTATAGCCGCGTTTTTTTTTTTAAATGCAGCTATAGGTCACCTTAAAAAATTATTTTGCGAGTTTATAGCTGTGGGTCACCTCAAAACGCAGCTGAAGACACTTAGAAATGTGGCTATAGGTAAATTCTATAGCCGCGTTTTGTGTAAAAACGCAGCTATAGGTCCGTCTTCAGAAATTATTCGACTGGACCTATAGCCGCGTTTTTTTTTTAAATGCAACTATAGGTCACCTTAAAAAATTATTTTGCGAGTTTATAGTTGCGGGTCACTTCAAAACGTAGCTAAAGACACTTAGAAATGCGGCTATAGGTAAAGTCTATAGCCGCGTTTTTATGAAACGTAGCTATAGGTCCACCTTTGGCTGCGTTTTCAAAAATGCAACTAAAAAAACGCAGCTATAACCTGCGTTTTTTGTAGTGTTAGTCTAATTGCAACATAGGTAATTTTTCAAATTATATAGAGATTAGTGATCTAATTGGAATTTGCGAATTTGATTTGAGCTCTAAATTTTTAAAGTGTATATATATAAGAAAAAAAATGCTTAATGATTACAGCTTCTATTCAGCCTCCAATAATAAATTCCTGCCTTGGCCTCTTCTACCGTTTTTATCTGACGTCCAACTAATACGCCGAAAAGCTTTGCAGTCTCAATATGATATGGGCCACGAGCAATTTAGGTTTGAAGAGTACCATGGAAAAAAGTGAAATTAATACAAACACCCATGCATCTTAGATTCTTAGTTTCATACCAATGTGTTATTCATTGACAAATCAATGCGCATAATTCAGAGTCTAAATCTTTTGTACCACTTTTTGTGTATCACTCTATGTTTCACCAATCACTACTTTCCATGTGTATGATTGCTTTCCATTTTAAACTTCAGTAATTCTATAAGGAAAGTAAAATGAACATATGATAAGTAGTGATTGGTGAAATATAGAGTGATACACAAAAAGTAGAACAGAAGATTTGGACTCTTCATAGAGGCGACACATGCATGTAGGTTAATAGGATGGTTATTTAGCACAAAAGGATACTAATTTCTATGTAATTTATACAAATCCTTTGTTTAGCTTTTTGTATTTCACTTTATATTCTACTAATTATAATGTGCTATGAGTTTTAAATTTATTTATTTATTTATTTTAAACTTAATTAGGTTATTTTAAAAGAAAAGTAAAATGATTACAAAGTAAATTATGATTAATAAAGCATAAAATGAAACACAAAATGAAATAAGAATTTGCATTTGAAGATTAACTTCTATGAAAGTGGAGGCATTTTAAATTTTACTATTTTGTCTTTTTCCCTGGTTGCACATATAAGTTGTGTCTGTTGTGAACATGCATTAAATCCTAATATAAACCCTTAGTATGATTTATAAGATTCAATCTTTTGCTGATTGCCAAGCCAAGGTCACGATTGAGATTCAAGAAGAAATTCGTAGTAATGGATGATGGATTGTTCGATGTAGCAATTTCTGCGAATGACAGATTCTTTGATGAAACCAGAGTTGAGATTTTAATTCTCGAGCAGGTGACAAAGGGGGGGGGGGGGGGGGGGGGGGGGGGGGGGGGGGGGGGGGGGGGGGGTGGAACACTATTCTTCATGTGGCAGAAAAATTTGGAAAGGTACAGATCATGAAAAGAGTCCTCGATCTGAAGCCATCACTTTTGTATAAAAAAAATTGCAAAGGCAACACTGCACTACATATTGCAGCAAGCTTAGGGCATTCTGACATGACAAAGAAGTGTGAGCTGATTGTACTTGTGCAATTGACAACATAAAAGCGGAATTTTCTGTGCTCAACAATCCATTCTATGTTATCAATATACCAATTTGCACAGCACGAAATCGTTTTTTTTTTTAGAGAATCAGCATGAAATCTTCTATTGAATAAAGAAATGAGAATTATTCTAGAGCTGGTTATCCTACGTGCAGCATTTTTTGTTATTTCTCCATGTAACAATTCTGGTGTCTTAATGAATTGAAAAAACATAAAAATATATTGACCTATTCATCGCTAACACATGCTAACTTTAGCTTGCAGGAGTCTATTAGGAGCTTGGTTTGTTTTTGATTCAGTTTGTGAACTGATCCAACTTGAAAGCCTTACAATTTTAAATGAGAGATTTTTTAGGTTTAGTCCATAGAGTAAAACTCTACTGCTGTCTCTACATTTTTTCTTCCTGAAATAGTGAAATTGCCGCAACGTTATGGACGTAGGCACATTACTAAACTACCTAAATTTTCTATCATTTAATTTTTTTTTTTTTTTTTTTCACAATTTTTTCTCTGTTTTCTAATTTCATAGGTTCTACGAATTAGGTTAAATTTCCAACAGAGCTAACTCATAACAACATGATTCTCTCTCTTTGTAGATTTTGTGCACAAGATGTTGGAAAAATTTCCAGATACAATTCTGAAAGAGGATGACTGGCAGAATTCCTCTTCATTATGCTGCACATATTGGCAATGTAGACGATGTTGAACTATTTTTGCAAAGAATAACTCCGTTGCATACAAACCTGACAAAGAAGGCATGTCTGCTCTTCACAGTTCGGTTAAGAAAGGAAATGGTGGCGTAATGAGAACAATCATTAAAAGATATCCAGGTGCTTGTGAATTGTTGGACAAGAAAAGTAGGACGGCTCTTCATCTTGCCGTGGAAAGCGGAAGCATAATTGCGGTGAATATATTACTCAAGGAATTAGCTTTTGGGGATCTCATAAATGAGAAAGATAAAGATGGAAACACGGCTTTTCATCTAGCTGCAATCAATAGGCATTATACAATACTAGCGATGCTTGCACATGACAGGAGAGTGGACAAGTTGGCTATGAACGAGAAAAAAATGACCACTGCTGACATTGTTCAATTAGATAACCAGCTTTTGCGGTTAGAAAAGGTAAAACCTCCTAAACTTATGCATAGTGAATATATATATATATATATATATATATATATATTAAAGTATATATATTTTGGGTAAAGTTTTTGCCCAGTACTCCGTACTCCGGTCGGTGTATCAAGCTGTGATTATTTGCAGTGTCCCTATGGCATTTGTGCACATGCAACTCCAAACCCTTTATAAGTTTTACCAATTAAAAACTTCTTATGCAGAAGGCCACTCTAGCTTCTGAAATCAAGAATTTCACGTTTTGTAGTGATTAGTTAGTGACATTTTCGTCTAAATCGCTTGCAGATACTAATTATGGGAACTGCAATTTGAAACAAGTGGATGGCGTCCAGACTCCGAAAGAAGGGCGGATTATCAAGATTGAAGGCGCGTCAGATGACCAGAATATTTCCAAAGAAAAGGAGGCAGAAGGCGCATCAGATGACCAGGATATTTCGAAATTCAGTTTAACGTCAATAACGATCATTACAACTGTCACATTTGCAGCAGCTTTGCAAGTGCCAGGCGGATACGACGGCAAAATGGGCACGGCAATTTTACAAAACAACATATTCTTTAAATTTTTTCTGGCGTTTGATTCATTCTCCTTTATTGCCTCAGCTGCGGTAATGATGATCCACTTTATGAATTCAATGTCGAAGACATCTCCTAACAACAAGCCCAAAAAATTGAGCGGACCGATTAACCGCTCTCTAGGGCCTTTAACTTATTGTTGCATTTACTTTATGTTCTTTGCCTATGTGATGAGCATGGCAGCAATCATGACGGGACTCGAAGTCAACTGCCCTCCCCTAAAAAGTTGAATTTCAAAGTTGATTTATTCATCAATTATGAAAATTTGTATACAAACAATATAATTTGGAAACAAATTAGTGTGTATCTAATTGTTAAATTATTTCTTTCATTTATTTGTGAATTTTAACTTTAGAAGGAAAAAAAAAAAATCAGAAAACCGTTTATTCATGTAATAAAAATCTTTAATATAGAAAATAATGATTATGTTATATATTTATGAGTTTTTAAAATATTAAATATCTCTTAGTATATGTATGTATGTATGGTGCAAATTTATTTAGTATATTCAAATTTTAGTTTATACAGAAACAGCCTAGCTAGTCAAGTGGGAATTCCAAAAATGTTGTGTTTGTGAAATTATTCTTTCAATAATGAGCTTGTTGATAGCCCTTCTTAGTTGGAATAGAACTACTTAAAGATCAAGGGGTGCCCTGGCACCCCAAGAATTTAAAAAATAAAATATATTTTATGTTTTATATATTTTATGATGGTTTTGAATTTGAACCCAAGAAAATTCATCTTGGCCCCAAACAAAATTCTTACCATCTTTAAATAACAAAATTAGCGTGATCAACCAAATTAGATATTAGCCCAAACAATAACAAAAATAAATACCCTTAAAAAAACTTCTATAGTAATTCATAATTTCTCTAAACTCTAACTCACTCGAGTTTTCTTTTTAATCTCTCTCTCTCTCTCTCTCTCTCTCCAGTTCTTACTTTATTTTGTCTGAGCTCACCCATTAAACTAGTTAACTTTATTTTACTTAAAATAATTAAACTTATGTTTTTTCAAAAAGCTATAGATTAATTAAAGTGCAGTATAATGCGCAGTGGGGGTTGCTCTGTTGATGAAAAATTAGTAAAGTTAGATGTTTGTCTTTTAGTTTAGAATATCAAAGTGACCATCTAAATACATTGTGTAACTTAGACTTAGAGTTTATTTAGGGTCCGTTTATTTTGTTGAAACTAAAAAACTTTTTGAAAAAGTACTGTAGATAAAGGTAAAAGTTAGTTGAAATAGTATAGCGAGACCTATAAATAGTATTAAAAAGTGCAGTGTGACTCGTGAATAGTAGCAAAAATAAGTTGAATAGTAAAATAAGTTGACAAAATTAATCATGCTAAACAAACACTTAGTGGTTTACTTAGCAACTAGATAATAAAATTAAAAAGGCAACGCTCCACGAGTCACAACACACTATACATTGTTCAATGGTTGATGCACACGCTCCACCATAGCAGTTATAAAAACCATATACCATCCACCTTCACCCTCATACGCACTCTAAGATTTGTCATCCAAGGTGGCATCCATAGCCTTGCCCTCAAACTCCTTGAGCTCCTTAGACTCAAGGTAAGTAGGGAATTCTTATACTCACGTGTTAAAAGTCTAAGTACACATGACACTGGATGGGGGCTTTTAATTCTTGCCACTAGAGTTCACCTCATTGGCCTTCCTGGATAATTCAAAAAACCTAGGGGTTATGCTCATGTTTTTCTTTCTATACTCATGAATTATCCTTAACTATTTGGCTAAGAAAGCAATATCACTTTCCTCATTCTCAGTAGTATCACTCTCTACTTGCTTAACTGTCTTAAGGGCAATTGTCTTATTTCTAGAAGTCTGGGGTATGGTAAGCTCATAAGTCGGGTGGGACCCAAGTCACCCAACTATTCCTCCATCTAAGCTAAACTCTTCTTGAGACAGGGCCAACATTACCACAACGACTATTGAAATTAGCCTCAGCTTATTCAGTTAATTGTTTCGTAGCCCACTGCTACAAGGATGTTTTGGGTTAATTCCATGAAAACAGTTCTGGTATACAGTAAAGTTTCCACGACACAAATGTGAAATGTGTGACAACTCAATTCAATTATTTTGACATACCTTATCTTTTCCCTCATGCGTTTCAGATTTTTTTTTTATTTTATTATTATTATTATTTTTTTTTTTTTTGTCTGCTATATGGAAATACTCTTCATTATTGTTGTTGAATTTCCTAATCTAATAATTTGATAGTTTTACGATAAAGGAAATTTTGATTGGTGTTGTAGAGAAACAAAAGTAAATCTCTCCCTCACGTTTAATAACTTTTATTATGTAGTAAAAATGAAAGAAAACTTTAGAAATTAATGCATTACTTTAGTTTTAAGTGTTGTACATCATGCTTCACGCACCTAATCCCTAAATTCAAGCCATCTCAGAGGTGGATAAGAGTAGGGTTACATGTTGGTGCTTTGCATCCATCCTTTTAATTATTAATAGAATATTTTAAATAAATTTTTAGATGTGAATTTTAAATAGTGGATAAAAAGGAATGTGATAGAATATTTAGCCATTTTAAACCATGTATATCCTATTGCACCGGTTGTTATGAGTAACGTAACATGAAAAAGAATAATTATAGGATAATTTATATAATTGGTCTTTATTCTTCACACTATATTTTTATTTAGATCAATTCAATCTTTGCCACTATTCTTAAATGAAAAAAAATAATGTGCTAAACGGAACAATAAACAACTATTTTTCATACCACGTCAATTAGCATTTGTCATATCAGATTATTTTCTAAAAAATTCAAATCAAAACCTGCACATGCTAAAATCATTATCATCTCACTAATCTCTCTCTCTCTCTCTCTCTCTCTCTCTCTCTCTCTCATCACTAGTCAATATCGTCCCCATCTCTTTGCCCAAAAAAATCAACTTGCAATATTTTCTTATCTGTTTCAGATTCTTGGCAGCCAAACACATCTAAAATAACTTATAATTGCTAGCCACCATGATCTACTTATAAAACTATACATCTAAAACCCAAATCAAAGCACAAATGACTTCTTCATTTTTGTGCTTCTGGTTTTGTTTCATGTATGTAGCTCGGCTAGGATGGCTAGGATGAGAACCTCTGAATCAAAAAAAAAAAAAAAAAAAAATCATCAAGAACAGAGCAAGAGCAAGAGAAAAAGGAGAACAAGAGGCAAAAAAAAAAAAAAAAAAAAAAAAAAAAAAAAAAAAAACGTTAAAGAATAATTATAGGATAATTATTCTTAACATGAGTAATTATATGAGTAACGTTATAGAATAATTATATGAGTAACGTAACATGAAAAAGAATAATTATAGGATAATTTATATAATTGGTCTTTATTCTTCACACTATATTTTTATTTAGATCAATTCAATTTTTGCCACTATTCTTAAATGAAAAAAAATAATGTGCTAAACGGAACAATAAACAACTATTTTTCATACCACGTCAATCAGCATTTGTCATATCAGATTATTTTCTAAAAAGTTCAAATCAAAACCTGCACACGCTAAAATCATTATCATCTCACTAATCTCTCTCTCTCTCTCTCATCACTAGTCAATATCGTCCCCATCTCTTTGCCCAAAAATATCAACTTGCAATATTTTCTTATCTGTTTCAGATTCTTGGCAGCCAAACACATCTAAAATAACTTATAATTGCTAGCCACCATGATCTACTTATAAAACTATACATCTAAAACCCAAATCAAAGCACAAATGACTTCTTCATTTTTGTGCTTCTGGTTTTGTTTCATTATGTAGCTCGGCTAGGATGAGAACCTCTGAATCAAAAAAAAAAAAAAAAATCATCAAGAACAGAGCAAGAGCAAGAGAAAAAGGAGAACAAGAGGCAAAAAAAAAAAAAAAAAAAAAAAAAAAAAAAAAAAAAAAAACCGTTAAAGAATAATTATAGGATAATTATTCTTAACACGAGTAATTATATGAGTAACGTTATAGAATAATTATATGAGTAACGTAACATGAAAAAGAATAATTATAGGATAATTTATATAATTGGCCTTTATTCTTCGCACTATATTTTTATTTAGATCAATTCAATCTTTGCCACTATTCTTAAATGAAAAAAAATAATGTGCTAAACGGAACAATAAACAACTATTTTTCATACCACGTCAATTAGCATTTGTCATATCAGATTATTTTCTAAAAAATTCAAATCAAAACCTGCACACGCTAAAATCATTATCATCTCACTAATCTCTCGCTCTCTCTCTCTCTCTCTCATCACAAGTCAATATCTTCCCCATCTCTTTGCCCAAAAAAATCAACTTGCAATATTTTCTTATCTGTTTCAGATTCTTGGCAGCCAAACACATCTAAAATAACTTATAATTGCTAGCCACCATGATCTACTTATAAAACAATACATCTAAAACCCAAATCAAAGCACAAATGACTTCTTTATTTTTGTGCTTCTGGTTTTGTTTCATGTATGTAGCTAGGCTAGGATGAGAACCTCTGAATCAAAAAAATAATAATAATAATAATAATAATCAAGAACAGAGCAAGAGCAAGAGAAAAAGGAGAACAAGAGGCAAAAAAAAAAAAACCGTTAAAGAATAATTATAGGATAATTATTCTTAACATGAGTAATTATATGAGTAACGTTATAGAATAATTATATGAGTAATGTAACATGAAAAAGAATTATTATAGGATAATTTATATAATTTGTCAATCTTTGCCACTATTCTTAAATGAAAAAAAATAATGTGCTAAACGGAACAATAAACAACTATTTTTCATACCACGTCAATTAGCATTTGTCATATCAAATTATTTTCTAAAAAATTCAAATCAAAACCTGCACACGCTAAAATTATTATCATCTCACTAATCTCTCTCTCTCTCTCTCTCTCTCTCTCTCTCTCTCTCTCTCTCATCACTAGTCAATATCTTCCCCATCTCTTTGCCCAAAAAAATCAACTTGCAATATTTTCTTATCTGTTTCAGATTCTTGGCAGCCAAACACATCTAAAATAACTTATAATTGCTAGCCACCATGATCTACTTATAAAACTCTACATCTAAAACCCAAATCAAAGCACAAATGACTTCTTCATTTTTGTGCTTCTGGTTTTGTGTCATGTATGTAGCTCGGCTAGGATGAGAACCTCTGAATCAGAAAAAAAAAAAAAAAAAAAAATCATCAAGAACAGAGCAAGAGCAAGAGAAAAAGGAGAACAAGAGGCAAAAAAAAAAAAAAAAAACCGTTAAAGGTTGATATTATCGGTTATCCCACGGCTCTTGTTATGAAATTTCACTTGGGTTTTTTCTCACAAGAGCCTCTGAATTGAAAAATAGCAAGAAAAGAGCAAGAGAAAAAAGACAACAACAGCAAAAACCGCAAAAGTTTGAAAATTTTCTGCTCAAAGAAGCAGAACCCAATAAAATTTCCATCCTCACGGTTCCAAGTGAAATTTCAGACGTGTTTTTCAATAGATTAGGGAAGAGCCTCTGATTTGAAAATTAATGAAAAAGAAATAGGCAACAGTACAAAGGGAAACAGATTTCCACATCTCACCCCCAAAAATAAAGAGAAAGATATTGTTATGGATGAAAAGGCGCGACTTCTTCACCAATGACAACTGGATCTTTGCAAACCAGTTTATTTCATAAAAAGAAATCCGGTTGCTCTTTTTTTTTTTTTTTTTTTTTGATAAAAGGTTGCTCTCTATTCTGATTCTACAAGAAAAAAAACATTGAATTGGGAAATAACCTTAAGAAATCCGAAAAACCTTTGAATATATCAAACTCAAAACCAAAACAAAAAACCCAAATGACTTCTTAAAGAGAGAGAGAGAGAGAGAGAGAGAGAGAGAGAGAGAGAGAGATATTTGATTTCACGTGTTTAGATTTTAATTTGGGTTTTATTATTAATAATTTGATGTGGCGGTACAATTTGGCATGAATTTTTTTTTTTTTTGTTTCTGTTTGACACATCATCTTTTTCTATCTTATAATAATGTCATGGACTAAATTGACACATCATTAAAAATGTTAAAGACCAAATTAATACAATTGAAAAGTTAATGATCAAAGTAAAATATGGTGCAAAGGATAATGACCAATTTTGTAATCTAACCATAATTATATTAACATAATAATTATGACATTGATATTTCAAATTTCAATAATTACAATATAATTATATTAACATAATAATTATGACATTGAGATTTCAAATTTCAACAATTACATTACACTGAAAAACACAATAATACCTAATGTCACACACTAACAAGATCATTCTCACCTTAATAAGTAACTAACAAGAGGAAAATAATTTGAGTAACATGGCTTTTTGCATACCCTTGAATTGATGAAAACTAGGTAAGAACCATGACGTATTACAAACCTTGGTGACATATTTTATTTAGCCTCCATACTGAACCATTTTGATAGAAGCCATGAAAGAGGTGTAGACTCTCCTTCATCCATTAGGTGAGACGTTCAATGTCAAACCAGAACCAGCTAACTTTTGCTCAGTTATTTGATCGAGCCGCCTTGCCATTTCTGGTGTGAGATAATTCTTCCAATCTCCAACCTTACCTTTTCTAAAAAATGCGTTATTTTTGAACTCATATGTGTTGACACCATCTTGCGTGATTCCAAGCTCCAATCTTACCATTCCACTTTTATTCACCTCTAAACTAGACATGTGCTCAAAACTGCATAGGTCTATAATCTTTTGCACCACACCTTTATTTTCCTCCTCCAAGGAGAAAGAGTAACCTACGAATTGAGCAATTTTCTTTACCCAAAATACTGTGTCATTTTTTAAATCTTCGTACTTTAAAAATAGTATCATTTCTGGTGATTCCAAACTTGCTCTCCAATACCCTAATAAATGATCCCAATATGGTCCACAAGGAGTTAATCCTTGACAAAAGAACTCAAGTGCATCCTCCAAAGGAACGTCTTCCATGGCTGAGACTTCCTCTTTAGCACTCATCTTGTGATTAAAGTGCCATAGAGACACAAATGCATCTTTTGGATCCCTGCATATGTAAACAATTTTACAGCTAGAATTTGTAATGGATTTTGGTAAGGAAGTGTAGGGAATGTGTGTAGCCACAAGTGGAACATCTAGATTCAATTTTTGTGGGCTTGAGCAAATATTAACCTCAATGAAGGGCACGCAATCATGTGCCAATCTTGTGAGTAAAGGGTTTGTAGACTCATCGACATGGAATCGTGTCATAATGGCAAAAGTCAGGGCCTTAAGCCAAGTTGTGCCAGATTTTGGAGTACTGCTCACAATCACCTGATTGGGTTGAGGCTTGAAATGTTCTCGAGCCGACAACATTCCTTCTAACTGGAATGAACCGCACCAAAAACCTTCGTACTGGTAGAGATCAAACACCCAAGCATCCTCTCTCCTTGGAATGGTTGACATTATCTCTTTGAATTTGTTATGGGTCGTTGGATCAAACCTGTACCCTTCTTTCTCATTGCATTTTAGACTCTGGTTCATTTTGGAAGAAGAGGACTCCATTGTCAAAAAAAAAAGAAAGGAAAAAAAGCTAGCTCGAAATATGTTGGGTGTGTATACCTTTTTTGGAAAGAAAATATTGAAGGTGTGTATACCTGAATGGGAAACAACGTCATTATAAATAGGTAAACAGCAAGTAAAGTACATCATTGTACGCACTTATTTCAAAACTATTGGACAAGCAACAAGTGACTGTTCACCCATCACTGATTTAAATTTTATTTTTTTATTGAGTGATATATATTATTTTATTAAGAGAAAGATTAGATTATATTATTTTATTAGGTAGTATATATTATTTTAATAAATTGAATAGAAAAATAAAAATTGAAATACCAAAACGATCGAGTACAGTACATAATGCTAAGGAAGGACGGTTTCTTGATTGTGAAACAATAAATTAACCTTGTTTTATACTTTTATCATTTTAATTTTCTATAAAATTTCCTTATTACAAAGTTAGAAAAAAGAAACAATTTTGTAAAGAGGTGCTACAAAGATATTTGACTGAACTACTTTCCAAATAATACTCCAAGAAGACAGTTCTGGAATAAAGTATAGTTTCCACAACACCTGACTTCTATCGTTTAGCTCAAAAAAAAAAAAAAAAAAAAAAAAAAAAAAAAAAAAAAGTTTCCACGACACAAGTGTGTGACAGCTCAATTCAATTATTTTGACATATCTTATTTTTTTCTTTTTTTTTGGTAAGACATATTTTATCTTTTCCCTCATGCGTTTCAGATTTTTTGTCTGCTATATGGAAATACTCTTCGTCGTTGTTGTTGTTGTTCTTCCTAATCTAATAATTTTATAGTTTTACGATAAGGATTTTTTTATTGCTGTTGTAGAGAAACAGAAGTAAATCTCTCCCTCACGTTTAATAAGTTTTATTGAAGTGTTTAGGTTGTGTATTTGTTAATGTAACAAACATTAATTACCAGTACTCTAGCCTCTTCCATATAACAATGTAAAACACTCAAAAAGATCCTGCTGATTTGTAAGATTTATTCATAAAAATGTATGCGTAGAAAGAATGCTTGTTTTTATGTTTATAATTTCTGCTATCCGACAGTTTTATATAGTAATGAAAGTGTACCTTTAGTGCTTTATGGAAAGCAAATCAAACCATTGATATTAATGGCCATGGACGTTAATCCCTTACGATAATCGGCAAACAAATTGGTTGTCCATAGAATAGAATCGTTAACAGAGCCCATGAAAATGTGTCATTATCTTGTAAGTAGCCCTCTCTATCTCTGTATAGAACTTGAATGGCTGCTTCATGCTAGCCTATTCATCCAAGGAATTTTTTTTTTTTTTTTTTTTTATTGGACATTCATCCAAGGATATTAATGGCAATGTCCTCTGCATGTTGAATATATAATGTTAGTGCCTAATGGCCATTGATGGGAAACCCAATAAGCCGGCGCAAAAGCCTATGTTCTACATTGGAAACTGTGTGCAAGGATGTTCTTCCTTATAAAAGAGTAGCGGATTTGGGATAACCAGTTGCAAAGTGCCCATCGTTTGTCAAGACACGTCGGCAAATTTCTGGAGTACAAACGATGATGCTTGGGAGAAATTTTTTCAAAATACTGATCTAACAATTTTAAACAAGTAGAAGTTTTTTAGTGGAATGGTGGACAGATAACATGGTCCACTTGAGCTCCCAAACATGTGGGTTTTATAAATTAATTCCAGTCTTGCCATATCTGTATCTCCAAGGAAAACATGTCACTTTAAGATTCTTTGGAACAAATGGTTGTAAATTTTATTTAGGAAATAGATGTTTTGTAGGGGGCATTTTCTCTGTTCAGTTTGTTAAAATCTGATTTTTTTTAATGGGAAAAAAAAACATATACTTTATTTATTTTTTTAAATACCTAATTTCAGGTTATTGATTTAGTAGGATCAAAGTAATAATTAAGACAAAAAGATTTGGATTCAATTTTTTAATTTAAATTGACTTTTTTAAATTACTTGAATGAAGTATAAAAGTATATTTTTATGATTAAATTTACTAATAGTACTTGCTTTTAGGATGATAAAGTGTAAGATATAATATTTTAAATTTTTTTTTTAAGAAGATCATAATATTTTAAATCTAACACAAAGATTGTAAAAATCTTCTATCACATTTGATCCTTTTTGTTCCACTCTGTCCTACACGAGTTTTCTCCGCTCAAAATATTTGAGGATATATATAACCCTTTCTAAATTTTATATTTATGAGAAATGAGTTTCAGGCTTTCAGCATGGAACTCGATGAGTCCGCGAAAACCATAAAACTCATATTTTGACATAAAGTATTGGAATTCATCTCTTCTAGAGATGAGACTCAAAAGATGCCATTTTTAAAAATAAATTCAAACTTTGTTATTTTGTTAAATATAGTTTTTAAAAGGTATTATTTAGTAAAAATGGCCTAAGTTTTCAAGACACAACATGCACCGAAGGTTTAAATAGAGAGAGAGAGAGAGACCAACCGACCTGGAGATGAGGTTGTAGATGAAAGAGTTAGGGTGAACAGATCGTAAAGTTTTGAAAAGAGACAACATGTTACCAAGCAAAGGCCATCCCATATCACCTGGAGGAAGACGACATGTCGTTTCCGCCACCGTGGCAGCATAATACCACTCATTCACTCCCTTGAGAAACCAAAATATAAAGACATAGCAACCCAATAAAGCAGCAACAATGAACCACAAGAAATCCAACTCCATGTTCAATTTCCCCTATTTTTCAGTCACGAGATGCATTCAAATTAAATGTCACTGGTTCGTTTTTAATAGTTTGCATTTGCCCCTTCCCATGTACATAATTTTGCTTTTATGTATATAATACAGTTTACAATGGTGATGATTCTTTTTGATTTCAACAATGGTGGTGACTGGTGATGATTCATTTGTTTGTACTATTATGTAGGTTTCTTGATTCCGTCGAACTAGGGCATTTTTAGTATATGGCAACTAGTATTGGTGAGATTTACTGATTAATATAAAATACTCCAAATTAGTATTATAAAATTACGTACTATTCAGGAATCATTTTCTGGTAATCAACGCTTACCACGTGGACCATTACATAGAATAAGTCATCACATTATCACAGCATGTCAAGCTACAAACTCACATCCATCAATAAGTCACACAATAAACTTCAGGATTTTTTTTTCCCACAACTTTTAAAATAAAATATAGGTTATTGTTGGCATAAAATATAGCTTGTAGTAGTAGTTTCCTATATATATATATATATATATATATATATATAAAAGTAAAAAAAAATCTTAAAAAAAAAAAAAGGAGTTCGAAGCATAGCAATTATAATTCTATTAGACTCTCATTGTGTCACATTTTTAACCTATTTCCAACCTCCTCACTCTCTTATTTTTAACTCATCTTCCTCTTGTCAACTGATTGTTACACTTTCTTTAATATTTTTCCTTTTCTTTTACCTTTTTTTTTTGGCTATTTTTATTCTCATTCTCTTGCTATAAATTTGTCATTCTCTCTCACATTCTATACATATTTTTTTTTATGAATTTTTTGGATTTTTAATTTTTTTTGGTTTATAGTCCTACTAGCTAGCTCCCCTTGCCTATGGTTTTTTTTTTTTTTTGTTCTCTAGGGTGTCATCATGGGCCTCTCATATACCATCCACAAGAACCACTTGTCAAACCCGAACATTTATATGGGCTTGGGCTCCTAAACATATGAGCTTTATAGATACAAGTCTTGCCATATCTGTAGCTCCAAGGGAAACATGTAACTTTAAAATTCTTTGGAACGAATGGTAGTAACTTGTATTTAGGAAATAAATGTTTTGTAGGGGGTATTTTTTTATTTTTTTATTTTTTTATTTTTTTTTTTTTTGAGTTTAGCTTACCTTCATGTTGACACCCCATTTTGCAACCCGCATTTAACCTCACAGGAGGGTAAAATGGTAATTTCACCTTGGAAATATGCATCTTGATTTTGGTCACTAGACTCATTTCACCAAAATGATCTTGATGTTGTAACGATCAAATTGACTGGTTATAAGCCCTAATCAGACCATGAGATTGAAAGTTATCACCAAATCAAGTTTTAATGGCCGAGATGCACCATCACATGGTGAGTCCGACTATATGTGATTATGAGTAATTGATTTTGATTGGTTATAAGTATAATCAATTTGAGATCAATGATGTGTCATAATTTGATTGGTTAGGACTACATTTTATGGTAAGATTGCACACACCTAATTAATTAGATAGTTAAGCATTAATCATTCAATGAGTAATTTGTGCAATTATCTTTTAATTAGAGTAAATTTGGGACCAATTATGTCTGAAATGGGGGTGATTGGAGCCATTTAATGTTAATTGGGAGCTAATTTGGGACTTATTAATGCTAATTGTGCTGAAACCATTTTTTAACAAATGACCTCTGCTCACCATTTCATCAATATCTCTCAGAATATTTTGAAACTGTGAATGAGGTTAATTTTCCCAGAAACTAGACATCCGGGGCTTCAATTTAAGCACAAGAACGAGCCAATTCCGATTAGAATTGAGTCAGATATGATTTTTCGAAGTTGGCTCTACAAGCTGTTACAGCAGCTACGGAAAACCGAATTTTGGCTTGCTCCCCACTCTTACCAATCTTTCCATTTAATGCACAAGATTTCCCCAAAGGCTAAAATGAGGTCTAGGTTCATGATTCTTTGTCAACCCTCATTAAATGGCCTTCCATTCATATTTTCTCCACCACTACTATATAAACCCCCCTCTCCTTCATTCCAAGACAAACAAAAACCCCCCTCTCTTCTCCTCTATTGAGTTTTAGTAAAGTTGAGTAGCCTTGTCATATCTTGGTCTTCTTGAGACTCAAGGTATTGAGTGAGACTCACTCTCCCTCTCCTTGCTCTTCTTTTCCTCCACCCTTAGGATCACCAAGAGTCTCCTCCTACACCATATGGATCTTTCATGAAGGTATAATTCCTTTCCCTAACCTTTTTTTTTATATTGCCATGATGAGAATTTAGGATTAAAAGCATGATAGCAACTATTTAAATTCCCTTGAATATGTTTGAATGTTCTTAAATGTTCTTATGTGTTCTTCATATGTTCTTGGTTGTTCATCACATGTTCATGCATTACACTAGTTTAGATCTTAAAGTCACATCAAAAATATGAAAATCATGTTTGTTCTTAATTCTTTCAAATCCTTAAATCTAGGTTATCACCATTCACACACATTCACTAGAATTTATTTTTCAATTCAAATGCAATGCTTAATAAATTGAATTAGGGTTTATCACATGCACACACTTTAAATTCAAATTGATTGATTGACATATTGAATGATGTGATATGAATGTTGGCCACCATAGTCTAGAAGACCAGTTTCACCGGGCTAGGTGGGTGCCTAACACCTTCCCACCTTGTAACATAGCCTCCGAGCTTAGATCAAGGGTTAGTAGATCAAATGCTTATCCTTGTAATTTTTTATTTTTAGATTGTAACTAGGAAATAAAGACATGTACTTTATCTTAGGTTGTATCTAGGACCAAAGCCATGTAATTTTCTATGATCAATGTAAATTCAATTTCAAATTAATAAAATGAGGAATTATTTTTCAATTTAGGTTTTCTTATTTTTCCAATAATTAAATAAGTGGCGACTCCATTGTAAAACCCTTAATCTAAAGGGGAAAATATAACTAGTCGAACCTCCATTTTGAGAGGCAATAACACGACTCCACCCATTCACGTGGGTTTGGCCTAACACCGCCTATAAAGAAAGGGGGCCGGGGGCGCGGTCTCTCACAGTGGCGACTCCACTGGGGATATTAAGGGCTAGACTTCAATTAGGTTATGGTGGCCAACTATGTCATTGTTTGTTTATTGCTTTTTTGTATATAATATGTCTAATATGTCATTATTTTGCTTGTCATGCATCATTTGCTTGAATGAAATTTATTTTATTTGTGTGCTAGCCCAGAAGCCCGGTAGTATTAGCCGTGGATTGTGGTCTTCCTGAGACTCACATACCCAGCGGTGAACCTACCACCCACCGTGACAAGGATCATCATGGTTATGCCATGGTGGTTTATAGGGAAAAACTGTTGGGGACCTTTAACCTACCACCCACATATTGGGAGGTACGACGTCCTAGCTTGTGGGGACCTTTAACCTACCTTCTACCCATGTTGTAATGACCCATAGAACCTACCTTTAGGTCAGCCCATGTAAATTGCATTTCATTACGCATTTGTATGGCCGTTGTTTGAGCCATCATGACCTAAGTCCAATGCTTGTGCCCATCATAATTGTTTGAACCTTGTATGTTGTGAATGAACTCAAACTCAAAAGCCTATGATTGAACTCTACTTGAAATGGAAGTTCAATTTGTTTCTTGAATGAGTCTAAGCCCAACACTTGGGCCCATCAAAGGTGTATACGCGTGATCAACATCAAAGGCCAAAAGTTCACAAGATGCATGCCTTCCAAGTGCAAGCCCAAGCCATTTCATCATAATTAAAGTTCAAGCATCCCAGTCTCAAGCATCCTAAATAGACCAAGAAGAAGCAAGCGGCCCAACTTTGCCTCACTCCACATTTGGTTTGCAACATCATGGTTAAGTTTAAAGTTTGTTTGTTATGTTTCTATGTTTCTTTGAAAAAAAAATTCCAAAAAAAAAAAAATCAAGATTCCCAAATCTTTCCAAAAAAAAGAAAAAAAAATTTCAAATGAGAAAGTGTTTGGACTAGGGGCCTTGGGCCTTTGAGTCATTTAAAAAAAAATCTTTGAACTAGGACCATTGAACTTCCTAGTGACTTTTTCAAAAAGACCCAATTTTTTTTTTTCTTTCAAGATTAAAAAAAAAAAAAAAAGTCTCCTTTTCAAAATGGTACATGAGGATCCCTTGGACAAAACATTTTCTAAATCTTAATGTTTAAAGGCTTGAGCAATCAATTTGTACTAAGGAATGATTAATTTCATTTGATCCATGTAAAGACTTTTGCTACTTGACTTAGAATATAAGAAGAAATGGTCTTAAAAGGCAATAAAAAAGAATCCATCCATCAGAAAATCCCATGAATCCATATACTCGATCCAATTTTCAAAGGTCTTTTGTTTCACAACATTATAGCATTCATACTTTTTCTTTTAAGATGAATTTATTAAAAGAGCTTAAGTCACTATGCCTACAAGCAAGCATTACTAAGGATTGGAGACCATCTTTGGCTAAACAAGATTATTCCCTAATACCTAGAACGATCTTTATCTATTGCTAGCTCATTTGAGCCTTTAAACACTTAGCCTCTTTCTTGCATAAACCCACTAAAATCTAAACATAGGGTGGGAAAAATTCAAAGTATGCATGCTTAAATCTCATGTTGAGGAGGAGTCGACCTTATAGCTTTGAAGCTAATTGATAAAGCTCTCCTAGAAGACATGAAAGATAAGTGGAGAATTCATTAAGTTAAAGATAAGAGATCATCAAAGGAAAGTGAGATTTCGTTTCAATCAAGGAAAGATAAATGAAATTCCAATGTGCATCAAGAGCCTAAAATTCATTATGCCAAGAGGAATACAAGGTTCATCCAAAAGAGAGTTCATCGAAAAGGGAAAAGATTTATCAAGCATAGAAATGTGCAAGTGCATCGAGGCAAGAAAGATGTATAGAGAGTGCATCAATATGACTTAAGCTGAGAAAAAAAAGGGAGGCAAAAGATCCCTAAAAAGTACATTCAATCAAGAGATGAAAAACAGCAAAAAAAAAAAAAAAAAAAAAGCGCTAGATTGAAAAGCCAAAAGGGCGGTCTAGGCAAAAATTAGGCAAAAAAAAAAAAAAAAAAAAAAAAAAAGAGAAGAAAAGAAAAGAAAAGAAAAAAAGCCTGCTAAGCTGAAAACCCAAAAGGGCGGTCTAGGCAAAAGTTAGGGCCAAAAAAAATAAATAAATAAAAAAAGAAGCCCGCTAGGCTGAAAACCCAAAAGGGCGGTCTAGGCAAAAGTTAGGGCCAAAAAAAAAAAAAAAAAGAAAAGAAAAGAAGCCCGCTAGGCTGAAAACCCAAAAGGGCAGTCTAGGCAAAAGTTAGGGCCAAAAAAAAAAAAAAAAAAAAAAAAAAAAAAAAAAAAAGAAAGAAAAGAAGCCCGCTAGGCTGAAAACCCAAAAGGGCGGTCTAGGCAAAAGTTAGGGCCAAAGAAAAAAAGAGGAAAAAGAAGAAGAAAAAGAAGAAGAAGAAGAAGAAGAAAAGAAAAAATTGGAAAATACAACCAAGTTGAAAACTTGAAGATGCAACCTAAAAAGAGAATAATGAGCATAAAAATGATTGTTGATACAAGTGACCAATGAAGACTAGTGAGAAGATGACAAAGAAGAAATGGGAAAACTCCTCCAATACTTGATTTTTGAGTAATGCATACTTGGGGGAAACATCATAGGGAATTTTGAGTCTTTTATATCTTTCATTTCATAACCCAAACCCGGCCTACATTACAACCCATGAGTAAAGACCTCCTTGAAGTCTTGCTAATTGTAGGCACATCTTAAACTCTAATAATATCTTCTCTTGAATTTAAAAGGAAAATGCTTAAAATTGTCAAACCCCACAGGATGATATGTCTGAGGACAATTTCTCAAATTCTCAAATCCTCAAAAGCACTTCCAAACCTGGAGAACTCTCCTTGTTTGCACCCAACAATGTGATTCATAAATATTATCACATTTCCTTTCTTGATTGCCTTTGGAGACTTAATCTGACAATGTTCAAAAGAAAGAAGCAAATTTTGATTACATGAGTTTAATGATCTTGATCCTTCATGATCAAAGAGATTTGTTTGGTTCTTAAACACTATGATTTTCCAAAATGGTTGTTCAAAGGATCACATCGTGTTCAAAAAAAAAAAAAACATTCTTTTCCAAAATCCAGTTCTTTTGAACTACGTCTTGACTTGATCCTCTATGAGAGAGGTACGTAGGCAGCCTTTTAAAGGCCCGGTCCTAATCACCCAAACAACCTTGGAGAACAAACTCAAAACAATGTGACAAAATTGTTTGGGTGCATGTTAGGTTAAGCCCATTTGTTTGCATTAAGCATGTTTAAACTTGGAGTATTGGTCTATTTATATTGTGTGCAAATATGTCCATCTTGCATGAAAGCATGTTTTCATTTGAGGCATCAATCCATTTTTTTTGCAAGCATATCTACACTAATGGTAATGGCCAAAAATGTTTTTCATGATAATTGGTTTCTAACAAGCTAGAGAAAGAAAGCCTTTTGCAGGAACCAAGGATGACAGACCATGATCTTCTTTCATGTTCCCCAATGATCACAACATCAAATGAACTCAACTTCAAACTAAGCGTGGAATATGCCCCAAACTAGGGGCATTGGGTAAGTACTTCCAATTCATTTTAATGAATAAAGCCATTGCTAATTGAAATTTTCTTTTTGAAGGAATTAAGCAAGGACTTATCCAGCAATCCACATCAACTTGCAGTCAAAGTTATTCTTATTCAAAAGATTGGTTTTTCAAAAATAAATCCTCATCACTTTTACTCCATCTTTTCTTCATCTTCTTCACTTTTTGATAATGAAAAAATCTTCAAATCTCAAAAAAAAAAAAAAAAATCATCAATCAAAATTTTCAATTCCTTCAAAAAAAAAAAAAAAAAAAATTCAAGATCTCCAAATTTTTCAAAAAAAAAAAATTTCATCAATCAAAATTTTCAATTCCTTCAAATAATAATTCAAGATTTCCAAATTTTTCTAAAAAAAAAAAATCTTCATTAAATTCTTCTTTAGGAATAGAAAGCTATGATCCTCCTCCATATTCTCCAGTGGTGCAACATCAAGTCAATTGTCCACCCTCAGCATTCATCGAAGCATGGAATTTGTCCCAAACTAGGGGTATTCGCCAGGTATGCCAAATTCTTTTCAATGAATAACTCTGTTACTAATTGAAAATTATTTTGCAAGTACTAGGGTAAAAGGCCCACACCCATCGGCATGAATAATACCTTCCAAAAATCCTAGGTCCTCTGAAAACATGAGCCAGGATTCAAAACCTTTGGTCCTCTGAAAACATGAGCCAAAGCCCAAAAAACCCTTGGTCCTCTGAAAACATGAGCCAAGATCCAAAAATCCTAGGTCCTCTGAAAACATGAGCCAAGATTCAAAACCTTTGGTCCTCTGAAAACATGAGTCAGGATTCAAAACCTTTGGTCCTCTGAAAACATGAGCCAAAGCCCAAAAAAAAAAAAAAAATCCTAGGTCCTCTGAAAACATGAGCCAGGATCCAAAACCTTTGGTCCTCTGAAAACATGAGCCAAAGCCCAAAAAAAAAAAAAAAATCCTAGGTCCTCTGAAAACATGAGCTAGGATCCAAAACCTTTGGTCCTCTGAAAACATAAGCCAAAGCCAAAAAAAAAAAAAAAAAAAAATCCTAGGTCCTCTGAAAACATGAGCCAGGATCCAAAACCTTTGGTCCTCTGAAAACATGAGCCAAAGCCCAAAAAAAAAAAAAAAATCCTAGGTCTTCTGAAAACATGAGCCAGGATTCAAAACCTTTGGTCCTCTGAAACACAAGACCAGAATCTTCATATTTTCTTCACTTCAGGTAAGTATGTCTTGTACTCATCCAAAAAAAAAAAAAAAAAAATTTGCATGCATGAACTACGTTTCGACCTAATCCTCCCACTAAGAGGTACGTAGGCAATCTCCCTCGAGATTCGGTCCACATTTTGATCCACAACATGACCATCAACATTTTCATCTATATGCATCACACATTCACCACGGTTAAATACTGATTGCAAAGTTAGGTGTCTTTTCCATACATTGACATTCGCTTTTCAAGCTCTGCCAATGAGGGGCATTCTGTTGACACCCCATTTTGCAACCCGCATTTAACCTCACAGGAGGGTAAAATGGTAATTTCACCTTGGAAATATGCATCTTGATTTTGGTCACTAGATCCTTAATCTCATTTCATCAAAATGATCTTGATGTTGTAACGATCAAATTGACTGGTCATAAGCCCTAATCAGACCATCAAATTGAAAGTTATCATCAAATCAAGTTTTAATGGCCGAGATGCACCATCACATGTTGAGTCCGACTATATGTGATTATGAGCAATTGATTTTGATTGATTATAAGTATAATCAATTTGAGATCAATGATGTGTCATAATTTGATTGGTTAGGACTACATTTTATGGTAAGGTTGCACACACCTAATTAATTAGATAGTTAAGCATTAATCATTCAATGAGTAATTTGTGCAATTATCTTTTAATTAGAGTAAATTTGGGACCAATTAAGTCTAAAATGGGGGTGATTGGAGCCATTTAATGTTAATTGGGAGCAAATTTAGAACTTATTAATGCTAATTGTGCTGAAACCATTTTCTAACAAATGACCTCTGCTCACCATTTCATCAATATTTCTCAGAATATTTTGAATCTGTGAATGAGGTTAATTTTTCCAAAAACTAGACATCCGGGGCTTTAATTTGAGCACAAGAACGAGCCAATTCCGTTCAGAATTGAGTCAGATATGATTTTTCGAAGTTGGCTCTACAAGCTGTTACAGTAGCTACGGAAAACTGAATTTTGGCTTGCTCCCCACTCTTACCAATCTTTCCATTTAATGCACAAGATTTCCCCAAAGGCTAAAATGAGGTCTAGGTTCATGATTCTTTGTCAACCCTCATTAAATGGTCTTCCATTCATATTTCCTCCACTACTACTATATAAACCCCCATCTCCTTCATTCTAGGACAAACAAAAACCTCCCTCTCTTCTCCTCTATTGAGTTCTAGTAAAGTTGAGTAGTCTTGTCATATCTTGGTCTTCTTGAGACTCAAGGTATTGAGTGAGACTCACTCTCCCTCTCCTTGCTCTTCTTTTCCTCCACCCTTAGGATCACCACCAAGAGTCTCCTCCTACACCATATGGATCTTTCATGAAAGTATAATTCCTTTCCCTAAACTTTTTTTTATATTGCCATGATGAGAATTTAGGATTAAAAGCATGATAACAACTATTTAAATTCCCTTGAATATGTTTGAATGTTCTAAAATGTTCTTATGTGTTCTTCATATGTTCTTGGTTGTTCATCACATGTTCATGCATTACACTAGTTTAGATCTTAAAGTTACATCAAAAATATGAAAAACATGTTTGTTTCTTAATTCTTTCAAATCCTTAAATCTAGGTTATCACCATTTACACACATTCACTAGAATTTATTTTTCAATTCAAATGCAATGCTTAATAAATTGAATTAGGGTTTATCACATGCACACACTTTAAATTCAAATTGATTGATTGACATATTGAATGATGTGATATGAATGTTGGCCACCATTCATATCACATAAAATGAGGAATTATTTTTCAATTTAGGTTTTCTTATTTTTCCAATAATTAAATAAGTGGCGACTCCATTGTAAAACCCTTAATCTAAAGGGGAAAATATAACTAGTCGAACCTCCATTTTGAGAGGCAATAACACGACTCCACCCATTCACGTGGGTTTGGCCCAACACCGCCTATAAAGAAAGGGGGCCGGGGGCGCGGTCTCTCACACTTCAGTATTTTTTTCACTAGATATGTCATTTTGCTTTAAATACACAATGGCAAGTGGTAGTAGGTTTCAATCCCTACCTTTTTATTTAGTTAGTGGATGATGTAATAGTCTCTCATTAAAATAAAAGAAATTTTAAAAAAAAAATATTGGAAGTAAGTTAAATCCTTTTTTTTTTCTATTCATTTTGTTAAAATGTGATTTTTTTTTTATGCGAAAAAAAACATATTACTTTATTTATTTTTTTAAATACCTAGTTACAGGTTATTGATTTAGTCGGATCAAAGTAATAAGACAAAAAAAATTGGATTCAATTTTTTTAATATAAATTGACTTTTTTCAATTGCTTGAATAAAGTATAAAATTATATTTTTGTGATTAAATTTACTAATATATTTTGTTATTTATTTTTCCGTTGTGCATAATATGCTTAATTAATTGTTTAGCATAAGGCTTGCATAATTAATCTAATGAAAAACTTGGCCTTAAAGCTGGTTAATACTATTTCTTCAAGGGTCTAAATCTAACACACTTGATAGCTGGAAGGTAGTAACTTGAATCCACCGGTCCAATGAGTGTGTGAGTGATCACCAACAGTGATTTTGAAAGAGTAGTAGGCACAAACCTTTAGATCTCAAATTGAGCTGCTATAAAGTCTCCAAAAGCGTGTCTTAGAGTTTCCCTTAAATACTTAGTGAAATAAGTCTAAAACCTTAAATATCTGATGGGCTAATGGGCTGAAAATCCAATTTTGGTTTGCGACTTTCGATTGGTCGAAGTTTAGTTTCAACCAGTCAAAACTTTTAAATATTGATATCTGTTAGGTTCTAAGAATTAGGACTTAATGTATTAGAACTTCAATTTGTAATGTTGGCAAACCATGATCAAAACAATCTTTAGTCTTGTGTTAGACTTGCTCAAAGTATGGCTTTTTATGTAAAGTTGGAATCGAGTTAACTGTAGAATTTACTGTGCACTTCTGCCTGACTCGATCGATCAAGAATTAGACTTGACTGATCAAAAGTCGTGCAAATTGTTTTTCTGCAGAATTTTCCAACTCAGCCCTAGCCCATTTAATGTGTAGGGTTTTATGTTTTGCCCTAAGTATATAAGGGAAAACCCTAGCCACGTTTTTTGAGTTCTGAATGCTGTGTTTTTTAATCTAATTGTTAGATCTAGAGGTGTTTTCCTTCACTTACACTTAGGGTTTCCAAACTCAAGATTAATGTCAAGAGATTGGTAAATCATACAGTTGCAGAACAACAAAAGAGTTTCAAGATATACAAGCAGGTGTTGCTTGTACTTTGCTGAAGAATTCAAGGAAAGAAGGAGTCCGTGGTCTCGGAGCTGTCACGTGGTCGTGGTAGTAAGTTTCCTACAGGCAGGTAGCAATAGGATGTTAGTGGTCTAAGTCCCTATTGTGTAAATTTCAATTCTTTCATAGTGAATTCGTTTTACCTTGAGGATAGCTAGGTTAAATCCTCCCCAGGTTTTTTACCGGTTTGGTTTTCTTGGGTCATCATATCATGTGTTCTTTATTATTCCTCACTTGTACATGATTTGATATATTTGTGTTAACCTATATTTGAATAATTTACCTAAGTTAATCACTTGGCTAAATAACTAAGTTAATTTGTTTGGGTTTAAGGGGTCTAAACAAACTTTCAATTGGTATCAGAGCAGGTAGCTTTTGTTTTTGATCTTTGAGCTGATCCTTGACCCCTGTTGTTATGGATTTTCTGAAAATCTTCTCATTTGGTTGCCACATTGTCTACTTGATATGCTTGTCTTTTACCGTTTTTGTTAAAATTTTTCTTGAGTGTCTTGGTATAATCACATATGATAATAATTACATGTGCTATACTGCTTTAACCACCTTAAAGGCACGTGATTCTTGTCTTCGGTATTTGGATAGTGGTTGTTCCAGACACATGACAGGAAACAAAGCTTTGTTCAAGACACTCTTTGAAGGGAAGATTGGAACAGTCACATTTCGAGATGGAAGCAAATCTGTGATTAGAGGAAAGAAGCCTGTAGTCAAATACTTCAGAATATTTGGCAGTGACTGTTACATTCTACGTGATAGAGAGAACCTGAAAAAGTTTGATGCTAAGAGTGACAAGGGTTATTTTCTGGAATACTCTTCCACTAGTAGAGCATACAGAGTATACAATCTGAGAACTAAAACAGTCATGGAGTCTTCAAATGTCATGATCAATGATGAGTTAAATTCAGATGGTCATTCTGAAAATGCATCTCCAGTTTAAGAACAGGTTATGGAAGTTGATGACTCTCTACCTGAAAATTATGTGGGAAAGCACACTGAGGAAGAGTTGATGTTATTGAATGATACAGCCTCTGTGCCATCAAGTTCAGAACCATCTACACCAGTTTATGAAACTCAACAAGAACGGAGAGAGTTTCAAGGTTCATCAGAACAGAAAGGTACTTCTACATCATTAGTCAAAGGTCCATCCTCTAGAGTTAAGTTGAATCATCCGGCTACTAATATCTTAGGGAGTTTGAATGATAACATGAAACTGAGAACCAAAGCTTTAAATGTGATTACTCACTCATGCTATTTATCCCAATTTGAACCGAAAAAAGTGGATGAAGCTCTACAAGATGCTGATTGGGTAAATTCTATGCATGAAGAACTTCATCAGTTTGTTCGGAATGATGTGTGGGAACTGGTTCTTAGACCAAAGGGAGTCAATATTATTGGAACCAAGTGGATTTTCAAGAACAAGTCAGATGAACATGGAACTGTTGTTAGAAATAAATCTAGGCTTGTTGCTCAAGGGTACACACAGGTAGAAGGGATCGATTTTGATGAAGCACCTATAGCAAGATTGGAATCTATTCAGATTCTCTTGGCTATAGCAAGTCATATGAACTTCAAGTTGTATCAAATGGATGTCAAGAGCGCTTTCTTAAATGGCATGTTGCAAGAAGAGGTATATGTTGAACAGCCAAAAGGTTTTGTTGATCCTCACAGGCTAGATGATGTCTACAAGTTGAAGAGATTCCTCTATAGTTTGAAACAAGCTCCACGGGCTTGGTATGATAGACTAACTGCATATCTCATAGACCATTGTTTTAAAAGAGGTTTTGCTGACACCACTCTCTTCATACAAAAGGATAAGAATCATTTTGTAGTTGCTCAAATTTATGTTGATGATATTGTTTTTGGTGCTACTAATGATTCTCTTGCTAAATCTTTTGCAGATGAAATGAAGGTCATGTTTGAGATGAGTATGGTTGGTGAACTAACTTATTTCTTAGGATTGCAGGTAAAGCAAACGGATGCTAGAATTTACATCAACCAAGCTAAGTATGCGCGAAATTTGGTCAAGAGATTTGGTATTGACAAGGCTGCACATGCTAGGACACCAATGGCTGCTAATGCAAAATTAACTAATGATTATTTAGGTGAGTCTGTTGATGTTACATTATACAGAAGCATGATTGGTTGTCTTTTGTATTTAACTACTAGCCGACCTGATATTGCCTTTAGCGTGGGTGTTTGTTCTAGATTTCAATCTAATCCTAAGGTTTCTCATTTAAATGTTGTTAAAAGGATTATAAAATATGTTGCTGGAACTTGTGATTATGGATTGTTTTACAGCAAAGAGTCAAATCTTTCTCTTGCTGGTTTTTCTGATTCTGATTGGGTTGGTAATGCTGATGATAGAAAAAGCACCACTGGTGGATGTTTTTATGTTGGTGCAAATTTTGTTGCTTGGATAAGTAAGAAGCAAAATTCTGTTTCTTTATCTACCACAGAGGCAGAATATATAGCTACTGGAAGTTGTTCACAGCTTCTTTGGATGAAAAAACTCTTAAGTGATTATGGAATATCACAGGACACCATGGTTGTTTATTGTGATAATTCTAGTGCTATAGATATCTCTAAGAATCCTGTTCAACATTCTAAGACTAAGCACATTGAGATTAGATATCATTTCATTAGAGATTTAGTTGAAAGGAAAATTGTTGCTCTTTAGTATATTCCAACTAAACATCAGAATGCTGATATTTTCACCAAACCACTTGATAGAGGAAAGTTTGAGACTCTTCGTCAAGTTATTAGTGTGATTCTTTGTCCTTAGTCATTCTTGACTTCTTGGTCCTTGTGCTTCACTGTTCTATCTTTTGTGACAATTTTTTTTAAGTTTTGCATTGCATAACATTCATGCATCTCATTCTAGGTTGTTTATTTCCTTTATAAAAAAAAAAAAAAAAAAAATTTGCAAAATGTGTTTTTGCTATACTTTTCTTGATTTGGAAGACAAGGTTGGTCAATCTCTTTTGCATAACATGTTTATGTACCTTGTTTAGCTTGGATGCACTTATTTTTATTGCACTTTACTAGCTGGAATTTTTGTAGTGCATGTTGTGTGGGAAAGATGTTTATAATTTTTGATCACATGATCTTGATCTTAAAGTCACATGCCTTTGATTGTCGGACTTAAACTTTTTGAGAAAGACATAAATAACCATCTCACCACTGTTTATTAGCCAATCATAAACACCTTAGTGCATAACTTAAGATTTTGTGCTTGAGAAAGTGTAGCACATGCACAAAAAGAACATAAGGTGTAGCCTCTATTAAAATGCTAAAATTGGTGTGTACATTATTGGACTATAATAAATTCACAATTCAAATAAAATTGGTGTGTACATTATCCCGGCTTTGTTAATAAGTTTCTAATCAATTTAAAATTGATATTAATTATGAGGAAAATTAAGAAACTTACATGATTGTAAGCTTTTATTCTAGGAGATGTAAGAGTTATATGATATAACTCTTTAAGTTATAGTCTCTTTCAATTTCATGAGATGAATCTTGTAGAAATTGTGATTGATCACTATGTGCATATCACATCACATGTTTCTCAAGCTTCTACTAGTTGCACACACTACACAAGTTATTCTCTGCTAAACTGTGTACATGTTATTATGTGTTTTTGGTCTGACCAACCAAGTTTGAAAATTTCTTGAAATTGATGCAGAACATGTTTGTTGCTTGAATTCTTGGGAGTTTCTATTAGAAAATCTTGTTTTGGGAGATCTGGGATAAATTCATGTGTTTTTGAAAGACATTTCATCTCATACTCATGCATTTTATTCATAAAAACTAATGCTTTGAGGAGTTTCTGCACTAAAATTGGTTTGTTTTTCAAAAATTTGTTTTTCCAGAATTTCGATCGATCAAACATGTTTTTCGACCGATTGAAAATGTTTTTGAAATCTTTGGAAAGTCTCGAGTTGTTTCGATCGGTATTCGATTGGTGCTGGATCAATCGAGGTATTTTCGACCCATTGAATCTGTTTTTCGATCGATCGAAAATCGGGCTGAGTGTTTTTTTTTTAAGGATTTTTTCTCATGTGATTCTTCACTTTTCTAAAACTATTCAAATCTTTTTCACTCTCTACCAACCGGTCAAGCCATTTTTTGCTATTTTTGTCGTTTTCCTCCGTTCTTTTTGCATCAAATCTCTCTCCCAAGGCCGGTAAGTCTCTTTTGCCCCTACTTTTGATTTTATCTTCATGTTTCATGCATATTTTTCGTGCATTTTTGGGTATTTTCGGCATTTAGAGTTTTGGTATTTTTGGCATTGATTTTGGGTGTTTTTCTTTCAAATTAATCATGGGTTTTTGTGAGGACACCATATCCAAGTATACCAAGTGGTTTAATTTGATTAATTTGGTGTTTTGTGGAAAATTTGAAAATCTAGGGCTTGAAATTGATGAAATTGGGAATTTTGTTCAAATTGATATCAATTGATGAAATTGGCTTGTTAGATTGATTAATTTGATCATTATATTGAGTTATTTAACTGTTGTGTTGATCAATTTATCAATTTGTTATGTTTTGTAATATTGGGTTTTTGAAATTGGGATTTTTTTTAAAATTCATGCTCAAGCCAATTTTATTAATTTGAATCATATTTGAACTATGTTACTGCATTAGTTCATGCATCATTTGCATATTTTGATCATGCATCATATAGAATTGGTATTTCTATTTTTTTTTTTTTTTGCTGTGCTAACTTGCAGTCTGTCCTTGGTTTTTGTTTTTGCTCTCCTCTTTCTGTGTCTCTTTTTTTTTTTTTTTTTTTTGTCCTTAGCACCATGCCTAGGAAAACTAGAGCCCATAGGACTTATGACCCTTCACCTTCCTTTGATAGTGATCGGTTTCCTAGTGAGAAGAACCAAGAGACTTATGAGACCCTTAATCTTAGGCGTCAAATTTGGGGTGAGCGTAGGGTCATTCTAGATGAGGTTGATCCTGAGGTGAGGCGTAATTTTGGGCGTCGGGGTTGGTTACCTTTGTTGGATATAGATCATCCACCTCCGGCTACCTTGATTAGAGAGTTCTACTCGAACCTCTCTATCCACGTCTATGATACCAATACCTTAGTTAAGGTTTGGTTATGAGGTGTGGAGTATCGCATTACCCCTTCGGTAGTATCTGATGCTCTTGGAGTGCCTATTTTTGATCATCCCGTTTTTCCCTATGATGAGCCTCCGCCTCTTAATGACTTGATGTCATACATCACTGGATCTTCTATCTAGTGGGGTTCTAATCCTCGGATCACGTCTGCTGAACTCTCTGAGCTTCATTATCTTTTCTTTAGGATTGCCTGTCATTCCTTGTGGCCTATTTCTCATCTTCATACTATTCCTATTGAGCGGTGTGTCTTTTTGTATGCTCTTGTTACTGATGCTTCTATCAATTTTCCACACCTGTTTCTTCATTCTTTGAATGAGGTGCATCGAAGTAGTTCTACGGCTCATGCTTTATTTTTTCCTGTTTTTATTCGTAGGATTCTCCTTCATCTAGGTTTAGGTGATTATCCTGCTTCTGAGCCCGTACACATTATTGCTCCTATAGGTGCTAGCTTTCTGAGGCAAAGGGCTGCTCAACTTCGAGCTAGCTCTAAGCGTCCTAGGGTAAAGCCTTCCGGTGTCACTCCACCTCCTTCTTCTTCTACAGATGCTCCTGCGGCTGAGACGTCTGCTGAGGCTGCTGATGCTGCTGCTATTCCTCCACCTTCTCCTTCGGATGTTTCTGATATTCGTCAAACTTTGGACACTGTCATGACTGTTCAGGTGGCTCATGGTCAGCTTTTAGTGGATGTACTTGATGAGCTTCGTGCTTTGAGAGCGGATTTGGCGAGTTTTCGTCATTCTCCTCCGTCACCTCCTTTTGATGATGAGTGAGTGCTCTTTGGCAATTCGTCACAAAAAGGGGGGAGTACATTCTATTGTGGAGTACATATCTTGTAGAGGAGATTTTTGTCTTAGGGGGAGTTTTGTACCTTGTTGTGATACTGAGGAGCTTGTGGAGTCTTTTAGATTGTATCTAGGTGCTTCACTGTGTATTTACTTTTTTGGCTCATGATAGTGGAGATATATATTTTTGGGATACCTTTTTATGTATTTGTTTCTTGTTTCACTATGCTACATTGCTTATTGATTTATATTTATGATGTTATTCATGATATATGTCTTTATTTTGTGTTATGTGAAATCAAGAAGTTTTTTTTTTATTACTTGTATCTTCCACACATGCGTTTATGTGTTTGTTAAGTGTTATAGGAATATACAGGTTGATTCAGTCGTGCTGCTGTCTACTTTGCAACTGTTAGATAGTAGTTAGGTTGAATTTGTTTAGTGGCTTTTTATTTTGTCATGGGCTATTTTATTTTGTAAACTTTGAGCTTTTTGTTAAGTCTGTGTTTTGTCACGGATTGCCAAAGGGGGAGTTTGTTAGGCTCTAAGAATTAGGAACTAATTTATTAGAACTTCAATTTGTAATGTTGGCAAACCATGATCAAAACAATCTTTAGTCTTATGTTAGACTTACTCAAAGTATGGCTTTTTATGTAAAGTTGGAATCAAGTTAATTGCATAATTTACTATGCACTTCGGCCTGACTCGATCGATCGAGAATTAGACTCGACCAATCGAAAGTCGTGCAGATTGTTTTTCTGCAGAATGTTCCAACTCAGCCCTAACCCATTTAATGTGTAGGGTTTTATGTTTTGCCCTAAGTATATAAGGGAAAACCCTAGCCACGTTTTTTGAGTTCTGAATGCTGTGTTTGTGAATCTAATTGTTAGATCTATAAGTGTTTACCTTCACATACACTTATAGGTTGTTTGGGAGTTAAAAAAAGGAGGGAGAGTAGAGTAGAGTGAGGGAGAGTAATTCAATTACCTTGTTTGGAAGTTTTTTAAGGAAAGAGGGGGAGGGATTTGGAGGAGTTTGGAGGGGTTTCAACTACCTCCAACCCCTCATTTTTAATTCCTCCAAATTGGAGAGATTTGGAGGGAGAGTAGAGTAGATAAGTTATTGGCCAAATGAATTCCCTAATTTACCCTTTCTAAATTAACAAAATTACTCTTTCTAAATGGCTAATTACCCCCTTCCCCCTCCCTAATTTTAAAAACATCCAAACAATGTAGAGGGGAATCATTCCCCTCTACTCTCCTCCCCACTACTCTCCTTCCCTCTACTCCCCTCTACTCTCCTCCCTCTCTAAACTTCCAAACAAGTCATTAGGGTTTCCAAACTCAAGATTCATGTCAAGATATTGGTAAATCATACAATTGCAGAACAACAAAAGAGTTTCAAGATATACAAGCAGGTATTGCTTGTGCTTTGCTGAAGAATTCAAGGAAAGAAGGAGTCCGTGGTCTCGGAGCTGTCACGTGGTCGTGGTAGTAAGTTTCCTACAGGCAGATAGCAATAAGATGTTAGTGGTCTAAGTCGCTATTGTGTAAACTTCGATTCTTTCATAGTGAATTCGTTTTACCTTGAGGATAGCTAAGTTAAATCCTCCCCAGGTTTTTTACCGGTTTGGTTTTCCTGGGTCATCATATCATGTGTTCTTTATTATTCCGCACTTGTACATGATTTGATATATTTGTGTTAACTTAGATCTGAATAATTTACCTAAGTTAATCACTTGGCTAAATAACTAGGTTAATTTGTTTGGGTTTAAGGGGTCTAAACAAACTTTCAATATCCTTGAATCAACTTTTTTTCACAAAATGTATCTTAAGGTTTCCTTTAAATACTATGTGAAATAGATTTGAAACCCTAATCACTTAATGAGCTTAATGGGTTGTTGGGCTTTAATTAAATCTGTAGAACTCATCTTTCTATCAGTCAAACCTATTCTCTCGATTGGCCGAACCTAGTATGTTTCGAATTTCTGAACCTGCAGCTTCTTTTTTCTTGTATTCTGACATACAGCACCTTAACCATTGTTTAATTATACCTATGGAATTTAAGATCTATATCTAGACAAGTTTGTACTCACAATTTGCCAATTGTTTTAAACTTTTAGAACCTAACAAGTTATATCTAAATAAATTTGTATTCACGTGTTTTCCAACAGAACTATACAAGCATAGAGCCTAACACATTTTTTTTAATTGTTAAATGTTATTTTACTACATTATAAAGATAGTATATAAGAATATAATTTTATTCTATTACATAGTATGGTTTGGATAATTTGGTGTTTATTACCATATCTTTTATTTTTACTCTTTTTCTTCTCATATTATTTCTCTCTCTCTCTCTCATTATTTCTTGCAACTATAGTTTAGGGGGACAAATCATTGTGTTTTTTATAACTCTATTTGGGTTACATTTTGGTGTTATATTTTTTAGTTCCCCATCATAAGTAGTATCTCTATCTCTTATAACTTTGGTTTGATTTTACTTTGAATTACTACTTAGTTATGAGTTTTGAATTTCATGATAATCTCCTTTAAGATAATGAAAAAATTGAATAATTTATTTGAAACTTAAAAATTTTAGTTGTACAGGAAAAAATATTAGGAAAACATAGCACATTATAATATAATTTTGAATAATATGAACCACCTCAAAAAGAAATAATATCAATCAAAAACACCTAAAATAATAGTGTGATATATTGGTAGATATAGAAAGATGATAAATAGTTTTAGATGTTGATTAATTTTTAGAGAGAAAAAATTACCATCTACAAATTTTAGGGAAAAAATATACATTATATCACAATTATAAAATAATTATCTATTCCCACGAATTGCGTAGGTCTACAACTAGTGATAATAATTGTCCAATTAATGAATTGCGATAAAGCATTCATTTCTAATGTAGGTGAGAGTCTATTTAAGCCTTCTTAACGAGTGTACAAGGACACTCGTTATCATATTCCAAAAAATAATCCTGCATTGACCATAATCTCACCTTAACAATTTGTAAAAAATGTTTAAAAATTTGTTGTATTTGTAACACTGTTGTGTGATTTAGAGAAAGCACACATTGGACATATAGAACATGACTTCATGGATCAAATGGTAATTGACGTCTAATTAGCATGAAATTTTACATGTATGTTAAAATTAAATAGAACATATAATTCAACAGTGGTATTCATAAAATATTAATTCATTAAAAAGTTATTAAATGGTGTAACAATGCTTAGAGTTATCTCAAGTATAACTTGAATCCAACGCAATATATATAACATATATTTTTTATTTAAAACAATTTATAATCCAACAATAAAGATATTTCCTTCGAAGTCACGTAATCATTAAACAAGAAACTTCAGCAAGTCTTACAAATAAGGTATAGGCGAATTTAAAATCTCAAGACATGCATAGTCACACAGAACGAATATATTTTCATGGTAGGAATGAAGCAAGGCGAAGCTTTACTCTACATTGAGTGAATATTCCAGCTAAGTTTAGCTTAATGTGGTAAAGAATCACTTTCCTCTTCATGTATTGGTTTATGGGATCCTTATGACTTGGGCGAGGCATAGGTCTTTAGGCATTGGTCCTTGTATGTAACTTAATGGGGATTTTGGATTAACTCGCTTCAATCTGCACTCATAATTGTAAATTACTTTTTTAAATAATTTGTGCATTTATAAAATAGTAATTCAACAGTTACAAACTATTTTATAATACTTTTACAAATTATTGATGTAGCAAATTCTTATTGGTTTTCATCTAGATCCACTATACTAACATTACTTTTCTATTTACCAATAACCATTTATCATATCAATAGTTTGTAAAATAATTTGTGATTTTTAACATTTTTCATTATAAAATCACCCCGGTAGAGGAAAAAAAATTTAGATATTCATTAGTATAAAATAATGTACTACTATTGCCCAAAGATGGTGCACAATAACATTAACTTAAAATGAAGCAATTCTTGATGTTCAAGTGATAGGATATAGGTAGTGATATCCTTTGTGGTGTCTAATATGTGTTTCAAACCCCACATTCCCTAACCTTACCATATATACACACACACACACATACATGTGTGTGTGTGTGTGTGTGTGTGTGTGTGAACTTATTGGCTTGTCAACATATTTTCTTGGAATTCTAAAGAATATGTTTGGCTCCAAATATGTCTAAAGATTTGGACTCCAGCCACAAATAGGAAGATGGTGTGTCATGTCATGTGTAATAAACATGACTCACTTGGCTGGTTGAGTTAAGTGAGCCATAACAAGCACTAATGTCATTTTTCTATTGGTGATTAAAGCCAAACTTTGTCCAAATTGTAATGGGGCATATATATTGTACATGTGCGTGGTGTGTTTCATTCTCTTACGTGTTAGGGTCATATTTTATTGTAATTGGCTAATCCTTTGACAAAATACACTTTACTTGTAATTAAGTAGATTTAAGATGTGTTTAGTATTTCAAGAAACATGCTATTCAAGTCAAGTATTAAAGACATGAAGATTGGTTCAAAAAACAAGTGAAGAAAAGTTGTTCATTAAGTCTCGATAGATAGCTTGACAAATGCCTGCTATCGAGACTTAATGTGAAACTCAATAGATAACTCGATAGTAGCTCAATCTATCGAGAATTACGATTTCAAAATTTTCAAATTTGAAATCAGGCCCAGTCCTGTGTATTTGTTTAGGGTTTCTTTTTTCACAATCCTAGACATATATATATATATATATATATTTCGGGAAAGAAACCCGTTCCCCCAAAGTTGCCTAAACATCAAGACCCATGGAGCCCTCATGGTACAGGGAGCCAGTCACCTAGCACTTGTATACAGAGTGTATTATAAGTGTATAAAAACAAACATGAATATTGGAGCTTTGGATAAAAAGAAGATGGGAGAAACACTTCTGATCCAAACCAATGTTCAAGCAAAGATTCAGGTACCCAAAACCTTGAAATGGGATGAGATAGATTTTCCCCCTAGTTGGACTATAGAGAATGAGAATCATCCTCTATTAATCCAAGAACCAGACCAAAATCCAAATTTAGATTTTGTCCAGCAACTAGCAGATGGTACTGTTAGGCTCAGCTTTGACAACTCTAGACTTAGATCACCATTAAATGATTATAGGCCTCGATCTTGGATAGATCTCAGCCGAACTCCTTAACCCTTTAGACAACCACCCAATCTCTTACGAGACAAACTTGTATCCCAAGCCAGTTCCTCTAGACCCCTTGCGCCGTACCCAAGATCTAGAAGAGACTTAAGTGCAGATTTCCAAGGAGTAAGGAACAAATCCCAGGTTAGTACACCTTGTTACACAACCAAGTCTGATTCTGTTGTTGATCAAGATGATAACGACAGTTTAAAGGTAGGATCACCCTCAGGAACTGATATGGAGGATCCATATCAAGAGGATAATATAAAGAATTATGACCTTAAGGCCTTAAGAAAAGACTTTGAGCCAGATATGGACCTCTTAGGCAAAGAGTTTGACTTAGAAAAGAACTGAGTCAAAAGAGAAGCCTATAGAGCCAACCATACCAGAGAACAAAAGGTTGAAGTTCTCAATGCTTGGAAAGAATTCATGAAAGAGATACAGAATAATATCCCTTTCTTTGAATACTTTGAGAATCATTTTGTGTGGCACAAATAGACTTGTGTTTCATCTAAAATGGACCAGGAGAAGAAGAAAAAGATTACCAGCAAAACCCCTTCTCAGGTTAAAACTCTTAGTAAACAAGAAGAACTACTCCTAGATCTTATAGAACAGATTGAGGACCCAAATATCAAAGCCCAAAAACTCAGTGCATTTCATGCAACCTTAGCTAGGGAAACCAGTAAACCCGAACCTAGGTTAAAAGAACCCAAGGTAGACTTAGAAAAAATCTATGAAAGATTTTCTAGATCAAAAAAGGAAATCACTGTCAATTATCTCCAAAAAGACATCAAGGAAACCAAATCTGAGGTTAGAACCCTTAAGCAAGAACTAACCATTCTCAGGATTGATAATACTCTCCTTGACCAAAGAGTCAAAACCTTGGAAGAAACTTCCTATCAAGGAAATGAGAAGGACTCTTCTGACGAAGAAGAAGAGATGGTTAACCCAACAGCAGACATTGTCCAGGATGAACAACCCAAAGATGTAAAGTTTTTAGAAACCATGAATAGAATTGACTTCCAAAAGTGGCATTCTGTAGTAAGGATTGTGATTAGCAAAGATTATGAGTTCAAAGCAGTTGCCTTAATTGACTCAGGTGCTGATCTCAATTGCATCCAGGAAGGAATTATTCCTTCCAAGTATTTTAAGAAAACCAAAGAAAGGTTAACATTTGCAAGTGGAGGGAAAATGTAGATCAAGTACAAAATACCAGGAGCACATGTTTGCCAAAACAACGCTTGCTTCAAAACAACATTTGTCTTAGTAAAAAATATGACGGATAAGGTTATCCTCGGAAACCCATTCATATGTCTCTTATATCCCTTTGTAACGGATAGTGAAGGAATCACTACCCATCCTTTTGGCCAACCAGTCAAGTTTAAATTTCTTAGGAGCCCAGAACCAAGAGATATTAGCATCCTCCAAGATGTTTGCCAAAACAACGCTTGCTTCAAAACAACATTTGTCTTAGTAAAAAATATGACGGATAAGGTTATCCTCGGAAACCCATTCATATGTCTCTTATATCCCTTTGTAACGGATAGTGAAGGAATCACTACCCATCCTTTTGGCCAACCAGTCAAGTTTAAATTTCTTAGGAGCCCAGAACCAAGAGATATTAGCATCCTCCAAGATGTTTCTGTCTCCAAAACTCTTAACCTTATTAGCGCCAAAAGACAGCATATTAAGTATCTGGAAGAAGATTTAAGGTACAAGAAAGTCGAAGAAAGACTAACTTGTAAAATTATCCAGAAGGAAATCAAAGAGTTTGAAGAAAAACTCAAGTAGGAAGTCCGCTCTGACTTACCCACAGCATTTTGGTATAGAAAAAAGCACGAAGTAGGTCTTCCTTATACCAAAGATTTCAATGAAAAAGATATCCCAACCAAAGCTAGACCCATCCAAATGAACCAGGAACTCATGGATGTTTGTAAAGTTGAGATTGAGGATCTCCTTAGAAAAGGAATCATCAGGAACTCTAGGTCACCATGGTCTTGTCCAGCCTTTTATGTTCAGAAAAATGCTAAGATTGAAAGAGGTGTACCTAGGCTAGTTATCAACTACAAGCCCCTTAACAAAGTCCTAGAATGGGTAAGATACCCAATTCCTAATAAGAAAGACTTAGTTAATAGACTTAGCAAAGCAGTGGTCTTCAGCAAGTTTGATATGAAGAGTGGTTTTTGGCAGATACAAATCAACGAGTCTGATAGGTATAAGACAGCTTTTACCACACCCTTTGGTCATTATGAGTGGAATGTCATGCCCATTGGTCTAAAAAATGCACCTTCAGAGTTCCAAAATATCATGAATGAGATTTTTAATCCATTCTCCAGTCATGCCATTGTATACACCAATGATGTACTCATCTTTTCAGATTCTATTGAAAGACATTGGAAGCACTTGCGTGCTTTCCTCCAGACTATCAAGTTTAATGGTCTTGTGGTTTCAGCCCCCAAGATTAAGCTTTTCCAAACTAATGTGCGATTCTTAGGATTTGACAGAAGACATGGTGTCATCAAACCTATAGATAAAGCCATCCAGTTTGCTGATAAATTTCCAAATGAAATCCTAGACAAAACTCAGCTCCAGAGATTTCTAGGATCTTTAAACTACATCTCAGAGTTCTACCAAAACCTTAGATAGCAGTGCAAACCCCTTTTTGATAGGCTTTAAGCCAATCCATCTCCATGGATCCCAGCTCATACCCTAGTTGTCCAGAAAATCAAGAAATATGTCAAGACACTTCCTTGTTTGGAAATCCCCTCAGTCAATTCCATCAAGATTGTCCAAACAGATGCCTCTGACATAGGTTATGGTGGCATTCTCCTCTAGCGTGTCAGTCCTAATTCTTCGAAACAGATAGTCTATTTCCATTCAGGAATCTGGACTCCTACTCAGTTAAATTACAGTACTATTAAAGACATATATATGCATATATATATATATATATATATAAGGCTTATTTTAAAAGCCGTCATACATGGATACAGAGACCAAGAGACTTATTTTCTCTGTGTGAAGCTACTGCGTTTGTATACCATAGGGTTTTGTAACCAAGTGCTTTCAGATCTTCATTGTTGATTAGTCACGTACTTGGGATCCATGTAAAGGGCTAGTAACAAATTGGAAGTTTGTGCATCAAAGGAAAAAAGGCTACTACAAGATAAAGTCCAATTGGGTATTGGAGTAAAGGTTAAATTGTAGATTGGTATTTCGGGATAGGCCAATGTAGTTGGTAAGATTCCCTATACTTGTAATCGCTTGATTGTTAATTAATGGATTCTTGAGAGTGATGACCTTAAAATCCGGGTGGAGTTCTTGCCTTGCAAGATTTTCTCCATTTGTCAACAAATCACAATGTCAATTTATTTTCCTCTACATTTAATTTATTTGATGATTTGTTGGTGCCACGACGATTTGCATGTAATTTAACATAATTAATCAACTTGACTAATTGAATTAATTAACCGAAGTCAAGAAATCTTAACCCAACATTACGAATAAAAAAATTTAAAAAAAATAGTTTCTCATTTTTAAAAGGATTATGGGAACTCATTTATAATTAATGAGTATTGGGTAGGAAAACTGTAATGTCAAGCTTGAGCTAACTTGCCTAATCAATTGATTTTCTACGAAATTTTGATAGAGCATATATACTATGCATGGTAATCTTTTATTCCATAGATAAAGGAAAGAAAAAATTGTTGCCCACGTAGTAAAGATTTGAGACAACTTACTTATAGTCAAGGAGAAAATGATGTAAGAAAATGCTTATCACAAGTTTAGCCAGATCACTTCCAGGACAAGATCTGTAGCCCGCACCAAAGGGGATGAAAGCCTTTCCTTTGGCTTTTAAATTCTGTTTACAAGAAAAATAATATTTCAATTATTTCAATATATATAAGAAATTCTGGTCGCAAGGTGTGCTGTCATTAATAGGTTTGCTAAGCTTGACAGTGGCGGCTCTAGAAATTTTTGTCAGAGTGGCCATTAAAAAACTTAAATAAAACAAAATTTTATAAAAAGTAAAACTTGAATATATAGTCATCATTAAAATAAAAAAAAACAACAACAACAATAAGCGCAAATACATAAAGTTTTAAAATTTCCTTCTATGAGTTTTTTTTTTTTTTTTGGGAAATCATTATATGATATCTATATCTTTTCAATTTACACAACTAAATAATCATTAAACTATTGATCTTTTATTCAACTGCTAACATCTTGCCGATATAAGTAACAATAAATAAATAAAAAACACATTGTCCTTTTTTATGATTTGTTCCAACCAATTTTTGTATTTTTTTTAAACTAATCAAGATTATTTAATGTAATGCTCTACTAATTTCTCTTTTAGGGAAATGATGCCCAAGAGGTTGACAATAACTTCTTTGTAAATACGCTCTTATTATTTCATCTTGATCGCTAGGATAAAAAGATGAGACATTTTCTCATAACCTAGAATCTGAAAGTATATTATTCAAGTTAATAAGAATTTGCTTAGAAGATGAATCTTGTAATACAGGTGATAGCAAAAGAATAAATGGTAAATTATATATAAGTTCATTCAATATATTTAAATTAATGCAATGCTCTACTTATTTCTCTTTTAGGGAAATGATGCCCAAGAGGTTGACAATAACTTGTTTGTAAATATGCTTCTATTGTTTCATCTTGATCGCTAGGATAAAAAGATGAGACATTTTCTCATAACCTAGAATCTGAAAGTATATTATTCAAGTTAATAAGAATTTGCTTAGATGATGAATCTTGTAATACAGGTGATAGCAAAAAAATAAAGGGTTAATTATATATAAGTTCATTCAATATATTCAACTTAGCATTAAATCACTACATTAATCATGTTCAATAAAATATTGAGGTATTGGTTTAGCGTATGTACAAATGTATCAATTAAAGCCAACAAATTCAACTAAAGATTAAAGCAAGCACTAACCAACAAGCTATTTGAAAATATACACTTTTTATATTTTTTTAATAGCGATTTTAAAATATACCTTTTGAAAACAATTTAAAATGTCACAATTAAACATTTGACTTGGGAAATTTTTGAAAAATTCTTTGTCCACAACATTTTTACAACAAATCTTTGGTGACAATTTGTTATTGGTTTTAATTTACATATCACCAAAATTACTTATTTTTCTACAAGTAACAGTCAGTAACAACTTACCACTTTTATTGTAAAAATTTTGTGGAAATATTGTGAACATGTTCATGTTTGTTCATGTTTGTATGGTGATTGGTGAGTTGTCATGAAATTTCTGTGATGCAAAATAATCAAATGAAATTTTGTTTGGAAATAGTTTATGAATAATTTATGAAGTTAATGGATTATTGGATAGTATATGATGCTTTTTTGTGTGTCTGTGTGTAGGTGATTGGTGAGTTTTGATTTGATGAATTTTTCTGTAAAATGGGTTAATTAGTTGGCCATGTCTTTGGAGAACTTTTTCAATTTGCTAAATATTGTTGGTCACCCTGCTCTATTCAAATAAATATTCTTTTTAGTTATTTTACCAAAAAATAATAGTAATAAAGATTCTTTTTGTTTATCATTTATAATTACTTATTTTACTGTCTAATTTAGATTGTATTAGTGTTTATTTATTAGTGGGAGGGTGTCATGTCAGGTCAGGTCTATTTTGCTTAATGTGTTATGACTTTCTGGACTGATTAGTAGTGTGATTGAAGATGAGAATCAAGAGCTGTATTGAGGTGTAGGAATATACCAAGGTTGTAAGTAAATGAGTGATCAGAGAGAGGACAATATGCCTAAGTAATGGCCTAGAATTTGACAAGAACTTGTAAAGAGAAAATATCTATGTGTAGCAGATAGGAACAGCTAAGTTACCCATTGAGTTAATCTAGTAATTTTTAGGTTCATATGATCTAATGTCCTGAGTTTAAGTCTTTTAACCAACACTTTAAATCATCCCAAAACAAAACTTTCTTGTAATTACCCCACGTTTATAAGTATAAAATTTAAAAAAAAAATAGGTTTAACAGCCAAGTAATCAACTGATCATTCAAGTGGTCTTACAGCGCTTGATTATTACAACCACCCCAAATAGAGGAAAAACAAAATTATTTGTCCTTGAATTATTGCAAGCAGCAAAGTGAGGTAAACTCATTCATTCCAAAAATGAAATTAAGCTTGTTTAGAGTTTAGACTCAAGCTTATTAATACAATAAGGTAAATTTATGGGTTTTTAGAAGTTATCTTGAATTTAAAGTCACCCCATAAGTATATTTTTGTAAATATTTTTTTATGTTGTTTAAAAATCCTCATTTTAACTTATTTTTGTTATTAACTGTATTATGGTTTTGTGACTGGGAGCTTGGAAAACATTTTCCTTTTCTTTGTATTGATGGTTGTTTCGAGGTTATTTGTAAGTAATCACTTATTGAATCTTTTGCATAAATTGCTTATTAATCACTTTTTGAGAAATTTATTAAGACTAATACCCAATTGATATGCTTAACTGAAATCAGTAATTTTGAGTGTGTTTTAATTGCCAATGTGGCACTTGGTAGTAATACTAGTGATATTGTGTCATTCAACTACTAACTCTGTTGTTTAGTACACAAATCCATTGTGTGTTTCTTAATTTGTAGGATGATTTCGGTAATGTTGATTATGCAGCGGATATCCAGTCTCCCGGTGCTCAGTGCTTATCATTTGATGATACGCAGTAGGCGACACTTTGGGCACCTATTTTGAAGTAGTTACTATGATATTTTGGTATTTATAATAAAGTTTCAAACTTTGATATATATGTACACATCATAGTTGGAAACTTTATCATAACATTCTAGACAATTATAATGTATTCTTTAGTGCAGGACATTCTATATAGTTAGAATGTATTCTTTTGTGTAGGACATTATACATAGTTTTTTAGAATGTATTATTATTATTATTATTATTATTATTATTTTGTGTATAAAATTCTAGACATTTGGGATGTAATTATTGATATGGTTTAATTAAATATATTTAGTTTCTTGGTTTAATGTGGTATGGTATTTGTTATTGGAAAATATGAATTGTAGTTCATTACAATTTCTATAAAACAGGTATTGGAAAATATGTATTTTAGGTACATTACAGGTGCTAAAAAAATTAAAAATTAAAAATAAAAAAAGGACTTATACCAGCGCTTTTGAAAGTGCTGGCATAGGTCCTTTAAAATATATTGATTCATGACCTATACTAGCGCTTTTGAGAACACTGGAATAGGTACAGCCTATGCCAGCGCTTTCAAAAGCGCTGGTATAAGCCTTTAAATTATATTAATTCAAGACCTATGCCAGCGCTTTTTAGAACGCTGGAATAAGTACAGCCTATGCCAACGCTTTCAAAAGCGCTGGTATAGGTCTTTTAAATTATATTCGTTCATGACCTATGCCAACGCTTTTGAAAGCGCTGACATAGGCAGTACCTATTCCAACGCTTTCAAAAGCGCTGGTATAGGTCTTGAATGGATATAAAGCACCGGTATAGGGTGTATGCCTTTCCCGACGCTTTTGAAAAGCACTGGTACAGGTCTCGCAACCCTATCCTGACATTCAAAACGTGGCGGTTTGAAGTGTCGGGAAAAAAAACGCCGGGATAGGAATTTTGACCCTATCCCAGCACTTTCTAGGGCTATCCCAGCGGTTTTGAAAATGCTGGGATAGCCCCGTTTTTTTGTAGTGTACATAACATTTCTCGCAAGACACACATAGCTTATGGCAAGACACACATAAAATAAAAAGGAAAAAGATGGGGATTTCTCAGCCACTCAACCAAAAAAAAAAAAAAAAAAAAAAAAAAACCTAATAATAGTGCACCACCAGTCACTAGTGTAGCAAAAGCAAAGGCAAACCAGGCACCAATGCACCACCAGTCCACCGCAACAATCAGCACTGCCCAAACCTAATAATATTTTATCAATCTCTCATATCTGAATCTCTAATGGTTGGTTAAAGAGAAAGATACACTCTGACTCCATATTTCTCTTTCAATCTTTAATAAGACCTAAAATTTATATTATTTTTTTTATATATAATGGTGGTCAGGTGGTGTCTTGTCGTCTCTAGTAACTAACAAATGTGAATTGTATAACACAACACCCATGCCATGTGATGTTCTTACAGTTTTGTGCATTTCATTGTAGATTTGTAGTTTTGTTTGTTAGTGTGTTTGTCTACTAGTGTCTTCTAAAATTAAAGAGATTTTTTTTTTTGGATAAATAATTAAAGAGATCATTTGCAACTTTAAAATTTATTGGTTAGTTGTTGACTGCTTGTGTGCATAATGCTTATCTATTGCGTGTAATGATTGTAGATTATTGACCATATAATGACAAGCTAATTTCAAATTATATTTTATTTGTAGATTATGAAAAAGTCAACTACCATATTTGATTTTTTCAAAAGAAAAGTTTCAAATGATTTAGAAACTAATACTAGTGGTGTAACATTGCCAACCACTAATATTGAGGAAAATTCTAATGTCCCAATTAAGGAAAATCTCGACATCACAATTGAGGAAAATCCTGATGAACTAGTTGAGGAAAATCTCAATGTTCCAATTGAGGAAAATCTTGATGTCCCTATTGAGGAAAATTCTCAAACAAAATTTCAAAATGTTGATATGAGTTTGTTGCAATTACAACGTGATCCTGGATGCGTAGGCAAACATATACTTATCGTGTTGATCAACGAGATGAGATCTAGCGACGTTACATTAAGTTGAGTCCATACCGACCTCTTTTTAAAAAATTTAAAAAATCTGAAAATGGTCTTCAAGGTTCTTGGTATGAAGATGATCGCTTTAAGTCATTGCTTGAATATTCTCCTAAATACGATGCCACTTTTTGTTTACCATGCTTTCTCTTTCATAAGCCAACTGGGCATGATAGACAAAATGTTAACGGATTTAAGAGTAGGAAGAAAGTTAGAAATGGCGAAATTTGTTCTTTTAGTCTTCATATGGGGAAAGATCTAAACTCCACTCATTGATTTGCCCATAAAGCGTGTCAAGATTTGATGAACCAGTCTCAACATATAGACAGGGTAGTGAGCAATTTCACTTCAGAACAAATTACAAATAATCGACTGCGATTGAAAGCTTCAATTGATGTTGACCGACATCTTCCCTTGCAAGCTATTTCTTTTAGAGGTCAAGATGAAAGCTCTACTTCAACCAATTAGGGAAACTTTCTTACGATATTGGATTTGATATTGGGCTATAATAATAATGTTGTTGAAATAACGACAAAAGCTCCAAAAAAATGCCACCTACACAGAACCTCATATTCAAAAAGAAATTCTACATGTTATTTCAACCAAATTAAAGTGAAATTGGTGTTGCAAAGTTTTGCATATTGGTTGATGAAACTCGTGATGATAGCTTTATGCGAGAACAATTTTATGGGATTGTTCATGGTGTTGACACTGCGCCATTGACCCTTTAAAAGGAGATATATTATTTTTTCTCTAACCATTACTTAGATATTCAAAACATTCGAGGGCAAAGATATGATGGTGCAAGGAACATGCGAGTGAGTGGAATGGATTACAAGCTTTGATTTTGAATAATTGTCCATATACTTATTACATTCATTGTTTTGAACATCACTTACAATTGGCATTAGTAGGAGCATCAAAAGTAGTTGTCCCTTTTAATAGATTTTTTAGTAAATTGATTTTGGTTATCAATAATATTCGTACTTCATGCAAACATATTAAGCAACTAAAAATTGCTAGAGCTTCTTGTATTGCATATTTGATTGATATTGAAGAGCTTGAGACTGTAAAAGGACTTAATCAAATGGTCACTTTATAGCGACCTGGAGATACTCGTTGGGGTTCGCATTATAAATCAGTTTCTAACTTGATAAAGCTGTTTAGTCTAACATATGAAGTTCAACTGAAAATCATGGATGAAGGAAATTCTTCACAAAAAGTAGAAGCACAGTTCGCTTATGAGGTATTAATTTCATTTGAATTTGTCTTCATCTTGCATTTTGTTAATGAAACTATGGGGATCACTGATAAACTTTGTCAAGCTTTGTAAAACCAATCGCAAGACATTTTAAATGCTATGCATTTCGTTTCATCAACTAAAAAACTTATCCAACAATTTAAAGATGAGAAGTGGGATGACTTACTTGATACTATGATATCATTTGTAAGGAACGTAGTTAGATGTCCTTGATATAAATGCTCGTTATGTTGCAAGATTTGGTCGAGCTCGTCATCAACAAGAGAACATTAGAAATGAGCATTATTATAAAGTGGATATTTTTAATGCATGAATAAATTCATAATTGCAAGAACTAAATCATCCTTTTAATGAGCACATCATGGAGTTACTTACTCTTAGCTCAGCTCTAGACCCTCGAGAGGCATATGAATCTTTTTGAGTCAGTGTTATATGTTCATTAGTATATAATTTTTATCCAATAGACTTCATAGATGATGAAAAGAACAATTTGAAAAAGGAACTTAATCTTTATAAGTATGATGTAGTTCAGCATTCAGGGTTTAAGAATTTGAAAATTATTTTTGAATTATGCCAATGGATGGTGAGAACTAGAAAATCATAATACTATCCACTTATTTATAGAGTGGTCAAGCTTGTACTTACTCTTCCTATTTCTACTGCAACTACAAAGTGAGCATTTTTAGCTATGAATGTCATCAAAACTGACCTTTGTAACAAAATAGAAGATGAGTTTTTGTCAGACTCTATGATGTTATTCATGGAAAGGGACATCAGTGCGACAATTAGTTCGGATTCAATCATAGTTGATTTCGAAAATTAAAAAAAAAGGACAAGTTCCATTTTCATAAAATAATTGCATTGTAATATCTTAAGAAACTATAATTTTGTGTATTTTTCTTTGTTGATGGTTTATTAAATGAATGTTTATTTGGAGTTTCAATTTTTTTTTTTTTATACTTCTACCCCCTAACTCTAAGTCCTGACTCCATCCTTGATCAAGGCACAAAAATAGCCCATTATCCCTTCCAATCCCAAAAATTTTTACAATTGTGCTACAGTAACATCATAAATTTATGATGGTACTGTAACTCACTTGCAAAAATAAAAAAAATTATATTACAAACATCTCATTCTTTCTCTCTCTCTCTAACTTATTTCTCTCTCTCTTGTCCAAGTCTCTTCTCTCTCATCTTAGCCTCCCTCCCTCCCTCTCTCTCTCTCTGATTGAAGGCCACGGGTTCATGGGTTTCTCTCTCTCTCTCTAGTTGACAGCGGCAACATGGATTGGTGTGGTTGTGGGTTTCAGTTTTGGCCGATGGGTGGCAATGGCTTGGTGGGTCGTGGTGTCTTTCATGTGGGTTTGTTCAGGGGCTTTCATGTGGATTTGTGTTGGTTTTATGGGTATGTTGGCTTATGGTTTGATTTGTGTTTATGGGTTTGGTTTGATCTGATTTATGTTTATTGGTTTGGTTTGATTTGATTTTTATTGATTTGTGTTTATAGGTTTGGCAAATCGGGGTGGTGCCGTGGTCGGCTATGGCTATGGTTGTTTTGGCAGATTGATGGCTTTTAGTAGATCGATGGTGGGTTGTTTTGGTAGATCAGTGCCATGGCCGAAGTGGTGCTGCAAAAGTGATTGGAAAGTTTTGGGTTTGGGCAGTGGTTGTGTTGTTAATGATGGTGGTGGCAGGTGATGCAACAGTGGTGTTGTTGATGATGGTGGTGGCAAGTTGTGTTTGAAGATGACTTTGGTAATTCAACTGATAAAAACCAGTTTAGGTGCTAAGTTTTGGAGATATTTCATCATTATATAAAATTTATTTAGGTTTGGGTTTGTTCGTAGTGATGGTAGCAAGTACTGGAGGTGGTTATTATATTTTATTGTGTAGATATATTATTTTAATGTGTTGTATGATAAAATAAAAGTTGGGATGTTAAGTGTATTATAACATGATATGGTATAATAGAAAACGTAGTTTTTGAGATGGTAAAATAGAATAGTTTAAAAATACTAGATACTAATGCTCTAAAAGCATTCAACTTCAATGCAATAATAAAGTTTTACAACAAATTTGGTTGTAGCTAATAACTACAACTTCTACTAAAAAAAATGAATATAGTTACATATTTTAAAAATCTAACTGTTAAATTATATGTTCTTTATGTTCTTAATACGGATATCAAATTGTCAATTTAATGTTATTTACTATTCAATCTATAAACTTTTTTTTTGATTTGGACTCTAGGCTGTGTTTGAAGCTGCTCGGGCCGAGCTGGATATTAACTGCTTATTGCGTTGAATTAGGTTTGGGTATTGGACTTAGGCTTAGCTGGGCCGTATTTTCAGAATGGGCCACAAATGGAGCCTCTGTTTGTGCTTTGGAATATAATATAGTAGTTCATTTATTTTATTAATTTAGCTTATCTCCTTGACTTTAGTTGAGAATTCTGATGCTTTGTTCCATTTCTTGAGGTCCTGAGACTTCAGATGATGAATTAACTTGGGAAATTAACTCTCTAAAATGTTATTTAAATTTAATAAAGGCTTCTCTGCTTTTAAGGAACTACTCCTAAATGCTGATTTGTGTTATGACTTCGTGGTTTTTTTTTTTTTTTTTTTTTTTTCTTTTTTTGATAGGTGTTATGATTTGTCAATTAAAAGTAGGTTTCTAATAGATTAGCAAACTGGGACTATTTGTTCTTTTTGTTGAGGTATGATTGATAGAATAGATCACTCATTTTATGCGTATTATTTCACCTAGAGAATTTGGAAGGCTTTTTTTAGGAGATTAAAATTTCTTTAAAAAAAAAAATCTGAAGATCCAAAATCATGCATTTTTAAATTGAGGGACTAATATCGAAAAAATCTCATATTTGCGGGAACAAAAATACAATTTACCCTATTTTATTTTATAAAATTTTTATTTTTATCCTTGGTGTTTCAGTTGATACAACATTAGATATAATTCATATATATACATGCATCCTAGGAACATGTGTGTTTATCTAAATCTGTTCATGATATTAATTTAAAATTGGTAATTATAGTAAATATGAAAATTTTCTTTGCATTCTTTTGTTAAACAACAAGTCCCATCAATACTCTTCAAATTACAAGCAAGGATATCACTCCTGGAGACTCACAAATGGTAATGGAACCAGTTTATCTATAAGAATTACATTCAGAAAATTTTGGTGTCAGAGAAAGAACTTACCGCCATGGACTCCTTGAGTTATACGATGCATGATAGACTCAGCAAAAGAAACTCTAATCCATGTTACAGCTTCTTTGATGGTCACCTTTCTTGCTGACCTCTTTTTTAAATTTCTTAGCAAAACTCAGTTGTTTATTGTTAAAAGATGATGATATTCATTATCTTTCTTAAAAGTCTTAAAGGGTAATTATATTGTCTTTAGTAAGTAGATACTAAAAAACTATTATACTTAAATAAATATTTATATGTTAAATAGCTACCCTAACTTTGTGATTGATCAAAATTCTTATGCGAATAAGATTAACTTTTTATGACATAATTATCAAAATTGTTAAAATTAATGTCTATTTTAATTAATGTAAATCTCTATATACTTTAAAAATCAAATGATTCATATCTTTGTTTTGTGATACAAATAAAATCTAAAATTGACTTTAATTACTACTTTTTTTTTTTCTCATGGTAAGCACGCGCCTTACACGTGCTGCCCTAACTAGTATAAAGGAAAAGCAGTAGTGGGCCTAACAATACTTCATGATTCACTTTTCTATATGTATAATGGAATTTATATTCAATTAATACACACATAAATATATATAAGAATGTGTAAAATTGTGAAATCTTAAAAATTTATGTAGCAAAATAGTATAATGTCAATCAAAAGTTAATACTTTATATTTATTAATTATAGATATGCTCCTCCTTGTACTTCATTAATTCATACTATTTTAAGTCACTTGATCATGACACTAAGAATAATTTTTCCTTCCCTTTTTATTACTATTAATTCCTTTATTATATACCTTACTTGGTTCTTTCATGTACTTCTTTGTTACTAAAATGTTGTCTATAATAATAATAATAATAATAATAATAATAATAAACTGTTTTCCACAAAAGGGACACCAACAGGGGCAAGCTTCTGTTACTAAATCATATCATATTTAAGTAAGAGCTCTCGTTCTTTTATTTTGTTTGTCTTTTTTTTTTTTTTTTTTCCTTTTCTACAGAACTTTCAAAAAAAAAAAAAAAAAACTAGTACTATTTCAGCAAAAACAAAACAAAAGACAAATTGACAAAAAATTACTCTTAGAAAAATGTAACAAGATGTTCATAGAGGGCCTAGCAGCTAGCGGTACTTTTCCTTATAAAGTAAAAGCAGTAGTGGGCCTAGCAATTCTCCATGATTCAATTGTTCCCAACCCCATCAAATGTTTGATGCCAAAGATGCCCACTGAGCAAGTGGTTACCCACTTTAATTAATTGCCTAAACTAGCTATTGGCACTCATTTGAAATTGTTCGTACCGCTTCGGTATATAGCTTATGTCCTGTTTGAGAGTTAAAAAAATGAGGGGGAGTAGAGTAAAAGGAGGGAGAGTAATTCAATTACCTTGTTTGGAAGTTTTTTAAGAAAGGATGAGGAGAGATTTGGAGAGGTTTCAATTACCTCTAACCCTTTATTTTTAATTCCTCCAAATTGGAGAGATTTGGAGGGAGAGTAGAGTACATAAATTATTGACCGTATAAGAGTGGACTTCTAACTAGTAGCTAGTCTGAGGTAAATGACTGAACGATTGGTAATTGAGTTCAGGACTGGTAATTGAATCATAGACTAAGCATTGTGAAGAGCTCAACTTATTATAATGAATGCAATGATTCTGGGCAATTTCCGAACTCTAATGAGGAAATGGACGAGCTCCAAGGAGGGAGGAGAACGGGGAATCACCCATTAAAGCTGTGGAAGTAGGGATTTAAGCATTCATTAAAGCAAAGTAAATTACCTAATTTACTCTTTTTATATTAACAAAATTACAATGTTTTGTAACATTAAAAAAAAAATTGTAACCCACAAATTTGTCTCAAGCTCTCTCAACTCTGTAACCCTCAGCTCTCTCAACTCACGCTGGCTCTCACTCTCTCACAACTTCTTCACTCTTGGACTGTCTTTCACTCTTCTCTCTCACACTTAGCATTCTCTCACAAAGGTAAACTCTGTTTTAATTTCTATTCATGGGTTTCTTTTGAGTTGGATCAAATAACTATGTACTTAAAATTGTGATTTTATTGGGTAATTTCTTTTTAATTGTGATTTTATGTGGTAAGAACATGTTTTTTGTGGGTGGGTTTCTGATCTGAGGGCTTTTTTTCTTAAATTTTAAAGTTTCAAGGTATTGCGCATAACGTGTTTGATAAAGTGCTTGAGTGAGTCTAGATTGTGAACTTGCATAAATTTGTATATTGTAACTATATATGGATCTGTGTTTCTTGTTTATTTTTATCTAAACACTTGCAATCCTTTTAGTTCGTGATATATGGATGAACTATGGTTAAACCTAGGCTTTGTGATTGTTTATTTTGTGTAAGTTTGATTTTATGGTCAGATTTTAGATTATTGGTTTGTGTTTGTGATTTTTATTGGGTAATTTCTTGCTTTTTGTGAATGGGTTTCTGATTTTGGTTTTTTTTTTTTTTTTTTTTTTAACTAGAATTTTAAAGTTTCAAAGAGTTGCTCACAATGTGTTTGATAAATTTCTTGTTTGATTGTGTATGATCAAACTCACATGAGTTTGTGCAGCATCTCACTGTATAGTTGTCTCTCTCTTTGTTACTCTTTTCTTCTCCTTCGTTGTTGATGCCTTTTACAGTAAAGCAATTGCAATGAATCCAACTGTAATCGCAACGGGACCACATCAAACATATTTACTACACTCCAAACAGCACCCTTATTTGAAATTCTTCTTTTTTTTGGTAGTAACCTTGCTCTATATAATTAATGACATATAAAACACAAGCTATTCATATATTACTGTTTTTGTTAGGATCCTAAATTGGGGCTAGTTCATGCTTTCATTTCATTTAAGTGGAATGTATGAGCATGAGCTAGGTTGAATTTTGTTTCTTGTGATAAAAACCATGCAGGACATATCTTATGTTATACATATATAGACCTAAAGCACCATCTTATTCCACGAACCATCCTATATTGTCTACATCCAACATGTGTTCATAATTCGTATTTCAACATTGGTCTATGTTAAATATATTGTGATTTTAATGTTAAATATTCTTTTCATACGGAACATGGTTTGTCAATTAGTAATGGTGATACTTTTATTTGTCTTGTAAAGTTGTTGATGCTGGATATAGTACATTGGTGCTTAGCTGCTAAAAGGAAAGATTAGGATTTGAGTTAAGAAGAATAGTGAAGTGGAAAAATTGTCCAGGATAGAGGATGCTCCTTTAGAATCGCTTTAATTCTCATAAATCTGTCTGTTATCACACAACTCTGACTCCACTCCCTTCCCCCCTCCCCCACCTCCCCCCCCCCCCCCCCTTCTTTTTCCTTTGCATAATTCTAAATGTACATAGCTATTGACCAGTACCTAATTTGGCAAGGGCATCTGCACACACACATATATATATATATATATATATATTTGATTATATATATATATATATGTTTTAATTCTTTAGCATGAATTCTATAAGGCATCTAAGAATTGAATTGGACTGTCTTATTCAACAACGTTTCTGCACTACTGTAGCTTGCCTTTGAAGAAACATTGGCTAGGGGAAAAACAAAAAAAATTAGAATATGGAATTGGTATTGTCTTCTGCAAAAACTAGATTGTCTTAACTTGATGAAATATGTCTGGCTCTCTTGCAGGTACCCGAGACATTGTCTGATGAAGTCATTGGGAAGTTGGGAGCACCACCAAAGAGTGTTCTTCTAGAATTCCCAAGGTGCAGCAATTGTTGCAAGACTTCTTTGATAGGAAGGAGGAGCTCTACGAGAGCATCAATCCAGATGAGGCTATTGCTTATGGAGCTAGCCACTGTTAAAGCTGCTATCTTGACAGGAATGGGTAATGATAAAATTCAAGACATCGTACTCTCATATGTCACTCCTCTATCCCTCGGTATAGAGACTAATGTTTCTGCAACAGTGAAGGCCACTGGTGTGAAAAAGAGTATCACTATTACCAATGATAAGTGGAGATTGTCCAATGAAGAGGTTGAGAGGATGGTCCAGGACACAAAGAGATACAAGGCTGAAGATGATGATCACTTGAAGAAGGTGCAGGCTAAGTTAGATTTGGAGAATTATGCCTACGACATGAAGAATGCTATCAATGACAATAATGTTGGAGTCAAGCTTCTCCCTACTACTAATAAAAATATTAAAGATGCCATTGAACAAGTGATTCAATGGTCATTAGATGAACGGCAGGTCAAGGATTTAAAACTGTATGAGGATAGGCTGACATGGCTCAAGAGAATCTGCAATCCCATTAGGACTAGTGGAAAAAAATAATAAATTTGAGCCGGCCCCATTCTACAGAAATATGATAGTTACTGGAATCCATCATTGCACTATATCATTGCAAGGGATGTAATCGTTCGAAGTTCAAACTATGTCACCGGTGTTACTATTTGATTACATTTTGTCAAAAATCTTTGATTCAACTATTTTGTTGCTAGTTATTTGGCCTTGTTTAGCAACTGTTTGAAATTTTGAAAAAAAATGTCCACTGATAAGGATTGAACTTGAAGCCTTCAACCCATAGCTTGGTTGATGAATTTTTTGTAATCACACAGCTCTCATAAATTTGGTGTATCATCATCAAATAGTTTGTTGGAGGAAGATGGTCCTGCCACATCATCTTCAATAAAAATACCTTTTTGTTTATCTACTGAATTAGGTGAAGAAAGTGATGATTTTGAAAATGAACTTGAACGAGAATGGTGTGGCACAGAAATATGAGGCACGGCTTGCATAGCACCATGTACTAGCCCTGAAGCAAATCTTTTCTTTGCAATTTTTTTCTTATTTTAATTATTATCAATTAAGGATGGTTTTTTTTTTTCCGGTATAATAAAAAAGGAAAAAAAAATATTTAATCATATACCAATGTTGATTATTTAATTCACATTAGAAAAAAAAAATTATCAAAAAAAATATTACATGTTATAGTCATAATTGTCTAATCTAACAAATTAATTATAGAACAATGTTGCAAGTCCATTTTCAAATAAAGGTAAATTTGTCTATTTAAAAATATTTAATCATTTCCTCTCCTCTCCATCCTAATTTTTAAAACATTCAAACAAGGGGGAAGGGCTAATTACTCCCTTCCCCCTTAGTAATTTTAAAAACATCTAAACAAGGTAGAGCATAACCATTCTCCTCCACTCTCCTCTCTACTACTCTCTTCCCCTCTACTCTCCTCCCTTTCTAAACTTCCAAACAGGCCATTAGAGTCTGATCGGTTAGAAGAGTGAAAAAGTGAGAGGATGGAAAATTATGGGAGGATAGAAAATATTTATTTTTTCCTCTTGTGTGTTCGGTTGAAGGGGTGAAAAAGTGAGAGGGTGGAAAACTCTTTTGTTTGGTTGGAGAGAAAAAGGGAATGATGGATAATGTAATTTATATAAATTGACTATTATACCATTGTTACATAATATGTAAGAAATAGATTTATTTGTACTCATTAAATAATATAAAATTTATCACATCATATATATAAATTTATATTATTATTTTTATTATTATAATGTAAAAATTAGACCAGGTCACGTTGAAAAAAAAAAAAAAAGAGAGAGAGAAGAGAATGTTTAGGTCACATTGAAGAAATAAAAAAAAAATGTTTAGGTAACGTCGAAAAAAAAAAGAGACGTTCAGGTCACATTGAAAAAAAAAAAAAAAAAAAAAAAAAAAAAAAAAAAAAAAAGAGAAGAGAACGTTGAAAAAAAAAATAGGTGGGAATAGGGTATTTTTGTAAAAGTTCTGCTATAGCACTTTTCTCCTCAAATTTTCCTTCCGATTTGAAAGGAAAAAAATGTAGGTCCAGAGAGAAAACTTTTTCCCGAGTTTTCTCTCTTCTTATTTTCCTTCCACTAATGAACAGTAGAAAACAACATTTTTCACCTTATTTTTCTCTCTTTGTTTCCATCCTCCCTATTTTCACTCCAAACGAACAGACCCTTTAAAAAAAAAATTACTCAGTATTTAATTCCTTTATTATATTCCTTACTTGAATTCCTTGATAAAAGAATTTTTCTTTTCCTTTTTCCTTTTTAAAACTATTTAGAACATAGTTCCTTTTAGTATATCCCTTACTTGAATTCCTTGACATAATATTTTCCTAGCATTGTATTTCATTCTTACTATTTTAAGCCACTTCTACTTTTTCTTTTTGTATATTCTTTAGTACATATCTATTTTTGATACATTGGTAGTTAGTTGTACGAGGATTTCAACTCTAGATATACCTGTTGGAATGATCATTAATAAGAAATTTTCATTTTCTTATTTAAATTCTTCAATTAATATATTTTTCTTTTATTATATTCCTTACTTGAATTTTTATATACAAAATTTTCTTTTCCTTTTTTAAATTCTTTAATTAGAGCATAGTTGCTTTAGTATATCTCTCGCTTTGACTTGAATAAATAAATATATATATATATATATATTTCTATTAGAAAGATCACTTATAAGAAAAATTTTATTTTCCTTTTTCTAAATTCTTTATTACATAATTCCTTTATTATATCCCTCACTTGAATCCCTTAATATAAGATTTTTTTTTCCTTTTTTTAATTATTTAGAACATAGTTTCTTCGTAAATTTTACTTAACTCAATCGGTAAAGTTTCTTGTTGTTGAGTAAGAAATCTAAAATTCAAACCCTGCTTACACCACAAATCGATCAGTGTTTTAGTCTAATGATAAAATACAAGCATCATGAAACGAACGCCATAAGTTAAAATTCTATCATATCTAAAAATAAAATTATAAAAGTTGTTGTGTGATTATATATAATGATTAAATGATGAACGGAAGCATGAAAGACAAATTATACATAAATGTTTACTTGGTCAGCTTAACATTCCTTTAGTATATCCCTTACTTGAATAATTTAATATATTATGTTCCTAGCTAGTACTTCCATCTTACTATTTTAAGTCACTTCTAATAAAAATCGATAGTTGGTGGTGCAAGGATTTAAAGCATTAATATCTCCGTTAAAAACACCAAAAAATATTAGTTGCACTACGAATTCTTAATATATTCTTTAGTACTTAATTCATTTATTTTATCCCTCACTTGAATTTCTTAACACAATAAGTTTCTGCTTGTACTTCCTTCATATAAGGCTGCGTTTGATTCGACTGAAAACGAATTCAGGAAAACAAATTACGCTCCTCCGTGTGTTTGGTTACGCCTGGAAAATATAGTCAAACGGAAAATCATTTCCGTTGACCGTAAAATAAGCCCCCAACACCCGGAAAACCATTTGCACTCTCATTTTACCTTCAAACCATTTACACCCTCTCTGGAAAATTTCTCTCCTCACTCACTCTCATCACTCACGCCAAGCCCAAGCTGGAGAGCCATCGCCGGTGAAGCCCAGCTCCGGTCCTCGACCCACGGCCCCGCCGGTCTGATCGCGCCGCCTCAGCTCCTCCGATGAACCCGGTCTGATCTCGTCGCCGTCCGTGCGATCTCGCCTCTAGATCGTGCAATCTCCGCCGCGCGATCTCACCTTAGCTCCTCCGATGAAGTCATCCGCGCGATCTCGCCTCTAGATCGTGCGATCTCCGTCGCGCGATCTCACCTTAGCTACTCCGATGAAGTCGTCCGCGCGATCTCGCCTCTAGATCGTGCGATCTCCGCCGCGCGATCTCGCCTCAGCTCCTTTGCTGAACCCAGTCGCCTCTCCGTTTTCCTTCCTTCTTCTCTCAGTTCGACCGGATTTGATGAATTGTTTTTTTTGGGTTTTGATTCTCTCGTGTTTCTCTGATAAATGATGTTATATATTTGTTTGGATGGTGAGAAAATGTGAGAAAATGTGAGCAACAAGTAAAAATATGTTTTCTATAGCATTTTCAATAATACAACCAAACACTAAAGAATATTTTTCGAAGTATTTTTTAAAATGCAACCAAACAATTGAAAATATTTTCTTTTCCGAAAAGTATTTTTCCCTGCAAATATTTTACACTCGGAAAACATTTTACATTGAACCAAACGCAGCCTAAGTCACTTTTTTTTTTTTTTTAGAAACACACACACACACACACACACACACATATAGGAGAAGGAGGATGAGATAAGGGAATACACTCACACACACATATAGGAGAAGGAGGATGAGATAAGGGAATACACTCACACGCCAACACCAAAACTGCATGCGGCAGTTAGTATCGCGGAGTAAGTGATAAACCCCTTCTCAATATTACACATTACCAATGTGGGACGACTCAACAACACTGGGTATCTTTTTTTTTGAGAAACACACACACACACACACACACACACACACACATATAAGGGAAGGGGGATGAGATAAAGGAATACACTCACACACCAACACCAAAACTGCATGCGGCAGTTAGTGTCGCGGAGCAAGTGATAAACCCCTTTTCAATATCATATCTTACCGATGTGGGACGACTTAACAACACTGAGTATCTTTTTTTTGAGAAACACAGACACATGTACATACATACATATATATATATATATATATATATATATATATTAGGAGAAGGGGGATTCATACAAGTCACTTGATCATAACACTAAATAATAATTTTTCTTTTCCTTTTTCATATTCTCTACTACTTTATAATTCCTTTATTATTTCCAATTACCTTTATTTTTTTAGAATGCCCTGACATATCATGATTCTAGCTTGTACTTCTTTATTACTTAACGGTAGTCATTAAATTTGAACTGTCTCCTCAGATACTTAACAGATGATACGGAAAGTCGGGATACCAACAAGATTGCGCTTGCGGAACTAAATCATAGCCATTCAAGTAAGAGCTCTCGTTCTTTTTTATTTTGTTTATCGTTATTTTATTTTTTTTTTTTTTTCTTTTTGAAACTTTATCGTTATTCTTTTTCCTGCATAGAACTTTCAAATGCAGATCGCAGTAAAATACTGTTAGAAAAATGTAACAGGATGTTCATATTGAACCTAGCAATAAGTCTCTCTCTCTCTCTCAATTTGTTAATTTATTTTATTATTCAAGTAAAAATGGTAGTGGGCCTAGCACTACTTCATGAGTCTTGTGTTCCGAACCCCACTTTAACTACCTACTAGTTTCATAATGCCTACGCACTCATGGACCCATTTAAGAAAAATCGGACAAAATTAGCCTATATCCTTTTCACACAAACTAAGCAGTATTTTGCCTCCTTTTCCAAACTAATCAGGAAAATGCCTCTCTTTTGAAAATCGATTTTCTAAAAATCGAGTTAGGCCCTATAACGGCGTTTTTAAGGAGCCTATAGTGACGTTTTCAAGACCTATAGCGGCGTTTTATAACTCGATCTTTAAAAAGTCGAGTTATAGGCAAAAAAAATTGCATATAACTCGATTTCATGAAGGTCGAGTTATAAAACGCCGCTAGTGGTCTTAAAAACGTCACTATAGACTTCTTAAAATGCCACTATAGGGCTCCAAATTTTTTTTTTTTTTTTAACTCGATTTTGAGAAAATCGAGTTTTAAAAGATGGGCATTTTCCTAATTAGTTTCGGAAAGAGAGCAAAATACTGCTTAGTTTGTGTGAAAAGAGCATTTGCCCATTTTGTCCAAGAAAAACCATTAATACGTACTCAACCGTTCTTCTTCTTCTACTTCTTTTCTTTTCTTTTCTGTTTTTCTTTTTTTTTTTAATTTTTTATTCGATTGTTGGGAATAAAATTTTTTGAACTGTGAGTATCTCCATTAGAAATATTAAATAGAACTATCAAGACTCTTGTCGTTATTCTTGCTTCTGTAGAAATGAAAGAAAAAAAACAAGAAGAAGGTAATAAAGAATATTTTATATGAAAAAATGAAATTCAAGTTGTTGGATCAAATTGAGTGTGAAGTGACCATTGGGTATTTTGTATATTCAAGCAAATTGTAATACAAATTTGATCCCACGTGAAGAATGTTGCTTAATCCCACTTTGAAAGTGGAAAGGTGTTATTATCTATTTAGTAGAGAGAGAAAATAAGCTCCGTGAAGTTGGTCAGAAATCATGGTCAACCCAAGTGTCATGCGATCATTGGGTTGACTGAGATATTAGGTGAGTAAAGGCAACACTCTTTGGGCTCTCTATTTAATGCTATATTTGGAAGCTTAGAGGAAGAGGAGATTAAAGGGGAGTAGAGGGGAGGAGAGTAGTGAGAAGAAGAGTAGATGAGAATGATTCTTCACTTTATTTGGATGTTTTTAAAATTAAATAAGAGAAAAGGGAATAATTAGCCTTTTCATAGTTTGTAATTTTGTTAATATAGTAAGGGTAAATTTAGTAATTCATTTGGTCAAGTATTTTTATACTCTTCTCTCTTTTCAAATCTCTCCAATTTGGGAGAATTAAAAATGAGAGATTAGAAGTAGTTAAAACTCCCCCAAACCTCCCCAAATCTCTCTCAATCCTCTCTTAAAAAACATTTAAACAAAGTAATTTAACTTACTCTCACTCCTTCTACTCTACTCCCCTCTACTCTCCATCCGATCCATCCAAACAAGCTATAAAGCTGTTTTGACCAAAATGTCAAATGAGTTGTAGGAGAGATTATATAGAATAGCTATTTTTGCAGTTTTTAAGACCAAAAGTTTCACCATTTGATACATAAACATTTGTTAATATTGAAAAATTGTTTTCAAAATTTTTAACTGATATAACAATTTAATTTCAAGATAACTTCTAATTTTCTCTTAGAAACACTAAAGCTTTGGTGGGTCTTCTACAAAAAATTACAATTTGTAGAACCCAATAGACTTAGATATATCTTGAAGATAAATTTGCAGTAACTCTATAGTAACTTGAGTGTAAGGGTAAATATTATCTAAGGAAAACGGTTTCATTGTGTCACTTGACATTAAAATTTCTTTTTGTTTTATAAAATTTTCTTATTTCTTTCATTGTTCATCCCAATTTTCTTGAAAAATAACAAGACTTAAAACTCGAGAAAAAAAAAAAAAAACGAACAAATTATTGTGTCATATTGTAGAGGCATGCAAGACCTCAATTAGAACTCAAGTCTCCTTGTTGAAAGCCCAAAGATTTCATCTTCCGGTATTGATAAATACGTACTTTGGCAAAACAATATTTGGAAACAAATCCAAAAATTTTATTTGGTAATTTAAAACCTATCATATATATATATATATATATATATATATATATCAATTTTTTTGATAATCACCTATCATATATATCAAGTTGTCAACTTTTAAGTCACTGCTTGGAACTTTTTACTCATACTCTAGGAATATATGTATGATTCTTTCAATCTCTTCAAACCAGATTAGACCATTAAATAATTTTTTATTTGAATGTGTATTTTAACAAATTCTTCATTCGATTTTCTTTTATAATGTATATAATTACAAATTTTCTAGATGATAACAAATAAAAAAACTTAATTTCTTAATTATAAAATAATTATATTTCAAGTTTATATATATATATATATATATATAGAAAAAAAAAATAACTTTCTCTTTTTTTTAAAAAAAAAAATTTTTCTTAAAAAAATTATATTTAGGAAAAAAAAATTATGAATCGAATACCAAAATAACATCCTAGACAACCAACTTTTTCGTTTGTGTTAAAATAAATAGGAACAAATAATCCAATGGTAGAATTTTTAAAAACTAATCTGAAAAAAGTTTTTGGTTGTTGTAACATTAACAAGAAATTACACCAATTGTGACTTGATTTGTGTATGTGTGTTCAATTTGATCAAATCTTGTACTTTGAAACTTGTTCACAAAAGTATTTTTACGTTTAGTTTGAATTGTTTAATTGTAAATCATAAACCTGAAAGTTGAGTTTTGCTTTTAACAAGTACAAATTATTACCACCGGGTGCGTTGGTCAACTGGTAAGGGGTTGTCTTAGCTTAACCAAGGTCTCGTGTTCGAGCCATGGGTATGCAGCTGCGTTAAAACTCGGTTGGGAGAACTGTGCTGCCCTTGTGGTCCTACCCGGCTCGAATCCGGATTTAGTCGGAGCCCCTGTGGTTCCGGATACCGAGTGGTTTCTACCAAAAAAAAAAAAAATACAAATTATTTCTCTTTAACTGAGCCCATGCTGTTCATAGCAACTCAAATACTTTTAAGTGCGTTTTAAATGTATAATTCATAAAATTTAAATTATACATTTAATAATGAATTCGATTCAGATGGATTGTTTGAAAGATATAAAATAATAAGATACCCCCATATGGAATAGCAATTTTAGTTTATATATCATAGATAAGTTGGAAAAATAATTTTACGATCCCCTCTAATTATCTAAACTTTGAACTGCTTATACACAGAGAGATCAGTATTGACTAGTGACTACATGGGAAAAACTTGTTCAATGGATCCTGAAAGGGCTTTCATGAAGTCCATATTGATGAGGACAACATAGAAGTAATACTTAGTAAACGTAAAATAGAATTATACAATGCTGTGATTGAAGAACGTGAGGATTTCACAGTTGAGGCTGAAGTTCTTCGAGAGGTAACATCCACAAAGAACACCATTCTTCATGTTGCTGCAAAATCTGGAAACAAGAAAATTGCGAAAAAGATTATCGATTTAGACCCATCACTCTTGCACGAGCGCAACTCAAAAGGTAACACTCCACTTCATATTGCCGCTAGTTTGGGGCATCAGGAAATCACAACGCCAACACACGACGGTACCGCTGTTGATGATCACGAATGAAAGCAATGAAACGGCATTGCATGGTGCGGTACGAAATGGCCACAATGAGATTGTGAAGAAGCTAATTGAAAAATGTCCAAGCTTGACTTCATTACGCAATAAGCATGGAGAATCTCCTCTCTTCATAGCCGTGGATAGAGGATTTTTCGATATTGCTACACAAATCCTAGACATTGGAGAATGCTGTGAGTACAAGGGAAGTAAAGGCATGAATATCTTGCACGCAGCTGCCATTCGCATAGATAAAAGTGAGTCCCCTAATATGTTTAAGTTTATCAATTTTAATTTTGCTCATACGAGCGTTTATATATTTGTAGAATAGTATTTGTTTCACTATATTCTAAAATAATAAGTATAAATAAAACAAAAACAACAGTTAATTTTTTATATATAAAAAACAGTCTAAAACATAAGATTTTTTTTTTTTTTGGAAAAGAATAAAAAAAACTCAATTTACAATTAAGAAAGAAAGAGAAGCATCTGTTACGGTTAAACATTCGATTTTACTTGTGTTCAGTTGGGAAACAATTTATCTAGTTTTTTTTGCTAAAAGTATTATAAATATAAAACTGAAAATTATATAACATAAGCAGATTGATTTTTAGGGTAAAAGTACTGTAGCTTTAAAAAAAAAAAAAGGTAAACTGAAAACTCATGATAAGCAAAGATGTGAGAAAAAATATAATAGGAGTGTAGGACCACAAGTAGTAGTTTTTTTTACCAGCTTTTTGGCTAAGAACAATACCGGACCGTGTGAGAAAAGAAGCTACAAATAAAGCATATTTGCAGTGGCCAATGGGACCAAAATTTAAGCAAAAAACCAAATACATATTGGAAGAAAATTACCAATATGTTTTTCTATATTGACCCTTACACTATTAATTATTACTGCTTCGTTATTTTAGTTAACTCAATATATTGGTAAAGAGTTGTCAAATAAAAATTTGGGTTCAAATTCCGTCTAGATTTTATAAGTTGAAATTGTATTGTATCTAAATATATATATATATATATATATATTATGATTATTATTGTGGAGGAGTTAAATTTATTCTAATTTTTTCATGGGACTAGGAGGGTCTGTTATTAGCTTTACTTTTCTCTAAACTTCAGCAAGATCATATGTGTCTTGGAAATCTTGGTGCAGTGAAATAAGATATGAGTTGGGTTCAAATTACGTTGTTATGTTGTTTTGGCTAAGATCCGCTACTCTGATCATTTATTTTCTGTAGGCAATCTATTTAAACTTCGCACTCAAGATTTTTTTACCTGGAAAGCTGTTGCCTCATTCCTAAGAGAAGTGCCTCATAATCTATATGCCCTAAGAAATAGCTTTTATCAAACGAAGATCTCTAAAGAAATTTTTGACAAAAGAAGTAAACTTGATATCACAAAAATAGGTAATCCATTTCCCTTTGGGATGCTATATATTTCTCTCTCTCTTTTTATTTTTTCCTTAGATGAATTATACTACTTCTTATTGTTTTTTTTTTTTTTTTTTGAGAGTTTCAACTTATGGCGTCTACTCTTAATGATAGCTTTTTATTATTAGACTAAGACATTAATCGGCTTTTGGTATAGGTGGGGATTGAACCCAGATCTCTTATTCAACTATCAGACTTTATTAGATCTCTTAATATAATAATAATAATATTTTCTTTCTTTTATCTAATTTTTTTAAGAAGAATTCTAAATATGAATTTGATAATTATAGTAGTTAAACATAGGCATTTATTATCATGGTATTTGTATATGCACGTAAAATTTCAACATAATATGACTGAGGAAAAAATAAAAAGAGAATTTACTAATTAGGTTGTTCAACCTTGTGTCCTTCACAAGACGAGCCCAAGCAATTATATTTTCCCACTCGCTTTCTTTATAATACATTACAATAAAATCCATATTTATAATTGGGATTGTTCAATAAATTCAATGATAACTTTCTCTAACAATTGATCACTTGATTCACTGTCAATGTTCTCTGGCTATCAATGTTTTAATTTGGTTTTCCAGGATAGATTTGCCTTACAAAACAATTGTCTCTGCTCGAGAGATTTTAAACAAAATATCTTACTCAATGCACTCCCTTGATAAGTCAAAATCTGTAATTAAAGAATGTAAAAATAAATAAATAAAAATCTTACTCTATCTGGTCTCTCTCTCTCTCCAGATTTTATGGAAAATGTTATAGACAAATTTCCAAAGGCAATTACGGAAAAGGATGACTTTGGCTGGACTCCTCTTCATTATGCTGCACACTTTGGCAAGGAAGAACTTGTGAAACTATTTTTGGACAGAGATATTTCCCTTGCTTATAAACAGAACAACAAAGACGTGTGCTCTTCACATTTCAGCCAAGGCAGGCCATGTTGACTTAATGAGAATGTTCATTGAAAGATGTCCATATACTTGTCAATTGTTCGACAAAAGCCATAGGACAGCTCTTTATCTTGTAGCGGAAAGTGGACATACAAAAGCCCTTTAAGTTTTTTTCCAAAATAGGAAATTCGCTTTTCGTGATCTCATGAATGAGCAACATGATGAAGGAAACAACCCTCTTCGTATCGCTGCCGCAAATGGGAATTATGCACTATTAATGAGTCTGGCAGATGTTACAAGAATGGGGGGTGCTGTGAACAAAAAAGGGGAGAGTATTCTCGACATTATTAAAGCAGAGAATCAACTGATGGATGATGAAAAGGCAAGCATTCAAATCTTAACGTAGCATTGATTTATAATAATCTGTCGTTGCAAAAAGCACAACCGTTTGATGAAATGCATGAACCAAAGTTTCCTTCACTAAAACTAAGATGTACGGGGTTGGCCTTGGGCATAGAGGTGGGAAACTCAAATTTTTAGTCCAACTTTGGTTTGGGCTTTCTCTACCAATCCAAGTTGATTTAAATTTCATTATTTCTCACTGATTGAGACTCAAAGCTAATATAGTAGCCAAGTAAACATTAATGTCAATGCATTACATCTTTGATCTGTTAGAGATTATAAAAGTTTGGGTGTTTTATTCAGAATTTCAGATGGGTTGCATTCTTTAGTGTTAAAAGCTAGGAAGCCTTTATTCTACGGAGCACGTATGTAAATGAAAATTTTGGACTTCTAATAACTTTGCTAGAATTTAGCAATAGCACCACCATTGTAACTCTATTTTTGGTGTGTGGGTCGTTAAATTTTGCAATATGATTTTTTTTTTTTTAACTAAACTTTCATTCAAGAAGAAATATATACAACCAGTACATTTCATTATCAAGTTATGCCACTGGTCCGTTTGGTGATGTTATTTTAGTAACGTTGTCTGTATTTTTTGAAAATATGTATGAGTGAAAAAGTGTGTAAAAATACGTAATGTTATTTAAAAACTAAAAACTATTCTCTAAGTTATGGTACTAAACACCTAATTTTCCCAAAGCCCAGTACTTGATCTACGACTGAGCTACTTTTTAAGGTAGATAAAACCCACTTTTTGTGACTCTCTAAGTTGAGCCAAATTGGTTGGATTGGCCAAGTTTAGTGACTAGTCCTATGGCCCCTAACCTTGCTATCTTTAACGTAAAAAAGTTTGAGAATTGACAAACGCTTCAAGAGTCTTTTGTTCCGTCCTCCCTTTGTAAGTTACTTCAATAGATCACTAAAGAATTTTTCTTTCCTTTTTGAAAATCTTTTGTACATAATTCCTTTAGTAAATCCCTTACTTGAATTCGTTAATATAATATATTCGTAGATCATACTTCTTTTCATTTTCTTCTTTATATTATTTAGCACATAATTACTTTAGTATATATATTCTCTACTTGAATTTCTTAATACAATATGTTCTTGCTTGTACTTTGTACCGGTCATTTGATCAGAAAACTAATAAGAATATTTCTTAAATTTTTATGTTCTTTAGTACATAATTTATTTATTGTATCCCTAGTTCAAATTTCTTAATATAATATATGTTTTTAGATTTTACTTCTTTATTACTAAGTTGTTGTTTGAAATACTTTTTTTTTTTTTTTGCAATACTATTTTATTTTATTACTATTATTAATATTTTCTTTTTTTGTGAAAAGCGGAAGTGGGCCTAGCAAATACTTCGATCTTCATGACCCATTTCTTGCGAAACCCATCAATTGGTTGCCCACTTTAATTGCATATACTATTTCTTCTTAAAAAAAAAAAAAAAAAATTCCTACTACTCATGGACACACATTTAACAATAAATAATATGTACTCAACCGTTTGAAATTGTTCGTGACAATTTGGGTCGGACCGAATCGGTTGGGTTGGTCGGGTTTAAACATTAAAGGATTGGTGACTGGTCCCCAGGCCCTTAACCTTGATGTGCAGTGTGCTTAACAAAAATAAGTTTGAAGCTTAACAAACATTCTAAAGGTCTATTTGGATAATGCTTATTACTGAAAACTGAAAACATTGTAGCAAAATAATTTTTAAATGTGTAAATAGTATTGTGGGGCCCAGTTTTAAAGAAAAATTTGCTGAAATTCGTATTTGTGGGTCTTGTGCACTGTTCACAGGACCCGCAAATATGAATTTCAGCAAATTTTTCTTTAAAACTGAGTCCCACGGCACTATTCACACATTTAAAAATTATTTTGTTATAGTATTTTTAATTTTCAGTTTTTAGCAATAAGCAATACTCAAATAGATCCTAAAAGAAAGAAAATCAAGAAGAAGAATTTATTTATTTATTTATTTATTCTTTCTCATAAGAGAAGAATGGTTATTTCCTTTTTTTTTAAGTACAAAACAATTTTTCTTTTCCTTTTTAAAATTATTTTAGTTCATGGCACCTTTATTGAATCTTATCCCTTACTGTTCTTTTCTTTTTCAAAATCCTTACTACATAGTTCCCTTTATTGTATCCCTTATTCCCTTAATCTTCTTTTTCTTTTTCTTTTTCTTTTTTTTGAAGGAATGAAGAGTAAGATTACACGTTGATGCTTTGCATCCATCATTTTAATCATTTATTATAAAATATTGTAAAGAGTAATACGAAGGACATAAAAAAAGTCCACAACTTTTGCCATAATAACTTCTCATGCATTGGCGTAAATTCCCCTACATTGGCGCCATGCCCCTACATTAATTGGTGCATAACAGAGGACACGTATAACTTTCACAAAGTATATAAGAACAACGAAATCCGCATCACAGCTCTTTTCTTAGTGCATAGGCAGGAGCTACTAATATAATTCACGAACTATAAATTACAAGTATATTATAAGATTAAATATATATAGTCAAGAAAGAGCACATCATAACTAAATGATTAAAGTAACGTATAAGAATATTCCAAGAGGTGAAATATAATAAGCGCAAAGTATCAAGGATGCGTACAGATTAATAAGGAGAAACCAATATGTCTTAGATCTCAAGCATAAAAGCAAAATTCACGAGTTTATAATAAATAAATAAAAATTGTAAACTTCGAATATTCAAAACGAAATGTCAAGAGAAGGAAAAGTAGAAAGCTTGGTTTTTAAAGTTCTACTTCCTTTAATAATACACAACCAATCAGTGAAGCAAAAAAGCACCATGCATGGTTAATTAAACATAGAGGAGCTAGTACGAATCTCTTTGATCTCACAATTACAATATCCTATAAAACAAAAATTAAAGTCTATTATCTATAATAATTCTATTAATTTAATTGCTTTCATCTTGTGGATTTAAATTTTTTCATTATGGATATTAATAAATCCTTTTTGGATTTAAGAATTCACATTTGGTTTAAACGATATCTACTCAATAACAATAATAATTAGCAAGTTCGTGGTTTTCATTTTCCCTAAAACATTGTACTACAAAGCCCACATGTCAGAGAACTTTGGGACTCAAACACGTCACAGAAATATTATAAGAGTACAAGACTCAAACAAACAATAGTGAGAATCACTTTTTCTCTGCTAAATTCTTTTCTTTATCATTTCTCCCTTATAACAATATATATATATATATATATATATCCTTAACTTGGATTCTTTATTTTATTATATTCGTTGCTTGTACTTCCCAGATACTTAACTATTGCAATGATAACTTGGATTCTTTGTTTTGTTATATTCATTGCCGGGTACGCCAATAAATTTGAACTGTGTCTTAGAGAGTACAGGCAAATCATAAGCAAAGTAGTGACGGCGAGCTAGCTAGCGATTTGATTATATCACTCACCCCTCTTCAGGTAGGAGCTCTCATTTTCTATTTTCCTTTTTTAATATTTACTATTGTTTAGTACAAGTTTCTAACAGCATCAGCCACCTAGTTTTGTTAGAAAGGCTATAGTTTATGTTGGGCAAGTTATGTTTGTGTGGGGGTCAAGATAAGGGTTGTAGATTACAATATTGGACAATCCAAATCTCTCAATTAATTAACCTCTTAACCGTAACATGACTTATTTACTTAACAGGTTGATCTGACATGACTCATGTAACCTGCTTGATAAATAAATGCCGTATTGGGTTGATATAGATAAAACTCATTTTTTAAATTTTTTATAAATATATTATATTGTGTTGGCATAAACATGACAAATCACCTACTTAAAAAATATGATGAAAAATAATAAACCTATCTTATATTTGGTAAACACATAAATTATAATAATTATAACCATATAAATTATATGCAAATTCTAATTTACAATAACATCAATTAAAGTACAAATATTTTATTTCAACCTAATAAAATTCGATCAAATTTTAGAATATAAAATCTAAGAAAAATAAAATAAGCTGAGAAGGGTTTTCATTTTTTTTTTTTTTTTTTTTTGGAGTGAAAATGGTAGGTACCATAGAGTAACAATGAAAATTTTATCAATAAAACCAAATTGACTATTTATCAATCTATCATAGCGAGTTGATCCATATTGACACAAACCCATTTATCCTAAAAATTAACCTCCAAAAAATTGTGTTGGGTTAATATTGTGTTTGTGGGTCATTTGAAACCGTGCCCCCCAAGAAATGATGAGTCTCTTGCTATGATACCCATTGAATATTTGATAGCAAGATGCCCATGTGTGAAAAGTTGCCCAATACTATAATTATCTTTTCTTTGGTTTTTTTAGACTTTAATCATCTTATACACCATTGTCGACTATCTATAGGGCATAGTTCACTTCCAAATTGATTCGTAGAACTACATGAAAATTCAAATTATCATTCATATATATTTTTAGTCACATAACCTATTTAGTGAATCATGCATCTTGTTAATTAAATAATTCCATAAATTATTTTATTTAATACATGTTGATGGTTTTATAAATTTCCATATAATTAGAGGTTGAAGGAAATTAAATTCTTTGAATGGCCTTAGAGGGAATCTTTGTCCATATATTAGTTAGTTCAATTATTTATTTTTAGAGCAACAAGATTATATGTTATGACTAATGTGTGTTATGAATAATGGGGTTTTCTATTATTATTATTATTATTATTATTATTATTATTATTATTATTATTATTATTATTATTATTTGAAAAAAACAAACACACAAAAAGGGAGAGGAAATTGGGTTTTAACATAAAGACACACCATAAATTTCACATAAAATCATGATAACTTTTAAAGAGAGTTGAACAAGTTATATTACACTCAATAACTCTTTTATAAAGGGGTTTATTTATATTGATTTACTTTTTCTTAAAAATTATAAATTGACTACAATTAAAATTATACTTTTTTTTTGAGATAAAGATAGAAAAATTAAAATTATACTTAAATAAGGTAATTGAGGTGTGAAAATCATAAATAAATCCATAGAGAAAATAAGCTAAAACAAATTACCTTTAGCATAATGTAATTCTTTACAAGAAAATTTTCATTTGAAATGTAGTTTTACCATTTAAGGATTGATTTTTTTTTTCTAGGCAAGTAATCTCTCTCTCTCTCTCTCTCTCTCTCTCTCTCTCTCTCTCTCTCTCTCTCTCTCTCTCTCTCTCAGTGTTTTAAGTTTTGTTTTTCCCTTTTGACAGTTAATTAACGATTTAAATTTAATTTGAAGTTAGGGTTTAATTTGTTACATGATCAGCACGTGAGAGCGGGCCATTATACTTACTAACAACATTGCCATACGGCCTGTAGCTTAGACTACTTATTACATAACACTAAACTACTTGTAGCTCTGCAGAATCTTGATCTTCCTCAATAAGGTATATATGTACATACTATTGGTTGCAACTCTCACAATAGATTCACAGATGTTATAGTACAACTTCTTTCAAACAACATGTTCCTTAACCTCGTTCGGTATAGTTTCCAACACTTCGCACAAATGATCAATAACTGTTGATATTCTTTCATTATATTTGGCTAATACTTTTATAGAAGCCAGTAAAATTTGAAAGATCGGCTATGCAAATTTGAAAGATCGGAAAGCGTTGAGTGTGCGTGTGAAAACCCTAAAGTTTGACAAAGGGTCTCGGGAACCTGAACGTGTGGTGTGGCCCCTCAAACTGAATTCAGAATTATTTGACTTTAGTTTAAACTTTAAACTTTAAAGTTTAAACTAAATACCTTTTTCTTTTTCTTCAAACTCTAAAATGATCTCGTTGCAGTTATGGCATCACCTTATCGTAATAAATAATTTTTTGAGGAGTTACTATAGCAATTTACTAATACAATTTACATCATCTTTTATTTATCGTGAAGAATTTGGTATATACCTTATATTATTTCAATGAAAAAAAAAAATGAAAGACTTTCTTTATAAACCTTTTGTCTTTCTTTTTTGGCCATCAAATTGCGGAGATCATATATATATAAATATATATATATATATATATAAATTTTTAATATAATTTTTTTTGTTGGTTTTTTAAGCCATTGATGGAAAAATTGCATGCAAAGTGATGTTTATCTATTTAGAGATTGAAATCAATGTGGCTACTTTCTTATTTATTTATCAATTTTTTTTAACATGATTTGAATTTTAATGGTTTGTATTATTTTAATTTTTGTTTCCTTTTTCAATTAGTTAAGTTCTAATGTAGCATATATGGATGATCTGATTACTAACTCCATGAGTTTATTCCCTAAATTTTTGTTTATAATATATATTTGTTAAATATACTACTAATTGATAACTTGTGCAATGTATGGACAAATTCAACATAATATAATTTTCTTATCTTTTATTTTTTGTCTAAATAAAAAATCTGAAAATTATGTGAGGCCTCAAAATAATGACATTCAATCTACAGAAAATAATAGTTATTTACTATGTTTGTATTTAATTTTATATATAGAAATATTTATTCTACAATCTACAGAAAATATAATGTGATAATTTTTTAATGGAGGGAGTGAAATATAAGCGGTTTTATAAGAAATTCTTATAAAATTTAAATTCAATTAAAAAATATACATTAGAATGATGATGTGGAAAAATATAAAATTTCAAAATTTATGTGTATATTAGGAAAAAAAAAATATATCAAAAGGTCAAAAAAAAATTTAGTTTTCTATATAGATTAATTATAGAATGGGTACATTGTCATTGATGTAAAAACCTAAACTCTATGATTAATACTGTATAGCTGTAGGGAAATAAGCAATGGATTATACTAAAGGACCTGAACTTTACAAAGTAGTAGCTGGTAAAGAAAAGTGGCGACCTCTTGGGCCTGGGGATCCCAAACTTCGGCAGTGTACAGTGGGGAGAAACACCATTCTTCATTTAGCAGTAAACTATGGAGAAAAAGAAGTCGCAAAACAGATTCTCAATTTAGATCAATCACTTTTGAACGAGACCAACGAAAAAGGGGACACTCCATTGCATATTGCAGCAAGGTTAGGTGATGTTGAGATGGCAACACTTCTGGTAGGCAAAATGGAAAAACAAGATGTTGAACATGGCATGAAGCATTTGACGATAGAAAATAAAGATGATGGGAAAGATACAACCCTACATGTTGCTGTACGAAATGGCCACCTCGAGATGGTGAAGTTGTTAATCGCAAAATACCCATCACTGGCGTCGAAGACAAATAAGGCAAACGAATCCCCTCTTTTCATGGCTGTGGATAGAGAATATTACAATATTGCTTATGAGATCCTGAAATTACAAGAATGCTCTACTAAAGGAAGGCACATGATGAATGCTTTGCATGCGGCAGTAATCCGCACACACAAATGTAAGTCCACATCTTTAAACACAGAAACAAACATTTTGTTATTCAATTGGTATTTCTTACAAATACATCAAGATTCAGATCTTTCTTCCCAATAATTGAATTATTAAAAAAACTAAAAAAAACTAAAAACAAAACCAAAGTTAAGCAAAATTGTTGTAGTAAAAGAGAGAACAAATGAGGAATAAAAAAATTAGAAACATTGCTGAGAAAGTCAATGCGCACTAACAAATCCTTCCATTGATCGGGAATGAAATTACTACTCCAAGATTGTAACTCTTGATAGATAATTACATTTTTGTTGGAGAGAGTTTGTTTGTCCTACTTTTAAAGTAGTCTGTTTGGGAACAGCTTATTTAATTAAATTTAAAAATTTTTTACTAAAAATACTGTAAATAGAGCTAAAATGTAGCTAAAATAATACAATAGGACCCATGAATAGTACCAAAAAATGTAATGAAATTTATCAATTGTAGCAAAAATAAGCTAAATAGTAAAAAAAACTGACCTTTTGAGTCTGTTTGGGATCTGCTTATTGCTGAAAACTGAAAACACTTAGTAAAATAATTTTTAAATGTGTAAATAGTACTGTGAGTCAACAACTACGGATACATTTTTCATGCAGATTAAGTCAGCAACTACGGCGAAAAAAAAAAAAAAAACAAAAAAAACAAAAAACAAACGCAACAGCAAAAAAACGCATCCCAAACACACGCTTGGTAGGCAATTTGTGGTGGTTATTTTCAACCAATAACTAGCCCACTAATCATGGTTGTGGTAGGAAATAACTACCACATAAGTGACTATTGATCTATTTATTTATTTTATTTTTATATAAACAATGCTGTGAGAACCTTTAAATATCGGAAGAATGTTAGTATTGATCTGGAAAGGAGCAATAGCTGCCCAAATGAAGGATCCTATGTACCTAGCAGATCCTGATGATCCAGTTTTTAAAACACTGCTTTAGATCATTTTAGTCAATCCAATTTTCTTAGCTCGACAAATATATATTATCCAATAGTTCGTGCCAATAGTTCTTTTATTTAAATAGTTATTTTTGGGCAGCTGCTTTTGATTTAGCTGTTGAAGGCCATCACTTCAAACCAGAACATGAAAGAGAGACCTGCAAATGTTTTAAAAAATTCATTCTAACGCTCATCAAGGGCAACTGCTCGGAAAGTGGACAACTTTACCATGTCGGAGTAAAAAGAACAGGTATAGGCATACCTCCCTTCAAGACATCTCTCTCTCACTCTCTCTCCACTTATATTAATTTTTTTTTAATTGTCGATTTTTCGCATATAATATCAATTTATATATATATATATATATATATATATTTCCCTAAAAAACAAAAACAAAAACAAAGGAGTGCCAATTTATTCGAATTTTTTTGTCATTTCTTCTCATTCTCATTTTGAGTTTTAAAATATCAAAATAAATTAGGTTGTATTTATTTTCTTCCTCTACTTATGTTTTGAAACATTCAAATAAGAAAAAGGATAATGATTCTATTAAAATCCTATCCATTTGAAACTGATTATACATTTATTGCTCTGATTAAATAATAAAAGTCTAAATGGTATATCTAGTATCATGTCATTTTAAATTTGACATGGTATAACTCTACGCTTTCGAATCAATAAAATAAAATCTTTATCATAAAATAGATCTTCTCCAAGTCATGAAATGCAAAGGATTGTGTTCCAAAACCATTTATCTTCCCTCTTCTTGGTTACCTTTTGAGTCTCCTCTCCCAAACTTCCAAAAACATATAAAGCTCAATATTCTAAAAGAATCCTTAAGAACTCCTTGGAATCAAATGATTGCACCGATTTGTGTAAAATGAAAAATTAGTAAATTAATGAAAATGCTTTCACCTTTTTTTCAATAAAAGATTCTTTAAATGGTTTTTTTTAATTCAAAAAAAAAAAATTATTACCACAAAACATATATAGGTAACAAAGTAAAGAGGTCCCACAAGGAGACTAAAAAACCTTGCCCAGAACAAACATCATACAAAGCAAAGCCTAAGCTCCAGCACAACCTACAATCTACAATTAGAGCCGACCCAAGGCCTAGGCCTAAGGCCCCACAACCACAAAGAAAAATATCCCTAATAAAAAAAGGCCCCATCTCCTTGATAAAAGACCCAAAATTTTATAAAAATATAATATATTTTAGATAAATGAGTACTTTTTTTGTATGAGTGATGCAAAGTAAGTACACTACAAATTTTAATATAAGCATAACTGACATGTCACCAACCATATAAAAAAGTAATTCAAACACTTATAAATTAAGTTGTTAAAATTCATCAATTACAATCATTATTATATTATATTATGAACATTTTGTAAAATCTTCAGTATTTTTCTTTTTTATTTCTAACAAGGCTTCCAAAATATGAGACAAATAGAAATTTAACTCAATTGAAATTCTAAAATGTTTCAAAACATTGATGCAAATGTGGTAGATCATCAATGATGACTAATCTCCTCAAATAGTTCGATACTTTAATTTTTGTAAACTAATCTCCTATAAAGTCGCATACTAAATAATATTTATCTATCTTTTCCTCTTAAAAAAGAAGATATAAAATTAGAATTTAGATTAGAACTATATTTAACTATACATAGTCATATATATATATATATATATATATATATATATCCAAGTTAAAGTAAGTTTCTTTTTAAAAAAATCATTTTTTGTTTTGTTTAAATTCATGATTCAATTATGATATTCAATCTTATATATGAAATTAACCTTAGTTTAGTTAGTATTATTCATCAATTTCTGGATAATTTACATCAATTTAGTCTTATTTTAATTAGTATTATATAATTTTATTTAATTAATATTTACATATAAAAGGTACCATATAAATTTTTCTCTTTGGGCCTCAAATTTTGTTGGGCCGGTCCTGCCTACAATTTACAATCGGAACTAATACTCTCATATATAAGCGCCTTAATGCACTTTGCTACACCTAACACGATAGTTCACTACAAATGAGTGTTGCCAATCAATTACATGCCATGATTCTAATTTCTCCATGTAGATTTTGTGGACGAGCTGATGAAAAAATGTGACCCTAAAGACCCTGATATGTCTGGATGGATTCCTCTTCACTATGCCGCACACTGGGGCGATGTGGAACTTGTAAAGCTGTTTCTGAAACATGATAAATCCCTTGCTTATTGCATGACGGGAAAAGAAGGCATGACTGCCCTTCATATTTCAGCTAGGAACGGACATGTTAGTGTAATGAAAGCACTCATTGATGACTGTCCAGATATTTGTGAGTTGGTGAACAAGGAGGGTAGGACAGCTCTTCATCTTGCGGTGGAAAGTGGGAAGTTAAAACCAGTGTCGTTTCTGCTACGATCAAATGAATTTAAAAATCTAATAAATGAGCAAGATGATGAAGGAAACACAGCTCTGCACCTAGCAGCCACCCGAGGGTATGTTCTAACCACACGTCGCATGTCACATTCCGGAAAGATAGACAGAATGGCGATGAATAGCAAAGATATGACCACTCTTGACATTCTTCGATCAATTACTCAAAAAAACATTCTTCTATGGTTTTTCGAAGAGGTAATCTACATATATTCTTAGACAATCGAATTGTACAGATAGAAAAAATCTATTAAACTATATATAATAATTAATGTTTCAAAAAACTTGTTTTCAAATGATATATTATAAGATAAAAAAATAACTTAATTTTAATTTACTCTCTTTATCAGATTCTTTAAATATTAGGATTTTCTCTATATGAAAATGATCTATTTCATAGACTATCACGTCATCATTTTAAATTTTAGATGGCATGATAGTCCATATACTATCAAATGTATAAAATAAAAGCTAAATTGTGAAATTGACCATTTTTATTTTGAGTGAAATGGAGATGATTTTTAATTTTCTACTCAAAACAAAATCATTTGTTAAACAAGGATACATATTTTAAGGAATAATTATTGACTATTTTAGGAGCAATACGTCAATCTCTCACATAATAATGAGTTTTATTAATTAAATTTATGGTATTATCCACCATGTGAGAGGAGAAAGAATTACTCCTATAATATTGAATAATTCTCCTATTGTATTATACAGCATATTAGGTTGAACATTTGATGACGACTTCATTTATAACCATCATTCTTGTCAATGATCAATTTTATTGCTTGTTAACATTAATATCAATTTACGTCTGTATAATAGAACATTAGTTACATACTTACATTTGTCATTTACAATGTCAATGTTTCATTGATTCATTTCACATTAGATATTAATAAGGTTGGTTCAGTCATTAATCAATTATGTTTTTCTGTAATAGTGTCGGATGGGGCCTCTTATCTGTTTTATTAGCTACCACATCGGCTATCTTCCCAGTTTAGAAGAAGCAGAGAAAGAAGCACACACTATTGAGACGAAAGAACAAGGATACGATCAAGTTAGAGAGATCAGGATCGAGGATGCAAAGAACATGATGGAAACCAGTAGAGCAAATATGGTAGAAAATGATGGGGGAAATCCTGTACCCACTAACCAGAAGAACACACAAGAAGCTGACCAAAAAGAAGATAAGTATAAAAGATCAAGTGAAACATTCTTACTGATAGCAACAATAATCTCAACTGTCACGTTTCAAGCAGCCTTCCAAGTTCCTGGTGGGTACAACAGCGAGGGTCAGCCAAATCTAAGCGAAAATATGTCGTACAAATCATTTTTGCTATATAATTCTGTCTCTTTTGGTTTATCTGCCTTCTTAATGTTTTTTCACTTTATAGTTGCCTTTTTCCCACAAAGATTTAGAGTCCCATACCCCAGACTCTTAATATTGCTGGTGTCTGAGTTCTCCCTTACCTTTATGATATCAGCTTTTATGTCTGCACTCAACACCCAACATTCTATAGTTGCTTCTGTCGCTGGTTATGGTGCTTATTCTTCCTTTCTTCTTCCCTTCTGCTTTATCGTGTCCCTATATGCGTATTTCTTTCTCAAAAGTGTGTCCAAGTATCGTTTTCCCTTTTTCCCCTCCAAATATTTGAGTACTTCACATTAAACCTTTCCATTACAATACGGTTCCTCAACTCAAGGACCACTCAAACCTCTCTCCTGGTTAATTTCATCCTCTCATCACCATGTCTACTTTTTATATCCAAAAAAAAAAAAACCATGTCTCCTTTCCTCTCATTCTCTCTGGCAGTGGCTGCAGTTTGTTTTCTCACCTGTTGCGTCTTTCATCAATGTCAAAAATAAGGATCGCTAATAGGTTTCGTGGCTTCCACGAATTGGGTGTTAAATGTGTAAATATATAGTCAATTTATAATGCAACAGAATGTATAATTTATTTTCTAAAATTTATTGATAACAATTTATTCTTCTTGAAAGTTGAATTATTTTTAAAAATAATTTCTATCTCTATATCTTTATAAATATACTATTCTATTATTTTAAGAGTTTAACATTATATGAAAAATAAATGTTTAACAATATTAAAAAATATATTAAACAATAAATTAATATACGTATATCCGTCGTACTGCATCCTAATTTTTCAAAAAATAGTGTATGGCTGTGTAGTAACCGTCCCCATGTCCATAACTCCTAAATTACAGGTGGTAGAAAAAGCCAAGTCTGAACTAATCCATGTATTGGATTAGACCTCCAAAAGGCAACTTTAGAAGGGTCATTAGACATCAAGTGCCAAAATTTTATGGATACTTCGAATAAGGATACTCTGCAGACTCACTTGATGCATTTTCTGTCAAACACGGCCTTTGTTCTTGCAGATTTTGTTTGCGTTTCTGTTCTTTATTCTGATACTCCCCCTCAAGGGAAACTGCAGAGTGTATGTTAACCATTCCCATCTTGCAAACCAGACTTAAAGATTGATTGAAACTTAGTGCCTTTGTTAACAAATTAGCAAGTTGACAATGAGATCTCACATGAATCAACTTGATAACCTTTTCTAGCACTTTATCACTTACCACATGACAATCAATTTCAATGTGCTTAGCCTCTCATGAAATACTGGATTTGATCCAATGTGCAAGGCTGCTTGACTATCACAAAACGGCAGTGCTTCTCTACTGTGATCAATCCCAATATCCTTGAGGAAGTACAAGATCCACACTATCTCACAAGTAGCAACTGCCATAGCTCTATATTCTGCTTCTGCAAAGGACCTAGAAACAGTGCACTGTTTTTTTGATTTCCATGAAACTAAGGAGTCTCCAATGAACACACTATACCCTGTCACAAATCCCCTTGTGCTAGGACATGAAGCCCAGTCAAAATCAGCAAAACCTTTGACATGAATCTCTGACTTGGATGAAAACAATATGCCTTTTCCTAGTTCATTCTTGAGATACTGCAGAATTCTGTGCACAACATCCAAGTGAGGCTTTCTTGGCTTGGCCACGTATAGACTCAACCTATGAACTGCATAGGTGATGTCTGGCCCAGTAATGGTTAAGTACAACAACCTGCCAATCATCCTTTTGTACATGCTTGGATCCTTGAGCTCTTCTCCTTCATACTTGCTCAACCTAATGTTTTCTTCCATTGGTGCCTTAGCTAGCTTACACCCTAGGAAACATGCATCATTCAATACTTCAAGTGTATACTTCCTTTAGCACAAAGCTATTCCTTGATCTGATCTAGCAATTTCAAGACCAAGAAAATATCTTAGATCAACCAAGTCCTTAAGCTTGAATTTTTGATCAAGCGGCAACTTAAATTGATCTACTTTATCCTTATCATTACTATCTATTAGTACATCATCTACATAGACCAAAAAGATCATGAATGAATGACCTTTCTGCCTAATGAAGAGAGAGTAATTAGCTTTAGATGGTACAAACCCCAGTTTTTGAATCAAAGTGGTTGAGAACTTAGCAAATCAATGCCTAGAAATTTGCTTGAGACCATAGAGAGACTTATTCAGAGAGTAATCAACTTTGGACTGTACAAACCCTAGCTGTTGAATCAAAGTGGTTGAGAACTTAGCAAATCATTGCCTAGAAGCTTGCTTGAGACCATAGAGAGACTTATTCAATCTACAAACCTTCTTCACCTGGCTATAAAAACCTAGTGGAAAAGCCATATACACCTCTTCAAATAAATCCCCGTGAAAAAATACATTGTTTACATCAAGATGCCCAAGATACCAACCTTTAATTGCTGCCACTGCCAAAAGACACATAACTAACACCATTTTGGAAACTGGGGAAAAAGTTTCAGTATAATCTATCCGCTCCCTTTGAGTGAAACCCTTGGCTACAAATCTAGCCTTATATCTTTCCACCGAGCCATCAGACTTGTACTTGACATTGTAGACCCATTTACAACCTATAGGCTTCTTATTGGCATGCAAGGATGTCAATGTCCAAGTATTATTTGCCTCTAGAGTTGTTATTTCAGCAGCTATAGCTTCCTGCCACTTAGGATCAAAAACTACATAGTAATAGTGTGAGGGCTCAACAATGGAAGAAATGGAACAGCAAAAGGATAAATAGGAAGAAGAGAGAGATTGATATGAAAGATGAGAAGACAAGGGGTGAGAAGTACCTGATTGGAGAGCAACAGTAGTGGGAGTGGAAGTAACCATGTTACAGTGATAAGCTTGGAGATAAGATGGTCTTTTGGAAACTCTAGAAGACTTTCTAAGTGGAACCGAATCAACAAGAGGTTCAGGTGGCTCAACAGGAACATCTTGCAGGAACACATCATCAAGTTCATGATGAACTTGAATGATGGTGTTTTCAAAAGTAGCAAATGATGCATCAGAATGAGCAGATAATGGAGGAACAAAAATGTGATATGGAATTGGATGGAGAAGTATGCTGAGGAAGATCATCAAAAGGAATGGAGGAAAGACAAGGCAAAGGAACAGATGAATTTGTACTTGCGGTAGTAACTAAAGAAAAAGTAGAGGACTAATATGGGAAAACAGATTCATGAAACATCACATCTCTAGAGATAAAGACAGATTTGAGATTGTAAATCAAACACCTTATAACCCTTAACATTAAAAGGGTAACCAATGAACCCACACCTCCTTAATCTAGGGTCAAATTTAGACCTGGATTTGGCAATAGTTGAAGCAAAACATTCACATCTAAAAACCTTTAAATGATCATATGAAGGTGTTTAATGAAAAGAAGTTCATAAGGAGTTTTGTTGTTTAATAAAGGTGATGGTAATCTATTGATTAAGTAAGCAACAGTAAATATACAATCACCCCAAAATTAAATAGGAAGGTTAGATTGAAACTGCAAAGCCCTGAAACTGCAAAGCCCTAGCAATGGAAAGGAGGTGTTGGTGTTTTCTCTCCACAACAGAATTTTGTTGTGGAGTATAAACACAACTATGCTGATGTATAATGCCATTGGAGTTTAAAAAAAAAAAAATCTGGCATATGAAATTCTAAAGCATTTTCAATTCTTATTGTTTTAATTTTGACACTAAATTTGGATGAAGTTTGTTGAATGCTATCAAACGGTAACAGGCACAAACCATCAATTGCTTGTCCCACTCCAATTGTTCTCCAAGAGGTAAGGTTCGAGACAAAGTAGAAAGCAGAAAGAAAAACAAGACAATGATTTAGTGATGGTACTAACAAATAGTAGGTTAAAAGTGAAGGAAGACACACAAAGAACATTATTAAGGGTGAGAGAAGATGATAGAGTAATGGTTCCAATGTGTGTTACTGCCATTTGGTAGTTCAACCATGGATTGAGCAATAGCAGTAATAGTAGACAAAGATGCACTAAATAGACAATGTGATCAGTTGCCCTAGTATCTATGACCCAAGTTTTAGAAGTATAGGTTCTTCTGTTCACAACTTTTGCAAAAAAAAAAAAAAAAGAATGGGAAAGGTCTATACCTGCCATTGCAGTGGTAGTGGAGGACACTACATTGGCCATAAATGTATCCTTCCCTTGAATAGTTGAAATGAGAGGAGAGCTAGGAGTGTTGATCAATGCAAGAAGCTACTGATATTGCTCTGGATTGAAAGTTGGATTGCTTGTACTTGTGCAAGGTATCAACTTCTGTAACTAAGATGCAAATAACTAATGGGCCATTGGATTCTTGTTCTTGAACTTGAATCTTCGTGGAAAACCATGCAATATGTAACATTTGTCAGTAGTATGACTAGTTTTACCACAGTGAATACAAATTGGCTTATCTTTTCCCTTGCTGCCATTACCACTGCCACCAAGATTAGCATTAAGACTTTATATCTTTGCAACTAAGGTTATTAGATCAGCCTTTACACTAGATGAGTTTGTAACCGATCTTTGCACTTCTTTTTGAATTAACAAAGAGTAAAATTTATTGATGGATGGAAGAGGATCCATAAGCAAATCCTGAGTTCTAACTTGTGAAAAAGAGTCAATCAATCCCATCAAGAATTTCATCACTGATCTCAGATTTGAAAATCACTAAGCCTCTTGTTCACATTACATACACACTTTCCACAAGTGCATGAAGGAAAAGGACTGAAATTTTGCAATTGATACCAAAGTACCTTTAATTGAGTAAAGAAATCAGTGACAGAAACCTCACCTTGATAAAGCTCTGCAATTTCTTTCTAAAGATTGTAGATCCTTTGTCCATTGCTCTGAGCAAATCAATTCCTCAAATTATTCCAAATCTCCAAAGTTGTGTCTTCGTAGATGATGTTGGCTTGAAGTTTTGGTGAGACTGAAATGATTAACCAAGTTACAACCACATTTTTACACCTAATCCAAGCTTGAATACCTGAAGGTGAAGACACCAATGGAGATGACAAAGTGAGAGTGCCATCAATGAATCCCAATTTGTTCTTGGTGAGTAAAGCTTTTCTCACTGCTCGGGTGCAAGCTAAGTAATTCTTACCACCTATCAAAAGTTGTGTAACAAGAATTGTACTTGGACACTCTGCATAATGCAAGAGCAAAAGATCATCCATTGGAGAATCTAACGAAGATGAAGATGAAGCATTTTCTCCAGCAAGGACATTTGGAGTTGCAACGGAAGCCATTGTTAACAAGAAAGAATTTTCTTAGATTGAAAAGAAAATTGAAAGAAAGTACAAAACCCTATACGAAATTTGGAAAGGTTTAGAGCTTTCGCTTTGATACCATATCAGAGACTTGGAAAAATTGTTTTATTCATTAAGATCAAAGAGATACAACTTATATACTTGTACGGATTAGAAACTAACTAGCAGAATTATACATGTGTGAACACAAAACAACAAACTAGCTAACTCACGTGCCAGAGCTAAAGCACTAACATCACTACTATTAAATACAGAGACTACAAGTTGTTTTTCTTCTTATATAGTAGCAAGCTATAGTCATTTATCTAAGACCAATTCTGCAGATTCACTTGATGCATTTTTGGTCAAAAACAGCTTTGGTTCTTGCTGATCTTGTTTGTGTTTCTGTTCTTTATTCTGATATTGGCAAATAGAGAACAAAAAATGTCTAGTTTAAGTGTTAGACATTGCTCATGATGATTCAAGTCAAGATTCAACAACAGTCAAGTTGCAGAAATAAGAAGTCAGGATCTATAAGGCTCGACCAATCGAAAGAAAGACTCGACCAATCAAAGATCGTGTTCTGCAGAATTTAAATTAGGCCTAAAGCCTGCAAAAACATCTAGGGTTTCAATTTAACACTACCTAGTATAAAAGGAAAACCCTAATTACATTTCAAAAGTTCATAGAAGTCTTTTGAGTTATTCATGTGAGATTTGTGAGGTTTCTGCAGCCTTCTAACTCAACAAGCATCTACCGAAAGAAGATCTACATTCAAGAACTGGGGATTAAGTGGCTGCATAAAAGATCATACATAGCCGATGATTTAAAGTTTTAAGTGAGATCTCAGAGTCACAAATGTGGGTGTTTGTATGCGATAAATTCAAATAGAAGAGTCTGTGGATTCAGAGCTGCACATGGTCGTGTGAGTATGTACTACGAGAGGTCGCTTTAGATTTAGGAAAAAATCTATTGTAAAACTTCTATTCTATCATAGTGAATTTGTTTCCTTAAGGATAGTTTAGGTTAATCCTCCCTAGGTTTTTTTACCTTGAAATTGTTGATTTCATTGGCTTTCCTAAGTCATCATATTGCTTTCCTTCTTTACTATTCTGCACTAAGTAATATGATTGTATATGTTTAACCTAGATATTAATAATAAACCTAAGTATCAACTTGGTTAATTAATTAGGTTAAACAATCTAAGTGTACATGGATCTAAACAAACAAACAAGACTCGTGAAAAAAAAGTTGTTTCTACTTATGCTTGCTAAGGACCATTTCAATGAGTTTATTTTTTATTATAAAATTGAATATAAAAGTTTTGAAAAATCTATTTTTTTTTAATTATATTCTACTTTGTAAAATAAACCAAATTTAACTGTAGACACACGATTTTGCACCCATAATTTAATCTTGGAAGATGGCTTAAGTGACCATTCATATACCCAAAAATTAGAGTTGCATTACATGCATTAAATCATCCACTGAATATCATAAAAATGATCTGGAGATTCTAACGGTCGTGGTGGTAAGCCTGATTTCCAAATCAGACCATCGGATTGAAAGATATCACATGATTAAGTTTTCATGGTCTGCATGCATTTTGTTTAGGTGGAACCGATCACGTGTGATTAATTTAAATTAATTTTAATTGGTTAGAGAATTAAAATTAACTAAATAATTTGGTGATTGGTTGTTGGTTTTTGTCAAAAATAAGCCTGCTTTCATGGGAATAAAATTGATAGTCGGATAACAAGGAAATTGTTGATAATTAAGTCTTTTTAGAATAGTTATCTGATAATTGTTACTTTAAAGACTTGATTATCAATTTAAAAGGGATTAATTCTAGAATATGAGTTAAAAACACGTCTAGGTGCAATTTTCGACTCAGAAAATCCTCAAAAAAGAGTCCGAATCGAACCAAAATTGGAAAAGGGGATCGACACTTCACAAGTGTCGATTGGCACAGATTTGAGACCCAGCCTGGGAACCTTTTGATTAAGATAAAACCTATCCTGTATGAATTTTTAGGGATAACGATGCATTCCAATTCGTATCTGATCTTATTTAGCTCATTGTTCAAGCATCCAACCTCTATAAATAGAGGAAAAAGATTAGAGATGAGGGCCCTTCTTTTTCTGACCTCTCTGCCCCCCTTACATTAAAGACATTCTAGAAGCCTTGGACTTAAGAATTTCTTTTTTTTTTTTAAGTAAAAAATAGTTTAGATCTCAAAGAAGTGAAAATATCTTTGATTTCTAAAGTATTCTTCCATTGAAGGGTACATTCATGCAAGTAGGTATTTAATTTTGTTCTTGTGTTTATTTTTCTCTTTCTTATTCTTAATTGATATATATGTGTTATTCATTGCATGGCTTTCATGAATATGTGTTTGATTTCATTATGATCTTGTTCAACAATTGATATATGCCATGTTCGCATGTTTAGTTGGATCTTTCTCTAGTTGATTAACATGTTTATGATTTAGTTCTTCTTTAAATTCAAAATCTGCAATTAATCATCAAAATTTTTTTAACCAAAAACAAATCTGTATTTTCATTAAATACAAATCTAAATTTTTTTTCTAAACAAAAACAGATATGTATTTTCATTAAATACAAGTCTGAAAATTTTTCTGAACAAAAAAACTAATCTGTACTTTCATTAAATACAGATCTGAAAATTTTTTCTAAAAAAAAAACAAATCTGTATTGTCATTAAATACAGATCTGAAATTTTTTCTGAATAAAAACTGATCTATATTTTCATTAAATACAGATCAGAAATTTTTTCTGAACAAAAAACAGATCTATATTCTCATTAAATACAGATCTGAATTTTCAAGCATACAAAACTGATCTGTATTTTTATTAAATATAGATCTAAACCTTTTTTATAATAAAAAATGGTTTGCTTCTTAAATAAAAATCACAGATTTTGGATTTTCAAAGTGTGAATAATATATTGAATTTATGGATTTTAATATGTCATTGTAGTGTCATGCATCTTTTGAAAGGGTATATAATGGTCATTTAGAGTCTAGAAGACTGGACTCTGTATGGGCAGAATGGGTGCCTGACACCTTCACATTCTGTAACCTACCCCCCGAACTTAGATTTTTGGATAGTAGACTAGTGTTTTATCTTTTGTTTTGGTATATTGTAACTAGGATCATAGATCTAAATTTTCAAGCATACAAAACTGATCTATATTTTCATAAATACAAATCTAAAGCTTTTTTTATAATAAAAAATGGTTTTCTTCTTAAATAAAAATTGTAGATTTTGGATTTTCAAAGAGTTAATTAATATTGAATTTAAGGATTTGAATATGTCATTGTAGTGTCATGCATCTTTTAAAAGGGTATATAATGGTCATTTAGAGTCTAGAAGACCAAACTCTATCTAGGTAGAATGGGTGCCTAATACCTTCCCATTCCGTAACCTAGCCCCCGAACTTAGGTTTTTGGATAGTAGACTAGTGTTTTATCTTTTGTTTTGGTGGATTGTAACTAGGATCAAAACTTTGTAATTTTTACATAGATTGTATTTAGGACCAAAGCCATGTAAAGATACTCTACCAAGTTGTATTTGTATAATTAATTAATGACATTTGAGGTATTTTTGGACATGTGATTTGTATATAAATTTTCTCTTAATTTTTTATAAAAAAAATAAGTGGCGACTCCACACAATTACCCAAAAGAGAGGTGCCCTATGCACTCAAATATCTTTTTGAGAGCACCCTAGTTTTCGTGGTGTCTCACAGTGGCGACTCCACTAGGGATGTCGAGGGCTAAGCTTTGTGTTAGACTTTAAATGACCAATTATATGCCCTTGGTTTTTGTATGATGTGTTTGTTTGTTTGGTTGCTTATGTCTTGATATGTTTGTGTGATATTTTATTTAAAAATGTCGTGTTCATTGTTAAAAGCTTTTTCTAACTATCATAGTGTGTGCCATCAAAATAACAAATATGCATGTACCCATCTCAACATATGGTGGTAGTAACCATGGATCATCGGTCTTCATTAGATTCAAGTACCTAGTGGTGAACTCACCAACTCAGAGCCCAAGGTCACTAGAGCATTTCCTGTTGACTGAAAAGGCAGACCATGCCGTTTGAACCAACGTAATGTTTGGTTGCTTATGTCTTGATAGGTTTGTGTGATATTTTATTTAAAAATGTCTTGTTCATTGTTAAAAGCTTTCTCTAACTATCATAGTGTGTGCCATCAAAATAACAAATATGCATGCACCCATCTCAACATATGGTGGTAGTAACCATGGATCATCGGTCTTCATTAGATTCAAGTACCTAGTAGTGAACTCACCAACTCAAAGCCCAAGGTCACTAGATCATTTCCTGTTGACTGAAAGGATAGACCATGCTGTTTGAACCAACGTAATGTTTAACACATTACAAGTTGGAAGATGTAACGTCCTAGCTATGGAAAACAATGAAACAACAAACTCACCCTACAATGTGATGACATAGAACCTATCCTTAGGCTGGTCCATGTTAATATTGCATTGCATTTTGTATGTATTTGATTGGTTGATAGATTGACATAGATGGGAACCTAGCTTTGTTTGACTAGACCAAGCCTTTTCTTAAGGGAGAATTTGGTCAAGATCAAAGGGAAGACTCCAAAGAGAATCCAAGAACAACAACCAAGCTAGCAGTTCCAGTTCCAAGCCTATCACAATACTAAGGCCTGTCAGCATAGAAGGCACTTTGCAATTACAACATCTCAATCCTGTGTTCGACTTGCATGACAGCCCAAGCCATAAGAAGTCCAAGGACTCTGTCACCATGGCAGAAGGGGAAGAGCACCCAAATGCTGAAGAGCCAATGAACACTCAAGAGCTACTAAACACCATGGTAGCAAGCCAAATTCAATTAAAGGAAGACATGAACCTTATTGTAGAGAAGTTTTAGAACCTGAAAGGTAGTCAAAAGGAGAACAAGACCGATCAGAACTCCCTATCCTGGAGAATGAAAAGAAGATTAATAAGGGGATAAATAAGATGGAGGAGATGATCAAAAGGGCCTGCAAGATGGAAGACCTCATGGATTACTAGTCACTCTCGCTTTTCCCAGATGTGAGATTGCCTCCCAAGTTCAAGATGCCAACCTTAGACAAGTTCGATGGTACAGGCTGCCCCAAATCCCACCTAAAGTGTACATAAGGGCTATGCAACCCCTAGGAGCCATTGAAGAAATGTTGGTATAAATGTTTCAAAACACATTGACTAGAACCGCTCTCAGGTAATTCCTTAATGTTAAAGACAATAGAGCAAGAAACTGGGAAGACATTTGTAGGGAGTTTCACAACCAATACAAAGTACAATATAGAAGTGGACGTGACGAGGAGAGATTTGGAGACCACTAAATAAGAGCCGAAAGAATCCTTTTCTGCCTTCATTACCAAGTTGAGGTCCAAAGTCGCACAGATGATGAATAGGCCAAATGAAGAAGAGCAATTAACCATGATTGTAAAAAATTTGTTACCTATATACCATAAATATTTGTTTGCTTAGTACTTTCCAAATTTTAAAACTTTAATTACTATTGGTACCCAAATTTAGGATGCAATAAATAATGGCACCATAAAAAATGACGATGCACCTAAGCTTAAAAAGAATTTTGGGTATAGTTCGAAAACTGTGGAAGTCTATAATATATAAAAATGATCCCTACCAACTTATTGCCCCAGTACAAATATCACAAGGGCCGCCTCCAAGGCCTACGAGGGAATTTCATGAGCTGTATATGCCAATAAGTTAAGTGTTTGAAAAATTGGAGGAAAAGGGGTTACTAAAACCCTTAGAACCAAAACTAGTCCCAAACCCATTACTTACAAGGTATGATGTGAGTAAAAGGTTTGCCTACCATCAAGGCCCAGGCCACGACACTAACAAGTGTTATAGCCTTTGTCATGCAATCCAAGATTTAATAGACATTAAGGTGATTGCACTGCCTACAAGGCCTAGTATCACCAATAATCTCTTGCCTAACCATAATTTTGGGAGAGGACCGAGGATTAATTGCTTGATGTCTAAAGAAGAAGGAGAAGAGGACCTGTCTAAGTTGATTTATGACCTACCCGAATGCTTTATGATGACTTGGGAAGAGTTGATGGTTATAACGTCCGCTGTAGGGTATGACATATGGAGTGAAAGCGCTATAGAGACCCCAAATTACCCAACATCCACATATGTGGGGAGACACTTCAAACCCCAATCAAATGACCTGATATCCACATATGGGGGGAGATACTTCAAACCCAATTAGATGACCCAACATCGACATATAGGGGGAGACACTTCAAACCCTAAGACATTGAATTAAATAACCCAACAAAAATTACCCACATCACAAGGAAAGGGGGAAGACACACTTCAAACTCCCACATTTGGAGATAGACAACCTTATAGAGGCCTTGAACAAGTCTACCCAACAAACACCCAATGAAGAGGATGAAGTCCTCAAGTAGTTGCAAAAGACGCAAGCCAATATATCTTTATGGGGTTTACTCATGGCCTCATACAAGCACCACCAGAATCTGGTAGACCTTCTCAATCAAATCCAAGTCCCTACAAACACTACTTCTCAAGATCTAAATGCTATGATTGGGTCTATAAGTAGGGAACTTACTATTTCCTACTCTGAGAAAAATTTGATAAAAAAAAGGAAGCACCACAATGACCCATTGCACATTACTGTAGATGCCAAAGGCAAGAGGATCCCAATAGTCCTAATTGACGACAGAAGTGCCTTAAATGTGTGTCCTTTAAAGACCGCAAGTTGTTTGGGCTTAATTATTGAGGATTTTGTGAGGATTTTGTGCCAACTGACCAGCATGTGAGAGCATAGAGAGCATATGACAACAGTAGAAGGGAGGTTTTAGGGATCGTGACATTGGAGCTCACCATAGGGCCAATGATCAAGAAAGTATAATTTCAAGTGTTGAATATAGCTTCATGTTTCAATATGCTCCTTGGGAGACCATGGATCCATCATACAAGGGTTGTACCTTTATCCCTATACCAAAAGGTTCGATTTCCTTATGAAGGGAGCCATAGTCACCATATACGACGATACTTTGACAGTACCAAAGCCTGTTTTTGGTATCGATTCTAAAAAGGAGCCATTAACTTTGGATGACTTCAAGATTGAGAAGCTTAGTTTTGGAAGAAGAGAAGAAGAGGTTGAAAGGATTCTCGTGGACTTTGCTCCTTATAGCAATAACAATGTGGTCGTAACCATGAAGAAAATGAACTATCTTCCAAGGATGAACTTAGGGAAGACTGTGAAAGAGAAAACTGCTCAAGTTCCGATAATTCCTACTACCACACCACCTTTTGGGCTAGGTTATAAACCTACTGATGATGACTTGTTAGAAATTGAGGTGAGGAGGATGGCTTGTGCAAAGGCCAAAGCAAATTGACTTCCTTGTCCTTCGGAACCCTTGAAGCCTTACACTCCCACATTGAATGGAAAGTTTGTCAAAGCCGGAGATAGTCAACGCCATTGGGGATTCCCTAAACCAAGATACGATCCTAAGTTGAAAACAATGGTGCCTAGATTTGAGCTATTCTTTGATTATGACAACAAGCTCCCAAAACTAAATAGGGAAAACACAAATTGGGTTCCAACTGATTGGTTTAATTACATGAATCCTGATGCAATGACCACACTTTTGGGAGATGCCATCTGCAATATAGAAAAAGAAGAGTATTGGGAGGCTTACCAACATGCATTGAAAAGCCCATATGAAGCAAGAACAGATGATGAAGATAAGGAAGGGGGAGAAACCCCTAGTAATGATGATGAAGGTAGCAACAATGAGAGTAATAATAGTAGTGACAACAGCAGTAGGGATAGTGGAGATAGTGGGGACAATAACAGTAGTGATAGTGATAGTGACAACAGTAATAGTGAGGATTATGATAGCCAAGATAGTGGCAATGATAGGGGAGAACACCCAGAGAAAATGAAGATGTGGGATCTTTCTATGAAGACCATTTTGATGATCATGTGGACTACTATGATGGAGATATAGAGGATGATGCAGAAGCTGAGGATGTAGATATAGAGGATGAAGTAAAAGCTAAGGATGAAGAAATAGAGGATGATGCAGAAGTTGAGGATGCAGATGTAGAGGATGATGTAGAAGCTAAAGGTATAGCTTATGATGAATTCCCTTATAGGCGGCCCTCAGATTAGAGTTGCAAGACTGATGTCAATTCAAGATTAGGCCTTCAATATGACAAGCATGGTAGAAAATTCCTGAGTTAAGGTCATTCCATAATTCAGAACTTGGCTCACTGATCCCCTACACTAAGGAAGAAGATGACATAGATGCTAGATTGGCAACACTAGATAGAAAACTGATGATCCATAGTTTCAGAAGCTTAACTCTAGAGAATCTTAATGATGAAGATGAGAGAATGGAAGGGAATCAATCAAAATACTTCCCCCAAAACATCCGCCCAAGCAACAAAGAGAAGCAAGATCTATTCGGGGAGTGGATGGATAACATAGATCACCTGGATGCCTATGTATCTTACAAGCCCACAAATATGGAGGTTAATGGTGAAGCACATATTATATGGTAGAAGACCCCATGGTACTAATGTTGAAGGAAGAAGAACTCATTGGGAGCCAGCCGCCATTGTTGAAGCCACAACCAAGTTAAAGAACTGGGCATGGGAGGGAGCCGCCCACTCTATGGAAGACTCTCTAGATAAATTCAAGACTATTGAGCCACTCACGCTGCCAAAAACATTATGTCTATTCCTATCGAGTCTGTTTCCACTAGTATTATTGTTCCTGTTGAGTTTGTTTGTGATCGTGTTCCTAAGTCCATTCCTTTTGAGTTTGTTAAGAACTTTATTCCTTATAATGTGATTTCTGATTCTTCTTATTTATTGGCTTTAAAAGTTTTTATTTTGGAAATTGGCAAAGAAACTTTTAATAATGAGGAATTAAAACAAGGGTGTGTAGAACCTATAAAAGAATTCAAAGAGGTATTTGCATGGTCATACGAAGACATGCTTGGGATTGATACAAATATAGTGAAACATTGCATTTCAAAAGATCTAGCCATGAAGCCAATCAAGTAAAAGCTGAGAAGGATAAAGCCAGAGTGGACTCTCAAGATTAAAGAAGAAGTTGAGAAATAGTACAATGCAAGATATTTTAGGGTGGTCAACTACCAAGAATGGTTAGCTAATGTGGTTTTAGTGTCGAAGAAAGACAAAAAGGTGAGAATGTGTGTAAACTTCAGAGATCTTAATAAGGCTAGCCCGAAAGATGATTTTCCCTTGCCTCATATTGATATCCTAGTTGATAACACAGCAAGACATGCATAGCTGTCATTTATGGATGGCTTTTCTAGATATAATCAAATAAAGATGACTACAAAAGATATGGAGAAGACCTCCTTCATTACTCCATAGGTGACATATTGCTACAAGGTCATGCCATTTGGCCTTAAGAATGCTAGCGCTACTTACCAATGTGCAACCACTACTCTGTTGCATGATTAGATACACAAAGAAGTAGAAGTTTATATGGATAACATGATAGTGAAGTCCAAAGACCGTGAAGGGCATATACCAGCTTTACGGAAGTTCTTTGAAAGAATCCAATTCTATAAGTTGAGGTTGAATCCAAAGAAGTGCACTTTTGGCGTATCTAGAAAATTGTTGGGGTTTTTTGTAAGTCAAAGGGAAATTGAAGTAAATCCTAACAAAATCAAGGCAATTATGGAAATGAAGCCTCCAAGGACTGAGAAGGAGATTTGAGGATTTTTAGGAAAGATACAATACATCAATAGATTCATAGCCTAGCTCATCATGATATGTGAGTCACTTTTCCAATTGCTCAAGAAAGAAGTTCCCACGGTGTGGAATGAACAATGTTAAGAAACTTTTGACAAGATTAAAAGTTATTTGATGAAGCCACCAATACTTGTTCCACCAGTATCTGGAAAATCATTATTGTTATATCTCACAACTATAAATACAACAATAGGGGCTTTGCTTGCTCAATACCTAGAGGAGTCTAGGAAAGAGAATGCAATTTATTATATCAGCAAGAAGATGTTGGCTTATGAAGAGAAGTATTCACCACTTGAGAAAACATGTGTAGCGCTTGTATGGGAAACTTGAAAACTTAGGCATTAAATGCTTGCTTTCAAGGTCTTGTTGATTGCAAGAATGGACCCTTTGAAGTATCTAATGGAGAAGCCTGTGAAAGATGGGAAGATAGCTAAATGGGTTCTACTTCTGTCAGAATTTGATATTAACTATGTGACTCAAAAGTTTATAAAGGGAAGAGCAATTGTTGATCACTTAGCCCTCTGTTCACCTGAAAAAGCCGAAGAAATCCAAGGAGACTTTCTAGATGAGGATATCATGGGAATAAAGTTAGAATCATGGAAGATGTATTTTGATGGAGCAACTAGTCAGAATGGAAGTGGCATTGGAGTTCTCCTGATTTCTCTGAAAAGGACACACATACCATTCTATGGTGAGCTCAACTTTCCTACCACTAATAATACCACTGAATATGAAGCTTGCATTATGGGGTTACAAGCGGTCCTAGGCCTTAGAGTGAAAGATTTGGAAGTATATGGTGATTCAGCCTTGATAATTTCTCAAATTCAGAATAGATGAAAGATCAAGTAAGAAAGTTAATGTCTTATCATGAATGTCTTCAAAATTTGGCATCAAAATTCAGTAAGATTTGGTACCAGTATGTGCCAAGAATGCAAAATCAGATTACAGATGCTTTAACAACAACGGCATCCATGATGGATGGACCTAAGGAAGATGAAGCTTGACCAATAGTGGTGGAACAAAAAGAAGAGCTAGCCTATTGTATGTCAATAGAAGGAGATGAAGGAATGAATAGGGAAGGTGAATGATATTCAAACATTTTACAGTTCTTCAAGGATATGACATACCCAAAGTCTACAGACAAGAATGACCAATTGACAATTAGAAGGTTGTCCACTAATTACATTATTTGTGGTGAAAGGCTTTACAGAAGATTCTATGATGGAATTCATCTCCTTTGTGTGACTGCCAAGGAAGCACAACAAATAATTGAGGAGGTTCATGAGTCAAGCTTTGGGCCACATATGAATGCACACATGCTGTCACAAAAGTTAATGAGATAGGATTATTACTGGACTACTACGAAAGTAGACTGCATAGTTCATGTTTGAAAATGCCATTAGTGCCAAGTCCATGGATTTCTGAAGCACATGCCACCTATGCCATTACATACCATGCCTTCACCTTGGCCATTCTCTACATGGGGGATAGATATTATTGGGAAGATTCCCCCAACAGCATCCAGTAGCCATGAATTTATACTTGTTGCTATTGATTACTTTACTAATTGGATGGAAGCAACCTCATACGAGGTTTTGAACTCGAAGAAAGTTGCTCAATTTATTCAGATTAATATTATTTGTAGATACGGGGTACCGCATGAAATTATTTCAGACAATGGGCTGCATTTCAAGGGAGAAACAGAAAAGCTACTTCAATAATTCAATATTCAGCACCATAAATCATCACCCTACCGTCCTTAAACCAATGGAGTAGTTGAAGCTGCAAACAAGAACATAGGGCGAATTTTGAAGAAGAGCATGAAGAAGTACAAGGATTGGCATCTACAATTACCCTATTCACTTTGGGGGTATAGGACATCAATTTGGTCCTCCATAGGAGCCATTGCTTATTCATTGGTGTATAGGATGGAAACAGTCCTTCCCATTGAAATGGGTGTTTGTTCATTGAGAACAGTATTGGAAAGTAAAATCCCTGAAGTAGATTGGTTGCAAAGTAGATATGACATGCATGATGGATGAGAAGAAACCTAAGGCCTTATATCATATTCAAGGTTACCAAAGGAGACTTAGGAAAGCCTTTGACAAGAAAGTAAAAACTAGAGTTTTGAAATTGGGAGATTTAGTGATGAAGGAGATTCGAGCCCTGGTTCAGGAAACAATTGAAAAATTCAAGCAAAATTAGGTAGGTCCATATATTATCAAGCAGATAAACTCTAAGGGAGCAGAAAGATTGATGGACTTAGAAGCAAACCCTTTCACTGAGCCAACCAACATGGATCAATTGAAGAAATACCACGTTTGAGGTGGTAGTCTGAAAGCGCCACATTAGAAGTTGTTGTAAATTATGTAATTTTCTTTCCTAAGTTCGGCAAAAAAAGGGGGAGGGGGGGTAGGTTGAAAACCCAAAAGACGATCTACACAAAAGGAGAGTAAACAAGAAAAGAGAGTGAGAGAGTCTATTAGGTTGAAAACCCAAAAGGGCGGCCTGGGCAAAAGTTAAGGCAAATAAAATGAACTACGTGATGACCTGATCCTTCTGCTAAAGAGGTACATAGGCAACCATATATTGGTCCAGTCACAACTTCCCCAAACCCACCACTTACCCAACAAGCACCAAGAAAAAGAAGAAGAAAATTCTTTCCAAAAAATAACCATGTCATTAAACCATGCTGTTACACAAACTTTAAAACCCAAACCCTAAACGAGACTCTAAAAAAAAAAAAACCCTAAGAAGCCAAACCCTAAATGAATCAAACCTTAAACAGAACCCTAAACCCGAAAGTCCTAAATAATTCCTAAACCTATGAGTTTCAAACCAACTTTTAAAATAAAGATGCTCAAAGCCAAAAAAAAAAAAAAAAAAAAAAAAAAAAAAAAAAAGAAGAGAATCATTTTTTCTTCAGTCTTTTCTCTTTTGGTTGTTCGTTGGTTCCATTTGTGGTAGGCACTTTGTCATCTTTGTCTCTCCTTTTAAACTCATAGTTGTTATCCTCATGCTTGTCTTGGTTATCTTTAGGAAATTGCTTTCTTATAGAAGCCATGTTAACCTCCTTATTTGCAATGGTGAACATTGACCAGTTAGGATACTCCATGGTCTTACTATGAAAGTGAACCTAAATGTTCAAATAGTGTGAAAAACACCTTGAACGTTTAGACCCTCAAATTACAAATTACTAATTCAAGCTTAATATCAAACAATGTATGTGCGGAAAATGAACATAAGCTTATAACAAAATTGATAGACAATCTAAACCAAATAAAATCACATCCACAGCAGAAATTAAATGGCAAAGATTAAGGGAAGACAGATGCAAACACAAGGACAACACAACGATGTGTTATTGAAGAGGAAACCGAAGCCCTCGACGTAAAACCTCTCCACCACCCTCCAAGCAGTCAATAATCTACTAGAGAATGAAGTTGGGATACATGAACAGCAAAAGACCCTCCAAGCCTAATCTACCCAATGTACCTAAGCCCTCCAAGCTTCTTGCTCCATCGAGGTTACGCCAAATCTTTGTCTTCTCTAGCTTACTAGATTCCTCTATAGCCCATAGCATCAACCAATATCAATTGGTCCCTTCCAAACAGCTTCTCAAAACACCAAAAAGCCTTCTCATAGAACAAAAAAGCCTTCTCACAGAACAAAAAAGCCTTCTCACAGAAATGGGTATGATGAGAAAATGATTTGGCTAAAGAACCTCTTAAGGATGTAACAATGGGGAGGATGAGAATTAAGGAATTTGAAGAGTCACTATGTAAAGATTGTGGATGAGTCAATCTTATTTTTCTCTAGGGTTTCTCTCTCAAAAGTCTCTTTGGAAGCTCTCTACATTCATGGGTATAAGAGTTATTTATACTGGTGTGTTTTTGGAATGTGAAGAGTCAGCTTTTCCAAAATAGAGTGGACTGGCGACTTGGCCTCGCAACTTGACTTAGTCGCAAGTACAAGCCATGAGCTAACTAAATGGCCAGTCTGGACTTTTTGTCTTGTAATGCTTCAGCTGGCATGACTGTTCAGCTCCTCTGCATGCTTCACTCTTGTGCAACTTTTGGCGACTTGCAAGCCGCGAGCAAGCCGCGAGATCCAGTCGCGAGTTCCTTGCTGAGTGCACAATCTTGAGCTTTTCTTCAAACTCTCTCGTACACTACCCTTACATGATTCCCATCTAAGTATAGGGTTTCTAAGTGCTGAATTACAAGCAAATTGGCACGGAATAAAGCCAACAAAATGGTTGATTAATTTCAACCTTACAATCTTCCCCTTTGGCTATTCCGTGACAAAACCCTACAACAAACTCTAGACTTAACGCGTGAGTTGGGAATAGTTGAACAAAACTCGCTCACACCTTACTTTAGAATCTGTGAAGCTCTTGAATCATAAGCACAAGTATCTCCTAAAAAACAACCACACAATATGATCATTGTATGCAGAAAAACTTGTAATGCATATAAAGCAAGCACAATGCGATCAAGCAATATAGATTAAAGCAATAAAGCATAGCTTGACCAAAAACAAACAATCACTATGAATAGTGACCACAATGCTCATTCACACAAGGAATGAACATACGGACATGCAAGCTAATAAGCTTAATGCAAAGTATCATTTGCTTGTCCAACACTCAACTGATACAACAACACAAGGTAATTGCATCAAGGATATAAAATTCAACAAGGGCACAAGAGTGATGTACTTAAGGAATATGCATAACATTTAGCAACAAGTACTTAAGCTACAAAGCATGAGTACAGAATAACCAAAAGCTACATAAGCAAGGGTACACAATAACATCATACTGAAAAGCAACTGAAATATATAGACCAATATACCAAAAATACCAACAGTATCAGTTTTAAACACAAGCACAGTAAAAACCAAGAGTTAACAAAATTGCTAAACTAAGACAAGTCAAAAGTATGTGTGTATGAATCAGAATACTCCTTTTGAGCTCACACAGCTCCCCCTTTCATTATGCACACTTCCCATTCTTGTGTTGCTCTCCCCTTTACTGTATGCTATTGCTCTCCCCCTTTTTGGCACGAATAGCTAAAGGTTGTCCTGTAGTTTTTGTTGAATAGCATCTAGCTGTGTCTCAATGGTTGTGAGACACATTTGAACCTGGTTGTTGGTGGAGTATAGAACTCTTTCTAATCCAAAAATACGTTGATATATACCCTCAATCAAAGTGCCCAACCTGTCATCTTGAGAACTAGCATGTACATACTGTGTGCTAGTTGCCTGCAACTCAAGAGTATGAGGAGATGCAGTTTTGACATGTGCAGGTATAGTGTGAGTAGCTGAATCTTAATCGGAAGGAGTGGCATGGAGGAGAGATTCACTCTTAGGTACTTTAGAGGAGTGACTTCTACTTGCTTGAAGAGTAATCATGGATAGTGGGTGAAGACAAACCAGTGTCTTTCCATCTTTTGGTGGACGAACCCCTTTAAGTACCATAATTTTCATGATCAGACTACAAAAAGGAAGGCATGTTCTTGCTGCTGATCATGTTGTTGCTGTCCCTATTAACTGGAAGATGTGAGTAGAAATGTCAATTTGAACTCCGGTGATGAGATCACATAGAAACTGCGCTCTTCCATGGTTGATGAACCCAGTGTTCGACAATGGGTAAAAGTTGAAGAACATGATTAAGGTGAGAGTTTTCAATTTAGGTGCAAACTTTGTTGTTCCAATGGATGTGCCTTTGGATGAAATCTCATAATCTGGCCCAAGAATTTGAAGAATATCTTGTACTTGAGGAAGCTTATCATCATATAGAGTGAGATCTACATTTGCCGATCGAGTAATCTGAAGGACCTCGACAATGTAATCTGGAGTAACAATGAATTCTCTTCCTCGGACCCAACACTGTAGTTCAACTCTAGTAAATCTGGCATTTGAGTAGAACTCCTTGACTAGTTCTTCAATTGGATCCTCGAAGTTCCTGAATAAATTAGCTCAATCTTTTCCTTCAAAGATCCTAGGAATATAAGTTGTTCCCAGGGTAATGAATCTCACAATCCGTTCCACCACAGGAGGAGCTTTTACAAAAATGCTGAAGTATGTCTGAGAGTCAAGGGGAGTCCTGTATCTTTCACTGTTTGAGTCGTGGGATGAATGACATGTCCATTTTGAAACAAGGGATGATGGACTATCAATCACCCATTCTTTTCCACAAGAGGAACGACGAGACATCTGCAAAAGAACATACACAACAGAGAACCAAGTGCAAAACCACAAGACACAAACATAAACTTGGTTAGTTCCAAGTTAGTCCAAGAAATAAACACACATTATTATTTAGAAAGACATATTACTCAAACATGGTAAATGAACCAAGTGTGTAGCAGTTAAGCAAATATTTAAGCATGAGCAACTCTGGTGTGTGTAGTGTGCAAAAGTGATAAGTGTGCAAGTACAACTAAGCATAATGTAATCAATGAAATCCATAGCCGAAGGAAGATGAGCTTAATACGGGTTGCCGTATCCCTATATACATCTAAGATGGAAAGAATAAAATGAGAGGAAAAATCTATAGTGAGATGCTCTAGAAGAGAAAGCAAAAATTAAGCACGGGGCTCAGTAATAGAGTTATAATGAGATAAAGGATGCAAAACAAAAGTCATAACCATGTTAAGAAAACAAGGACCTTAAGCAAAGGCCGAACAAGGAGTGAACTGACGATCACCCTAATCAGAGAGACGCTCACAAAAAGCTGACATAAGCTCGTCTTTGGACACAATCCTCAGACGCTCACAATCAGGGTAGTTAGAATGCTCTACCCTCGGGACATGGAGCACGTCGGATATAATATCTAGAGTGACCACGATGCGCATACCTCGAACACGAGTAACAAAGAAAGGTACTGAAAAATCAAATCCATACATGTTGGAGTAGAACTCCTGGATAAGCATAAATGGACAAGTGACCGAGACGTCACACAGTAACTCCCAACCCCTATTATGAATGACAGTGGGTAGGTCAGTGTTGGAGAAGTCCGACAAAATGACTTGGCATTCTGAATGATGCCTCGTCTAGAAAAGTTCTCCGAGAAGTCCTTATGGGCCTTCTCATCACGGAATCGAACACGTGAGGGAGTAAGATCAGAAGAAGTGGATGCCTCGGAATGAAAAGGGTTTCGAGACGGAGTAGACTTACGTTTAGGTGCCATGACGCAACTAACGTAAACAAGAGAGAGAGAGAGAGAGAGAGAGAGAGAGAGAGAGAGGGACAGAGAGAGAGAGAGAGAGAGAGAAGGAGAGAGAAACAGGCAAAAAAGCACTAAACACAATCAATATATAAGAATATAGAGAATGTAAGATACATATGTATGAAAATGCATGAGCATGTGATATGCAATAGTAAAGACATCATGGGCTCAGCCCAATCCAATCCTACCAGCACACAATTATTTCAATAACACAAACACACATCTAAAATGCATGAAGCAATGTTATAATGCACATGTGATGCAATGCATGATGTTTTAAGATCAAATATACAAAACTCATCCCAAAAATTTCACAAAAACTCCATTAATTTTGAAAAACCCCAAAGTTTCTCAAAAATCCCAAAAGTTAGGTCAGAATACATGAAATGCATAATAGAATGAGTGAAAAAGATCATACCAGAGGAAAGAAGATGATCTCAAGGCCGAAAATCTCTTGGGAAAGGAGTTTGAAGTGAGAAAAATGTGTTTGGGAGGTGAGAAGACACAGAAGTATCGAGAGAGATCGAGGAAAATGAGATCTAAATCGCGAAGTGCGTATTTATAAGAAACTCATAATTCTTGACAGATCGAGAGGTGTCGAGCTTTAAAGGCATGAGGAGATACAGCTATCAAGTAGCTATCCAGAGGTGTTCACAACAAAAACAAGCTCGATGGATTGAGGAGCTATCGAGGAGATAGAAACTTTCTTGATCGATCAAGAAGTTATTGAGAAGCTGTCGAGATTGCGATAAAAAGAAACTGAAGAGCTTGATAGATAAGCCATGTGTAGAGAGGTGTCGAGGAGCTATAGAGATTGCTTAAAAACAGTTTTTTAAGAAGAGAAAAACACAGATATAAATGCAATCAAACATGCAACTCAACCAAGGATCCAAACAACATTTTAATCTTTTGAAAACATCTCTCAATCAAGAACAATGTAAGAACATAGATCCTAAAACACACACACATACACACTAAACAAGTCTAACCAATTTTATATTTTAAAAACAAATTAAGACAGTTTAGTGAGCATACATTAACAAATGTATTCCTTGTGATGGCCAAATCACATTGTACTTGCACATGTATCAAAAGTAGCAAAGAATATTGCATGTTGTGTGTGAAAAGCATCGCAAGATTGCATAAGTGTCTACACGTTATGATGATTTGAGGTATGAGAAAATCACTTTAACTCACACAATCATAACTTTTTGATAGGGACTATCACCTTTGAGATACATTCTATAACTCCCACATCTCCTAAAATACACGCTTGCAATCATATTTAAAGCATTTTGATCTTTTTGCTTTTATTTCTTTGCATATTTTTCTTTTATTAAGCATTTCATGCATAGGCATATAAAAGAGAAAAGAAATACCTAATTATGTTAAGCTTATGACATTGTACTTTTGCTATGCCGAAGCATACAGATGTCATTTCATGATTGGCAAGCCACAGTGGTGAGATGGTTATTTATGCCTTTCTCTTAAGATTTTCTAGCCCTTCACGTCAAAAAGAGTGATATGAGTGTTAAGTACAAGAGATTATTTAATCTTACTCATCACAAACACAAGCCACAAAGCCCACTTGTTTAGTTGTGCATAGAAATGCTCATCTAAGCTACAGATGATACAAAGTTTAGAAAACTTTGTTTCAGTGGCCATTCAAGGTACACAAGTACCAATGTACACAAACACACACTGTTTTTGTATTTTTCATTTTTTCATTTTTTCAATTTTTTTTATTTTTATGAAAGACAAAATAAAACAAAACTGAAAATTGACCAAACAAAAACATGTTAAACAAAACAAAGCAATGCATAAAACTAGACTAATTCAAAACACTAAAGCAAAACACATAAGTAATGCAATCAAAAATAGAGAGGAAGAGAGAAAAGTGACATAATCACTTCAAGCCTTTTTCTTTCCACACTTTGGAAGAACCTTTCCTTTGCGCTTTCCCTTGAACCAGTGGTGAGGGGGAACAATTGAAACCGTTCAAGTTCGAAAAGAATATAAGGGCTTTGAGAAGATCTCCAAGAGGAGCAAAGGAGGATGGGAATTGATTTTGGTTTTCCGACACGATCATGCTGTTGCTCTGTTGAGTGGCAAACCACTTATAGCAATTAGGTCGAGTATGACCAACTGCTCCACAGTGATGACAAAGATGCTGCTTCTTCTGTTTCGGTCTTTGAGTATTTCCCTTCTTAGCCTTAGGGTTTTTAGTCTCATTCTTAGCAAGTTTAGGGGGTGCTCCTAAGATAGACTTATCTTTATCTATGTTCTCCCCCAGCTAGTTCATTTTTAACTTCATTAATCTCAGTTTCAACATTATTAGTTGGAGGAACAAAAATAATAGCACTAGCAGAAGCAATACTAGAAGAAGAGAAATCGTACCCTATACTGGTTCAATCGGAAGCAGATTTCTGAAGACTGAGCATCTCATCAAGCTTAGCGCTTGAAGACCGTTCCAGCTGAGCTCTGACTTGGAACATTTTTGCCTCAAGCTTCTTGGTCTTCTCAGCCAAGAAATTATTCTCAAACCTCAGTGCTCCATCACTGATTAGCTTCATCAAACTTTGTGGAGAGTTCTTCACGTTCAAGCTCCACATCATTGAGTTTCTTGGTGGCTAGCCTATACAACATCTCATGCTTTTCTAAAACCTTGTATAACTTTGCATAGGCTGTGTGGATGTCATCTTGATCATCCATATTTTCAAAATTTGACTCCACCAATTCCTCTTCTTCATCCACTTCTTCTACAATCCCTTCAGTAGGATTGACAGTGGCAGTAAAGGCAATCAGGATTCTTTCATCCTCATTGTCGGAATCATCCTCAGGTTCAATGTCGCTCAAGGTTGCAACAAGTGCCTTGCTTTTCCCAATGGTCTTAAGATATGTGGGGCACTCCTGTTTCATGTGTCCAAAGCCTTGACACCCAAAACACTTGGGTCCTAAGGGAACAGTGTATTGACCGCCATCTCTAAAATCCTTCTTCCCTTTGCCTTGGCTATTAGACTGAGAAGAACTTGATTGTCTACGATCCTTGTCGAAGCCCTTTGCATTGGAAATCTTCATGAACTTCTTGAATTGTCGGGTGATGTAGGACTTCATTTTAGAATCTTCATCATCAGAAGACTCATCCGTGTCACTACTCTTGGCCTTCAATTCAATGCTCTTGTTCTTGCTCAATTTCTCAATCCTAGACAAACCCAACTCATAGGTCTGCAAATTTCCAACCAGCTATGTCAAAGGAATTTTGTCAAGGTCCTTTGATTCCTCAATGGCGGTGATCTTGGCATAAAATCTCTTGGGTAGAGATCTAAGCACCTTTCTCACAATCTTAGGTTTAGGAATAGTTTCCCCAAGATTAAACGTTGAGTTCATTATTTCCTTGAGCTTGGCATAGAACTCATCGAACGACTCATCCTCCTCCATCTTGATCTCTTCAAAGCTTGTAGTGAGCCACTGTAGCTTCGAGTCCTTGACAGTCTTGGTCCCTCATATGGGTTGTCTGGAGGATGGTCCATGCTTCCTCTGCAGTTTTAGTGGAGGATATCTTCTTGAACTCCTCATTCGTGACTACACTAAATAAAGCATTCAATGTCCTGTTGTTGAAGTCTGCCGCCTTGATCTTAGCATCATCCCAGTCGGCCGGCGCTTCCGTAAGCTTAGTCTAGCCTATCTCCACAGCTTGCCACACTTTCTCATCTAAAGATTGCAAGAAAGCTCTCATGCGTACTTTCTAGTATGCATAGTTAGTACCATCAAATAATGAAAGTATAATAAGAGATTGTCCTCTATCCATGACAAACAGAGGTCAATAGATCACACAACAAAGATTAAAACCTAATTAGAGTGTGTCTGCTCTGATACCACTTGACAAGCCAAAAATATATTGACCCCTTGTGATGAATTAATTGATTAATTAGCCAAGTTTATTAATTAATCAAATTAACATGCAAGATGCGTGGCAACACAAACAAATCACCAATTAAACTAAGTATGCAACGGAAAAATAAATTGACACGGTGATTTGTTTACAAATGGGAAAAACCTACATGGCAAAAACCCCACTGGCTGATTTTAAGGTTACCACTCCCGAGAATCCACTATTATCAAAACAAGCGGTTACAAGTAAAGGAATCCCAGTACCTTATACCAACCTACAGTTGTGTTGGGGTTTATGCCCTAAAATAAAATTTATTAGCATGTCATAAATAATTAAATTGTTTAATTATATGGGACTATCTATAAATGAACTAATGAGACATTATCATAGTCCATGAGATGCATTATATGTGATTTATGTGATTTAGTCACAGAAGATGTAAATCACAAGTTTCTTGTAAACTCAAAATGTAGTTCGTAGTCAGTAATGAAATTGGGCGTTTCATCTGCAAAGACTATAACATATCAACTAAGATGATTTGTCTTGATCATGAAATGAAGATTTCTAGTTCGTATGTTGATATGTTTTAAGAGTTAAGATATATTGAACTGAACCGCTGTGAGATTTATTATTCTCCTAATGACTGTGAAATGAATAATAAATCTCATGATTTCTATTTACATCAATTCTAAATCCTGAGAGAATAATGGACCTAATCATGAGGTGTAGGTTACTTTGATATATTAGGAGTGAGATCTATAAGTCACGATCAAAACCTCAGTATGTTGGGCAGCTGCATTAGTGTTAATGGAACATATATTCTCAATATGGAATTCATAATCTCTTAACAGAGATATAAAATATTCCCTTGAGATAAGTTTAATAGGTTTGGTTATTCAGAATGTTGGGCCCAACCACTTTAATAAGGAGTTACTAAAGTATATATTTATGGAATTGGATTTCATAAATTTATGATGAATAATATAAAGGATTAAACCAGGTACTCAAGGATTAAGATATAGTAATCTTCAAAGTGGCAATCTACATTCATGACTTTGTAATACTACGAATATTTTAATGAAGGGGTTGCATGTATAATAAAGTCTTGGGATATAATTTATTAATAAGGCCTAGAGTGTAATTATATTCATATAGTAGTATTGAATATAATTAATAGTAACTTTGGACTTGTCAAGAGTTGACAGAAAAGCCTAAGACCCATTGGAATTAGAGTCTTATTTGGTCCCTTTTGGTCCCACTCCTAGCCATATACTAGAGCCCAATTGGAATGGCCCAAAAGGCTAACCCAATTAAATAATCAATTATATATAAAGAGAGAAACATACAGAATTTTATAAGAAGTTTTCATAAGTCTTTTCATAAGTGTTTTCATTAAGATCTCACATAAGAGAATAAAATGGTTTGTATGTGAGTGTTGAACGCTCTCTTATTCTCTCCTCAGAAACTGATTGAGAGACCACACTTCTTGGGTATTAAGTGGAATTGGAGTGAAGATTAAGTGTTCCTAAGTACTTCTAATATTTTGTTTTGAATTTCACCATACCAAGGTATACTTTTTTTGTTTTTAAATTCTGAAACTTACATAACATATGTTATTAATTGCAAACGAAGTAGATCCGTTAATTTTCCATTGCGTATGTTTTGTATGTGATACAAACATGTATTTTTCCAACAAGTTGAACCCTTACCTCAATACCCAATTGGACTTGTTCTATAGTGACAATCTCTCATTTTCAATACACGGCTCCCAGTACGTGACTAACTAATTGCGCAGATCCCAGCACGCAACATGATCACCAACTTGAGAAGGATGTTGGCTACAAAGTTCTTCAATTCATCCAAACGATGAAGATCATGAAGTTGCTTGGTCACAAAACCCTATGGTGTACAAACACTGCAGCTTCTTTAAGAGAAAGATGAACTACGGCAAATTCTATCCCTAGTCACAATTTGCATGAACTTGGGCAAGTGTGTAACCTTATGATGGCTCTTAAAAAAATTCTTATATATGTCTATGATTGTGAAAAAAGAAATTCCAAACATATATCCACAGATTATATTGAAATCAGTTCTGAAAAACTGAATTTCATAAACCTTGATAGCCATCTATCGAGCTAGCTGTCGAGCCATGGGCTTCAGCAGCTTTTAAATCCTGATAGATTTTAGCTGTCGAGCTTTAAAATCCAGCACTTCATTCCTTGATTCTTGGACAAGCTTGCATGACTTTAACACTTAAACTTGAAACCTTGTTTCTTGAAGCATTAAGCACATCCTAGATCTACCCAATTACAAGTAAAGTGCGTTTTGTCAAAGGATTAGCCAATTACATAAAATGTTGACACATGTTCCTAACATGAATCACATATGTCCTAACACATATTAACAAAAAAAAAATTTAATCTATAAAAAAAATGCACATATCTGGATGATAAGAAAAATCTTTGGACAAATCATAGATCTAGTCTAAGCAAAAACAATAACAACAAATCAATTATAAATCCTAGCAAAAAAGAAAAAATCCAATAACCTTTACCCAATTTCTCCTTCTCACTTGAGAGCTCTATGCTATTCTCAAATGATTCCACCCTCATAGCCATAGAGACAACTCCTATGCCATATATTGGTCGCTCCATCTACACATTAGTTTGACTTTGAAAATATTAAGACATGACAATTGACTTACAAAACTCTTAATTACAAAATTATATTATTGATTTTCTTTCAAAATAAAAAATTCAAATTCAAATAATAATTAATAAACTAATGCTATTAAGTATGCAATGTTATCAACCTCTTGTATTGATATTCGAATTTTTTAAAATCTTTAAACAAAGAACTTCGGCCCCCACTAAGTTGGAATCTTGGTTTTGTACTTAGGCGTCTCTTCATTCTAAATCAAGAGTGAAAAAAAAGAAAGAAATACAAATATAATACCACCTCCCTTTCCAATACAGTACTGCATGCATGTATATCCCAACTATGTTTGTTTGTTTGTTTGTTTTTTTTTTTTTTTTAATTTGTTTGATATGGCCTAGATATGTCTCAGATGGCCCTATGATACAAATCTGAATATATATAATTAAAAAGAAAAAAGACTCTTACACCACCGATTGCAAGGACCGCAAAGCGCACCTCTCTCTCTCTCTCTCTCTCTCTCTCTCTCTCTCTCTCTCTCTCTCTCTCTCTCTCTCTCTCTCTCTCTCTCTCTCTCTCTCTCTCTCTCAGAGACTTTGAGTATGACGTTTTGAATCTAATAGTAAATTAGTTTATAAAATTTCAATGTTTAAATTATTTTATTCAGTTTGAATGATTTCACAATTTTTACTCACTAGACTGCAACACTGGACTGTGTAGTACTATACTAGTGTGAGAGTGCTTTCCAATTAGCATTTAAATTATATTTTTATTTTAGATTTGATTATTTAAAATTGATAGTAGTGATTTTTTATTATATATTTGATTGCTAGTGGCTTGAGAATTAAATTAAGTTTCTATTTTGAACCTTCGATTTGGGGGAAGATGAAAAAGGGAGAAAGGAAAATAGGATAGAAATGAATATTTTTTATTTGGATAGGAGGAAAAGGGGGATGAGATTTCTGTGGAGCTCAGGTATTTTTGTTAGAGCATTCCCATCAAGAATTTTAAAAATTTTAGCATTTAACACTTCAAAAACCTACTTTATCTATTATTCCACCTCACTTTAAGATACATCAAAACTTCTATATTTTTTACCATTTCACTTAAATAATATAAACAATTCATTAAAATAATAATAAAACAACTACACAAAAAAACTATAGCAACCACCTCCTCCACCACCCCTACCACCACTCCACTTGCCATAACCACCATTGTAGCAACCACAACCCACTATAGCCACCACCACCACAAGTCACAGCACCACTGTGGCAACCACGACCACCTACAAGAAGAAAAGAAAAAGAAAAAACCCAAAGTATAACCACAATCATCCACCAAAATCACAACCAACCACCACCTAACCACCACAACCAGCCACTACAAAAACAAGCCGATCTAACCCACTACAAGAAGAGAAAAAAAAAAAAAAAAAAAAAAAAAAAAGGAAGCAAAACCACAACCATCTAGCAAAAACTACCAGCCACAAAAAAATTGTAACCCAAACGATCTAATCGACGCATTCATTGATCTCACCACTATGCCTCATGGCCAATCTCACCACCATGCCTCTAGCTCAAACCCACAAACCACCGCCATCGTGACCCACCAATGAAACCCACAGAAACAGATTGGAACATTGGAAATCGAGATTAGAAAGAGAGTGGATATGAAGAGAGAAGGAAGAAGAGAGAAACAAAAAAAAAAAAAAAAAAAAAAAAAAAAAAAAAAAAAGAAAGGAGAGAAACGCAAGTCTGAAGAAAAAAAAAAAGAAAAGAAAAAACTTTTTTAAAGGGAAGAAGAAAGAGAAAGCATTAAAATAGTATTATTTTTTAAGATATAGCTACAGTGATCTTTCATCTTTGAAAGCTCACTGTAGCTAAGTTGCTATTTTTTTTAAGAATGCAACCTTTGTTGTAGCTTGCTTTTTAGTGCTCTAAGTTGCTATTTTTTTTTTAAGAATGCAACCTTTGTTGTAGTTTTGCTTTTTAGTGTTTTAGACGCCAAAATAACATTATAAGATTTATACAACCTTTGATACAAATGGTCTTACGACTCAACAAAAAACAATCTTCACAATTTGAGAAAAAATGGGTAGATAGGAAATGAGTCATCTACCCCCTTTTTATCATTTATTGTGTACGTGTGTTTTTGATTATTGAATCATAGAGTATTATTATTATTATTATTATTATTATTATTATTATTTGGGGGTCTGCTACGCTAAATTCAAGTGGATTTGGGTTTGAACTATAAATTTGTCAAAATTCTAAGGCAAATCAGCTTTTATAAGCAGCATATTCAAGTCGTTGTATTTCAAACAAGTTTCCTTCTATTTTAATAGAAACAAACGGAACTACCGATCTTCTCCCTCCTCTTCCTTTTTTTTTTTTTTTTTTTTTTCCACTTCTTTTTAGTTCTATAAATTTGTTATTATTTCTTTATCCCTTTGTTTCCTTCCTTTTTTTTCAAAAAATAGTAGAAAAATGATTTTTGGTGGTTTAATATAAAGAAAATCATTATTAAAAAAAAAACTATATATTTCTAACGGAGAATAACATGAGGTGTTAATTAAATAATATTAAAATTTAGAAAACTAAATTTAACGAAAGTAAAGTTAAAGGACTAAATTTAACTTTAGGTAATTTAGCAAATAATAACACTGTAAGGTTGAAATTTATCAACCATTTTGTTTGCTTTATTCCGTGCCAATTTGCTTGTATTTCAGCACTTAAAAACCCTGTATTTAGATAGGAAATTGTAAGGGTAGTGTGTGAAAGAATGTGAAGAAATGCTCAAGTCTGTGCAGCAGAACAGGGACTTGCAACTGGATCTCGCTGGTGTCTAGCGAATGGCATGCCGCTAGATGTTGCACACGAGTAAAGCGTGCAAAGAAGAACTCGCGACTGGATCTCGCAGGTAGCTTGCGACTGGCAAGCCGCCAGAAGCTGAACCGTCATGCCAGCTATCGCACTACAGGACAAAAATTCCAGTCTGGCCATTCAATTAGTTCGTGGCTTGAACTCGCGACTCAGTTAAGCCGCGAGGCCAAGCCGCCAGCCAGCTCTGTTTTGGAAAAACTGACTCTTCGCATTCCTTTCTCACCCCAGTATAAATACCCCTTATACTCACGAAATGTAGAGAGCTTCCAGAGAGAATTTTGAGAGAGAAACCCTAGAGAAAAACAAGATTGACTCATCCACAATCTTTACATTGTGACTCTTCAATTTCCTTTACTCTACCCTCTCCATTGTTAGATCCTTGAGAGGTTCATTACCAAAATCTTTTTCTCACTTCACCCACATCTGTGAGAAGGTTGTTTGGTGCTTTGGGAAGCAATTAGGAAGGAATCAATTTCATATTGGTAGATGCTATGGACTAGTAGCGGAATCCGATAAGCTAAAGAAAACAAAGGTTCGGCGTAACCTCGTTGGAGCAAGAAGCTTGGAGGGCTTAGGTACACTGGGTAGATTAAGCTTGGAATGCCTATTGCTATCCTTGTATCCCAACTATTTTCTTTAGTTGATTATTTGACCACTTGGAGGACGGCGGAGAAGTTTTACGCCGAGGGCTTCAATTTCCTCTTCGATAACACATCGGTATTCTGTCCTTGTGTTTGCATCTCTCTTCTCTTAATCTTTGTCATTTAATTTCTGTTATGGATGTGATTTTATTTGGCTTAGATTGTTTATCAATTCTGTTTTAAGCTTTTGTTCATTTTCTGCACATACATCGTTTGATTTAAAGCTAGAATTGGTAACTTGTAATTTGGGGGTCTAAACGTTCATAGTGTTTTATACGCTATTTGAACTTTCAATTGGTATTAGAGCGGGTACACTTGCTGTGGTTTAACTACCTTAGTGCGATCCTTGACCCCTTATTGAGATGGACCGGTCTCAATCATTAAATGCACCACCATATTTTGATGGTAGCAACTATGCTTTTTGGAAAGTCCGAATGAGGGCATTTTTATGTTCTATTGATGAAAGTGTGTGGGATGCTAGATATTGGATGAGTTAGGCCGGAGGCCGAAAAATCCACTTGGGATAAAGCAACCCTTGCTGCATCTAACGCTAACAGTAAAGCTTTGAATGCTATTTTTTGTGGTGTGTCTCCAGATGAGTTTCACAGAATATCTCATGTCTCGGTTGCTAAGGAGGCATGACAAATATTGGAGACCACGTATGAAGAAACCAAGAAAGTGAAAGATACTAAGTTGCAGATGCTAACCACTCGCTTTGAGGAGCTCAAAATGAGTGAGGACGAGTCCTTTGACTCTTTCTATAGCAAGCTGAATGAAGTTGTCATCGGCAAGTTCAACTTGGGTGAGAAAACGGAGGACTCAAAGATTGTAAGGAAAATCCTTCGATCATTGCCGAAGAGCTTCCATGCAAAAGTTACTGCAATTGAAGAGAGCAAAGACTTGGATGATATCAAAGTTCAAGAACTAATTGGCTCACTTCAAACTTATGAGCTGTCTTTGCCATCACAAAGGAAGAGCAAATCTCTTGCTCTTAAGACAGTTAATGAGAAGGTGGAAGCTCACGATTCATCGGATGAAGATGAGGCCGATAAAGATGTAGCATATCTTGTGAAGAATTTCTAAAAGTTCTTGAAATTCAAGAAGAATGAAAAATTTGTTGAGAAAGGAAAATTCCCAAGTCTTGAAAAGGAGAAAAAGGACTTTAAGAAGAAAGATGGGAAGGAGTCTCAATCCTTTCAAGGAATCACATGTTTTGAGTGCAATGGACATGGACATATCAAGAAAGAATGTCCCAATTATTTGAAAATGAAGGGTAAGGCTTATGCCACAACTCTTAGTGATTCGGATTCATCCAACTCCGATTCTGAGGAAAGCTATGATGGAGAAGGGAATTACTCCGCTTTTATGACTATTACTCATGTTGAATCTTCGGAGGACTTGAATTTGCTTGTGTAAGAACTTCGAGAGTATGGTGATGAGGAATCAATGGGAATTGTTGAAGAATCAGATGGTGAAAAAGATGAGAATACTAAAGGTCTTCAAGAGAACTCAACTCGCTTCTTGAGAAATCTGGATACACGTGTGGCCAAGGCAGCCGTGAAAAAGATGAAGAAAGCTGAAGAGGACTATAGAATTCTTCTAGTGCGACATAAGGAGGTCAAGTGTGAGATAGAGAAGCTAAATGGAGAACCGTCAGAAGCTTATGAGATTCCTTGAGCTTAAGGTGATTCAAGCAAATGCCAAGATAGAAAGAGTCTCTACAAAGAAGCTAGATGATGTAATCTCCTCACAAAAACACTTCTCAGAAAAATCAGGCTTGGGAAATACCGGAGAAAGTAGTTTTGCTGTCAAAATCTCCAAGGACATGAAGTTTGTAAAAGCAAAGGAATCGGTGATGGAAACTCCAGTTTTTGAGAAAGTGAAGCTAGAGAAAAAGAAGAATGTGGCTGATCAACTGGTGTTGAATAAGCCTCGTAACCACTCAGAGGTCAGACCAGAAGCTAGAAGGAAACCACTCCCAAGATCACAAAAAGGTCCAAGAATGAACCATTTTTGCCATCATTGTGGACTTCAAGGCCACATCAGACCAAACTATCATAAGTTAAGAGCATTAAATAATGCAAGTGATCCAAGGTCAAGAGGACTAAGGAATGACAAGAGGACATAGGGTGTTAAGCAATCAAGAGGTCGAGATGATGATTCCGGAATGATGGATGTGATGAAGATGATTGGTGCTTTCACCACTTGCTTGGAGAGATTCACAAGAAGATTTGAAAGTCCTAACTCTCGTACCCAATCCTATAGGAATATCACCCCAAACGCACGTGACATGTGGGTGAAAAAGGGTACTCATGTATAAGCATTACAACATGTCCATGCATTAATACTTCCTATGTTTTGTGACTATGCTTGGTTGTTTGTTCTGTGCTTGTTTTGAGTTAAAAACTGTTTGTTTGATTGTTTCTACTTTATATACTTTTTACATTGTTGTTTTTTATCAATCTTTTCTTACTTTTGTCTCAAAAATCTAAAAACACATAAAAAGTAGAAAATTCAAAATGTTTGATCAACTTTGATGAGTTTTGTCTTAAATTTGTTTTGGTCTGTACCTTCATGCAAATGGCTATGTGCATCTAAGAACATAGCTTGTTTCATATACACTCATATCATTATGGGAGAAGTCTTGAAATCTATGTGATTGTTGTAAATCGATCTTCAAACTTGTCATGAATGATTAGTCAATAGTTTTGTTGATCTTGAAACATGTATAGACTTGTGTCTATATATCTTCCTACTCTTTATTTTCTCTATTTTTGCTTTATGAGCTCTACAAATGTAAATCTCCAAACGAAAAGAGATAATGAGCTGCAAAAGCCTGTCGCACATACTAGTATTTGACTAGGAAAAAGGGAAAGCGACTTTTATGAAAATGTATGATGTCCAAAAAGCCAAAGGCTAACTCATCAAATTGAAATATCAAAAACCAATTTCAGGCATCGATCTCCAAAATGAGTTGTTATGTTTCAAAAAGATCAAATGAAATGTTGAATATGGAGCCAAATGAAAAGCTTCAATGATATGTTATCAAGTTTTTGTGAGAAGTCATATATGCATATTTCTATAATTGAGATGGGTCATATTATCTAGTGCTAATTGTGTATGCCTTGGTTGAATTGATCATTGAAGTTTCACATTCGACTAAGGACTATCTCATTGATGATATCCACACACATCATACATGTCTATGTTTATTGAATGTCTTATTCATTCGTGTGATTGTACTTGATAAAATGTGTTTCACATGCTCAACTTTCGTTGATCAAGATCAAAAAGATTTTTGAGTGTTTTTAGTTGTTTTTGGAAAGTCTTTTGTTTTAGTAAAAATGTTAAAAAAAATTTTCAAAAACTGATATGTCCTATTTTGGTGACTCAGTCGCGGGTCAGTCCAGTCACATGCCCTAGTCGCTATCTTTATACAGTAAGTTTTCGCATCTCACTGGCGAGTCAATGCCCCAGTCGCGAAAAATACTTAGAAAAATTTTTCAAATCTGGGTTTTAATGTTTCTCGCTACTTGATGTGGCAACTTTGTCGCGAGTGGAGGCTCAGTCGCGAGAATTACACGGAAAGTTTCATGACTCAGCTCGCGTTTATCTCGCGACTTGAACTTCCAGTCGCGAAAAACACTTAGAAAATTTTTCAAATTTTTCTTTCAAGTGTTCTAGCAGCTGGACCTGGCAACTTGTATGCGACTTGACTCAATCACGAAAATCATGTGTTTTGCACTTTTAAAGTCAGTTTTTAAACTTTTCAGTTTTTCCCTCGAATATTTGTGACTGTTCATTGCCTTGCCCGTGTTCTTCTCTCTCAAACTCACCGTGTTCTTCATAAAATCATCACTATTCTTCATCATTTCATCTTCAATCTTCAAGAAAAAGGTATGGGTTTTATTATTTTCTTCACATTACTCATGGGTACAGCCTTTATTTCTTGGATTTGTGTGTTAGTGTTTGGTTTTTGTGTTCTATATGATTCGGCCATATTTTGGGTCATTTTGTTGAATTTGTTTGAATGGGTTTTGTTGGTTTCTCAAATCTAATGCTTGATATGCTTTCTCTCATGCTTGTTTCTCTTTATTGAGTACTTGTGCAGATTTGACCTTAGTTGTGCATATCATACCCATTGTGAAATGTCTTCTTGACATGTGCTTGAGTTTTTGAGGTTTTGGTGAGTTGGTATGGCTATGTGCTATGTCTGGCTAAACAAAATTGCCTATTGTACATCTACATTTGTGTCTAGCCTTGTGACCTAGGATTGTTTCTGTCATGATTGTGTACAATGTCACTTTGAAGCTTGAATTTATTACTGGTGATATATCCATACTGTGTTCTACTATAGTATGTTATATCTTGATATGATACTTCCTAAATAATATGTGGTCAGAATCACTGGTACGACTTTCTGTCTCTTATAGTACTAGTAATTTGTTACTGATGTTTTATTGTTCCATCTATTGTGCTCTGTTTTTGTGGATGTTGCTGTCATGGTCTTGCAGATGACTCCAACAAAGAAGAAATCTACTGCCAAAAGAAGTGATAGAAGAATGAAGATGGACAATACAAAGTTCAGATCTCCTCAACACTTTGAGAGATACACCCAGTATTACATGAAAGCACCCATCATTCAATAGAGGTTTGTAGACTTGGTGGATCTGAAGGACACTTTCATTCCAAGCTGTTTTGAGGGAAGAAATTGGGAGGAACTATTAAGTGACCTGCCTGGGGTATGTGAACCTCTAATCAGGGAATTTTATGCTAATTTTGTATTGAGAGAGCATAAGATCAACTGCCAGATAAGGGGAAAGGAATTCACCATAGATGTAGATGACATCGATGAAGTGTTGGGTTTTGACGGCTTAGATGACCATGATTTCATGCACTATAAGGATAGGATGTTGTCCTTAGAAACTGTTCAGTCACATATTGGTGGAGTTCGAGAAGGAAGATGTCTCAACACCAATGCTTTCCCAGCAAATATGAGATGCCTCACTGTGATAATGATGTTCAACCTATATCCAGTGAAGAAGCTGACCACAATCAACAATGCTAGAGCCATCTTCCTCATGGAGCTCAAGTAGAAGACCTACGTAGATATCAGTGCTCACATATTCTATACCATTGTTGATGAGACAAGAACAACATCCAGGGCCAAGTTGATTTTCCCCAGTCTTCTTATGAGGATTTTTAGACAGAAAGGTATAGAAATCCCTTAAGATATCAGCCTCTTGACTACTCCCTCAGCTATTAACAAGCTAACAATCACAAGGATAAGAGTTCGTCTTCCAGGTGATGAAGAAGAAGGTGATCAGGAAGAAGGTGAAGCCATGGAGACTAAGACAGAGGCTGTAGGTCAACCCTCAAGCTCAAAAGGACGTGGAAAGAGAAGCAGAGCATCATCCTCATCAGATGTACCTCCAGATGCATTCTAGATCATCCTTGAAAGGATTGATGGGATCAGAGAAATACAGAATGAACAATCTGATAGGCTGGCTACACTCCAAGATCAATAAACATTCTTTCCGCAAAGCTTGACAGCTTCACCACACAGTAGTGACCTTTGGCCATTCCGGTCAAAAAGGGGGAGATTGGTATCATGGAGAAATTATTTTTATGGAGGATAGCTCTTGAGGGGGAGCACATGTTGAGGGGGAGCATACATAAAAACTTTGACTCAGCAGTTTACTTTATATGTTTATATTCATATGTCTTTATATTATTATGGTTTTTGCTAAATACATTTGGTTTAAACAGTGTTTTGTTTTTAATCTGATTGGTACATTATGGTTTTTGCTAAATACTTTATTACCGTTGTATTTCAAACAAGTTTCCTTCTATTTTAATAAAAACAAACGGAACTACCGATCTTCTCCCTCCTCTTCCTTTTTTTTTTTTTCCACTTCTTTTTAGTTCTATAAATTTGTTATTATTGCTTTTTCCCTTTGTTTCCTTCCTTTTTTTTCAAAAAATAATAGAAAAATGATTTTTGGTGGTTTAATATAAAGAAAATCATTATTAAAAAAATATATATATATTTCTAACAAAGATTAACATGAGGTGTTAATTAAATAATATTAAAATTCAGAAAACTAAATTTAACGAAAGTAAAGTTAAAGGACTAAATTTAACTTTAGGTAATTTAGCAAATAATAACACTGTAAGGTTGAAATTTATCAATCATTTCGTTGGCTTTATTCCGTGCCAATTTGCTTGTATTTCAGCACTTAAAAACCATGTATTTAGGTGAGAATCATATAAGGGTAGCGTGTGAAAGAATGTGAAGAAAAGTTCAAGTATGTGCAGCAGAACAAAGACTCGCAACTGGATCTCGCTAGTGACTTGCGACTGGATCTCGCTAGTGTCTCACAACCGGCATGCTGCCAGATGTTGCACACGAGTGAAACGTACAGAGAAGAACTCGCGACTGGATCTCACAGGTAGCTTTCGACTGGCAAGCCACCCGAAGCTGAACCGTCATGCCAATTGTCGCACTACAGGACAAAAATTCCAGTCTAGCCGTTCAGTTAGTTCGCGGCTTGAACTCGCAACTCAGTTAAGCCGCTAGGCCAAGCCGCCAGCCAACTCTATTTTGGAAAAACTAACTCTTCGCATTCCTTTCTCACTCTAGTATAAATACCCCTTATACCTACGAAATATAGAGAGCTTCTAGAGAGAATTTTGAAAGAGAAACCTTAAAGAAAAACAAGATTGACTCATCCACAATCTTCACCTTGTGACTCTTCAAATTCCTCTACTCTCACCCTCTCCATTATTAAATCCTTGAGAGGTTCATTACCAAAATCATTTTCTCACTTCACCCACATTTGTGAGAAGGTTGTTTGGTGCTTTGGGAAACAGTTAGGAAGGAATCAATTTCATATTGGTAGATGCTATGGACTAGTAGCGAAATCCGGTAAGCAAAAGAAGACAAAGGTTCAGCGTAACCTCGTTGGAGCAAGAAGCTTGAAGGGTTAGGTACACTGGGTAGATTAGGCTTGGAGGGTCTATTGCTGTCCTTGTATCCCAACTACATTCTTTAGTGGATTATTTGACCGCTTAGAGGGCAGCGGAGAGGTTTTATGCCGAGGGCTTCGGTTTCCTCTTCGATAACGCATCACTGTGTTGTCCTTGTGTTTGCATCTCTCTTCCCTTAATCTTTGTCATTTAATTTCTGTTATGGATGTGATTTTATTTGGCTTAGATTGTTTATCAATTCTGTTTTAAGCTTGTGTTCATTTTCTGCACATACATCGTTTGATTTAAAGCTAAAATTGGTAACTTGTAATTTAGGGGTCTAAACGTTCATAGTGTTTTATACGCTATTTGAACTTTCAAACACAACTTTTGTGCCTAATTTTGACATAAAATATATATGTTTAGTTATACACATATACATTGAAAATGAGTTAATTCAAAAAATTTCATTTTAAATTTTGTAACAGAAACTTACGGCACATTTGGTATACTGAATGGGGATTACGACATGATGAAAATAAAATATGTTTTAATAAAATAATTAAATATATTCATAAGTGTGGTTGTGAGTTGTGTAATACTACAATAAAACTTGGATCTATTTTCGGAAATATCTTATTCATATAATTATATTTTTCTAAAAGATAATTTTTTTTTTTAAATTTGAGAGTGAGATCAATATTTTTTGATGATTTTTTGTAATAATAATTGTTGTGTGTGTATATGAAAAGTTTGTTTATTTGAAAATATATTAATTTTAGAAATTATTACACCTACTAATAAATAACTATTACAGACTTTTAGAGAGAAATAATTATTCTTCATTTTAAAGAATAACTATTCATAAAGAATAACTATTCTCTCTAGCTAATAAAAATATAATTAAAGTTACCTAACTACTAAATAGCTAAACCATAGGAATAGTTATTATATTGTAATGGCTATTATAATTTATCAAACATATATGCTTTTAGTGAATGTATTAGAATGCATACTTGGCTAATTAGTCGGGTCATGTTAAAAAATAAAATGGTGCATTTAAAACGGTTTTTTATCCTATTACCCAAAAACTGTTTTTTGTGCAAGTTCAAATGGGTTATGGCCTTAGGGGAATAAAAGTGTTAGGTTCTAAAGATTAGGAACTAATGTATTTAGAACTTCAATTTGTATGTTGGCAAACCATGATCAAAACAATGTTGAGTCGTGTGTTAGACTTGCTCAAAGTATGGGTTTAATTGTAAAGTTGGAATCGAGTTTTTATGCAGAAGTACTGTTCACTTTCTGTATGACTCGATCGATCGAAAATTAGACTCGATCGATCGAAAATCGTGCAGAACATTTTTCTGCAGAAAATTCCAACTCAGCCCAAGCCCGTTTTAATGTATAGGGTTTTATGTTTGCCCTAGGTATAAAAGGGAAAACCCTAGCCACGTTTTTATAGTTCTGTTTTGCTGTGTTTGTGAATCTCTCTGTGAGATCTAGAGGTGTTTACCTTCACATACACTTAGGGTTTACAAACTTGAGATTTATGTCAAGAGTTGTGTAGATCGTTACAGTTGCAGAATCAAGAGAACACAAAGATATACAAGCAGGTGCGCTTGTGGATTTGTTGAAGAATTCCGGAAAGAAGGAGTCCGTGGATCTCGGAGCTATCATGGGGTCATGGTAGTAAGTTTCCTACACTCGGGTAGCAATAGGACGTTAGTGGTCTAAGTCTATTGTGTAAACTTCGATTCTTTCATAGTGGATTCAGTTTACCTTGAGGATAGCTAGGTCAAATCCTCCCCAGGTTTTTACCGGTGTGGTTTCCTGGGTCATCAGATCTTTGTGTTGTTTATTTTTCCGCTGCTTTGTTATTTTTGCTTAATTGTGTTAACCTAGTTTTAATTAAATTACCTAAGTTAATTACTTGGCTAATTCACTAGGTTAATCTGTTGGGTTTAAGGGGTCTAAACGAACTGACAAAAAGAAAAATAAACATAAAAATAAAAAAGTACTTACATTCCATCTCGATGGATCAAAGTTTTGTGGGCTATTATAAATTTTAGAATCCATATGGACAGCTCCATGCCAAACCAGAACTTTCCATCCTTTAGGTACGATGTAGGCTAGAAACAAATAACTTGATTGTGGTGAGACAAAAATACACCATAAACAAGTGAAAAACAAATAGTCTAGAAATATTGGGCATGAGTAATTAGTAATTACCATTGATGCTAACATCGACTTTCGCCTCTCGAAATAGTGAAAGATAGTTGTCATGCGCAACATCTCATCAATTACCTATATCATAAAAGATAAAAGTATGCGGCTTGTTACATGTAAATTGAATAATGAGTCAAACTTTTCAGCATAAGGGGTTAGATATTGATACATTTGGAGTCCGCCTTTGTTTCATGGAGTATTTGATATCAGAGATTTTGATTTGTAATTTTTTTTTTTCCAGCAGCATTTGATATGAGTTGTTTTACATATAGAAGATTCTTCTCGCTACCATTTTCAATGGTGATCGAGTACCATCATTCTTGTTTTTTTTGGGTCCATTCTTGTTCTTTAAGAATTTTAAATTTTTTTTTTTTAAGTTTTAATAATGATAGTGCCTTAGCTAGCGCAAGAGTTAGAGTAAATGAATTTAAGGATTTTCAAGAGCATTATCATAGCCTCCGCTCCTCTACTGGAGAATCATGATTTAAATCCTCCGTCTCCATAGTTAAATTATTCATGGAAAGAAAATAATAAGAATTTGAGGATTACATTAAAAGTTGTTGCTATTATCATTATCATAATATATGAGTGGAAATCAATTCTTGTATAGATTTAAAAAAACAAATTAATAATTCAATAGTTACAAGTTACATCAGAGGAGAGAAAATTTGAAACTTGGTTGTCTTGAACACATTAAAAATGCTAACTAATTAAGCTACAATCCTACTACTTTTTGTAAGGTACGGAATAGTCCAAAGACCTAAAACTACAATATGACCTAGCTAGGCCAAGTAAGAAATATTGATCAACAGGTTTCATGGGAAAAGAGCATTGAAAGAATAATGGTAAATTGAGAAACTCCATACCTTAGCAAGATATTCCATTTGTTTAATTTTCTTAAGGCTCAATCCTTTCTGGTTAGATGGTCTTCTCTTTATGATATCTTCTTGCTCATCCTGAAAAATGGATTATTTAATATAGTTAATACCAATGAGCATCCACATGGATGTGGATCTAAATCCAGGATTTATATTTTTAAATAATACAACTTAAGGCGGAAAGAACATTTTAGTCCCTACATTTTCAGGCTATTCCCATTTTAGTTCCTATATTTTATTTTTACCACTTTTAGTCCCTATTCTGAAAAATGCTTCCCGTTTTGGTCTCTACCATTACATCAAAAACGGAGAAAGCTGACGTGGGCAGCGGCAGGAATAAATAATACTAAATTAATGTCCATGTGGCCTAAATTAATAATAAAAAATATTTTTTGGCATTTAAAAATTCCACGTCAGCATCTAAATTAAAAAAATTAATTTATTAATTTTAACTAAATAAAAAAAAAACTAAAAACAAAATTAAAAACTAAAAATCATATGAATTGAGATCTAAGTGTGTCTTGAATAAGAATACAAATCCAGATCCAAGAACTCAAACCCAAAAATTAAAAAAAAAAAAAAAAAAAACATTTTGAAGCCTAGCCAGTCACTCACCCTCAGGCTCATCACCTTCCATCTCTTGGTTCTTCTCTCCCCCTCCATATTTTGTTGGCACAACTCCTCATCGGTTCCACCATCGTCGTCGCAACCAGTTCTTAGGTTCGATTTCTCAGTTTGCAGCGTTAATCGAGTCCACCAATCTCATCGCTGATCTGGTTTTGTCTCCTTAATATGGGTTTTGGGATTGTTTGTGGATGCCAATCTTAGTTTCTGCCACCGGGTTTCTATGTCGATCTGGGTTCTACCATTGGGTTTTAGTCGCATAGTTTGTTTTGCTAAAAACTGTGAAAGACCACCTAAGTTTGCTGGGTTTCAATCTTGCTGGGTTTTTACCAATATCGAGTTTTTTTTTTTTTTTTTTTTTTTTTTTTTGGGTAGCTAATTTGAGTTTGGGTGAGTTTGTAGAGAAATTAAATTTTGGGTTTAAGAATTTCTGCTTTGATTCACGAGAAAAACCACTGGATCCGAATCAGATTTCTCACATTTGGACATGACCGAGAAGGACCTTCTTAGAAGGTTGGATTTTCAGCAATTGGGATTTTTGGATTGGGTAGCATGGGTAAAACCACACTAGTGTAAAAGAAATTTAACAACCAAAGAGCGCAAATTGAGGCATTTCTAATACTGGTGTGGATTTTCAATAGGAAGATAAAAGATCTACTAGGTAAGATTATGAGTTGCATCTTCGATGAGTTTGGTCACATAGATGTGTTGCCCAATAATTTTGACAACTTGAAGTTTCTGAAAAATCTTAAAAAAGTTTTATTTTAATATTTACAGAGTACTTCATATTATTGGATCTGCCACGATCAACCCGAAGGTCCTCTTAGATTCAATCTCTCTCTCTCTCTCTCTCTCTCTCTCTCTCTCTCTCTCTCTCTCTAACTCAAATTATTTTCAAAAATTTCAATTTTTTTTAAATTTCTTGTTGGTAGTGGCTGATTCTAGAAGCTTCAACAATAGTGTAGCTAAGCAACAGGTTAGTTTGGCAAAAAAAAAATTTTTTTAATTTCTGGGTTTGTGGGTTTGTGTTATTGTTGTTCTTGTTCAAGACATACTTAGATCTCAATTCATATGATTTTTAGTTTTTAATTCAGTTTTTAATTTTTTTATTTAGTTAAAGTTAATAAATTAAATTTTTTAATTTAGATGCTGACGTGGCATTTTTAAATGCCAAAAAACATTTTTTTATTATTAATTTAGGCCACATGTTAATTTAGTATTATTAATTCCTGCCATTTGCCACGTCAGCTTTCTCTGTTTCTGATGTAACGACAGGGACCAAAACGAGAAGTGTTTTTCAGGATAAGGACTAAAAGCGGTAAAAATAAAATGTAGAGACTAAAATGGGAATAGCCTAAAAATGTAGGGACTAAAATGTGCTTTCCGCCTTCAAAATATTTGAGGTAAAACTCTATAAGTTTAAACTAATAAATGATAGTGTTGTTAGCATATTTATACCTCCCAAAATATAAATAATTCTATCGGCTTTTGAAGTTTGGGTCCGGTTAATGCCTTTAGGACATACATTAATCATCCATTTTTTGAAATATTTTATGAAGAATTGAAAAAGCTGTCAAAAAAATTTAATTTTCCATTTTTTTTAAAAAAGTTCCCTAAAATAGTTTCTATTATGTGCTCTTAAGACACACATTAGTAAAATATTTGAAGTTTAAGCCAAAATGCAGCCATTTTAATTAGACTGCATACCTACCTTAGCTTTTTTGAGTGCCTTAGGATGTTCTGTTAGATGTACCATTGCCCACAACGTAGCAATTGCTGAGCTATCGAAACCGACTGACAGGAAAATGAGTATCAAATCTGCGATGTCTTGTTACTGGTGTGTTTTATCATTTCTATACGACTCATGTGCACATTCTTAGGAGGAGAAATTCTACCTTGTGCACATTCGTAGGGGGAGAAAGCCATAGGAGAGATGCATATACCAAGAAGGAGAAGATAGTCTTTTATGAGGCAACTTGGTTTTATTTTGTTTTACTTTATGCTTGTTTTCTTGTTGTTTTATGGTGCTTTGAGTTATATTTAGTATCTATGCTTTGTTGTTTTCATTACATCGTGTTTATGTGTTGGACATGCATTTATTCTTATGCTATTGTGCTTTATTAGTTGCATGTTTAGATGATCATTTGCTTTACTATATGATCATTGTAGTCATTTCCATATGACTATTTTGGTGTATGATCAAGTTGCTCTCATGTTTCACATCATGCTTACTTGATCGCAATTTACTTGTTACATTATACTTGACCTTTATGCAAGTGTTTCAGGTTACAAGTATACATGTTCCAAGTTCATCACAGCTTCTAGATTTAGGTGTGAGTGAGTTTTGTCATTGTTCCCAAACTTATGTTTAAGTTTACAGTCTGTTATAGGGTGTTTTGTCACGGAATAGCCAAAATGAGAAATTGTAAAGTTGTGATTTGCAACCATGTTTTATGTTGGCTTTATTCCATGACAAAAAGTGTTGTAATTACTTTAATTTTGTTCCTTGTATTTTGTGGGATTTTATTGTATTGAGTTTAGTATTAAGTTGGTGAATACTTAAGCTTAAATGAAGATCAGTGTATTTCGCGACTAGCTCGCGAGAAGTTCACGAGAAGGGTTCCCGCGAAAGAGCCACATGAGAAGCACATGACTAGAAGCTGAAGAATCGTGCCAGGCTGTCAGTTTCATGAGTGTTTTGTGGGTAAGGCCTTCCCGCGAGATAGTCACAAAACATTCTGCCTAGAGGATTTTTAAATGTGACTTTCTTACCTTTCACTCATACTATATATACCCTCATTACCTACAAAAGTATGAGGAGGTTCTTCAGAAAGAAAAACCCTAGATAGGTTTTTTACAACACACACACCCCTCTTTTAGAGAGAGAGCTACTCATCCTTAGTAAGAAATCATTCTAGCCTCTTCTCCTACCCAAACACAACCCACACCTATTCAGAGTGTAGAGAGTGTTTTGGAGCTTAGGAAGCTTTTAGAATTTGCCAAAAGAAGCCGGTGAGGCTTGGCGGATGCAATCGGGCGTATTGCGGGATCCGAAAAGCTAGACAAAACATGGTTCTGAGAAGTCTTGTTGGAGTAGGAGCTTTGAGGGCTTAGGTACATTAGGTAGATTAGGCTTGGAGGGTCTCTTGCTATTCGTGTATCGCTACTTATTGTCTGGTAGATCGATTTACTACTTGGAGGGCGGCGAAGAGGTTTTTTGCCGAGTACTTCAATTTTCTCTTCGATAACACATCGGCGTGTTATCTTGTGTTTGCATCTTTCTTCCCTTACTCTTGTGCTTTACTTTTATTGTTTGTTATTCATGTTTATGCACTAGAGTAGTATCAGTTGATTGTGTTTCTTTTACTCCTGTTTCCGTACTTAGATAAGTTAGAGTAAAAGTAATCTAGATGTAATTTTAAAATTGGGGTCTAAACAGTTTTTGTGTTTTTAACACATTTTCGAGCTTTCATTGTCTACAGAATAGAATCGTTAACATAGCCCATGAAAATGTGAGTCATTATCTTGTATGTAGCCCTCTTTATCTTTGTGTAGAACTCGAATGGCTGCTTCATGCTAGCCCATTCATCCAAGGAATTAATGACAATGTCCTCTGTATGTTGAATATACAATGTTAGTGCCTCGTAGCCATTGATGGGAAACGGCAAAATTTGCCAAATAGTATATTTTTAGAAAATTTTTAGGAAAGTAGCACACAACAAAAGTTATTTAGTTAGCTAGACTGTTTTTAGAATTTTGAGTTGGAAGTTGAGTTTGACAAACTCGACTTCTAAGCAGAACCAAGCAGGATGCATCAATATTGCTTAGAAGTCGAGTTTGCTAAACTCGACTTCCAAAAATAGTCTAACTAATTAAAAAACTTTAAAAATATACTACTCACCCAAATTTTTTCTAAAATAGCCCTATTAAGCAAATTTTGCCAATGGGAAACCCAATAAGCCAGCGCAAACACCTATGCTCTACATTGGAAACTGTGTGTAGGGATGTTCTTCATGATAAAAGAGTAGCGGATTTGAGATAACCATTTGTAAAGTGCTCATCATTTGTCAACACACGTCCGCAAATTTCTGGAGTACAAACGTTGATGATTGGGCTCCCAAACATGTGGGCTTTATAGATACCAGCCTTGCCATATCTGTATCTCCAAGGGAAACATGTCACTTTAAGATTCTTTGGAACAAATGGTAGTAAATGTTATTTAGGAGAAATAGATGTTCTGTAGGAGGTATTTTCTCTGTTCAGTTTGTTAAAATATGATTATTTTATGGGGAAAAAAAACATATACTTTATTTATTTTTTTAAAATACCTAGTTACAGGTTATTGATTTAGTCGGATCAAAGTAACAATTAAGACAAAAAGATTTGGATTCAATTTTTTAATTTAAATCGACTTTTTTTAAATTGCATGAATGAAGTATAAAAGTATATTTTTGTGATTAAATTTACTAATAGTACTTGCTTTTAGGATGATAAAGTGTAAGATATAATATTTGAAAATTTTTTTAAGAAGAATAATATTTTAAATCTAACACAAAGATTGTAAAAATTTTCTGTCACATTTGATCCGTTATATTCCGCTCGGTCCTACACGAGTTTTCTCCGCTCAAAGTATTTGAGGATATAACCTCTTCTAAATCTTATATTTATGAGAAATGAGTTTCAGGCTTTCAGCAAGGAACTTGATGAGTCCGCGAAAACCATAAAACTCATATTTTTGACACACAGTGTTGGAATTCATCTCTTCTAGAGATGAGACTCAAAAGATGCTATTTTTTAAAATAAATTCAAACTCTGTTATTTTGTTAAATATAGTTTTTAAAAGGTATTATTTAGTAAAAATGGCCTAAGTTTTCAAGACACAACATGCACCGAAGGTTTATAGAGAGAGAGAGAGAGTGACCGACCTGGAGACGAGGTTGTAGATGAAAGAGTTAGGGTGAGCAGATCTCAAAAGTTTTGAAAAGAGACAACATGTTACCAAGGAAGGCCATCCCATATCACCTGGAGGAAGACGACATGTCCCCCCCCCCCCCCCCCCCCCCCCAATGGCAACATAATACCACTCATTCATTCTCTTGAGAAACCAAAATATAAAGACATAGGAACCCAATAAAGCAGCAACAATGAACCACAAGAAATCCAACTCCATGTTGAATTTCCCCTCTTTGTCAGTCACGAGATACATTCAAATTAAATGGTAATGGTTCGTTTTTTTATAGTTTGAATTTGCCCCTTCCCATGTACATAATTTTGCTTTTATGTATATAATACAGTTTAGTGCAGATAATGACAATGGTGATGATTCTTTTTTTGGTTAATATTTTGCAGGTTTCTTGATTTCAACGATGGACGTGACTGGTGATGATTCATTTGTTTGTACTTTATGTAGGTTTCTTGATTCTGTCGGGAAAGTTCACTTGGTGTATAAAACACTAGTGAATGTTTAGACCCCCAATTTCAAAATAACCAACACTAACTTGTACTCAAACAAAAGATGTGCGGAATGATAAGTACAAGCAATACCCAAATAAACAAACCACTCTAAACCATAATTAATCACAACACAACAACAATTAAAGGTAAAGAGTAAGGGTTAGAGCGATGCAAACACAAAGATAACACTGACACGTGTTATCGAAGAGGAAACCGAAGAACTCGGTGAAAAACCTCTCCGCCGCCCTCCAAGCGGTAAAATGATCCACTAAAGAATAAAGTTGAGATACATGAATAGCAATAGACCCTCCAAGCCTAATCTTCCGAATGCAACAAAACCCTCCAAGCTTCTTGCTCCAACAAGGTTAAGTCTAACCATGTCTTCTTTAGCTTTTCGGATCCCTCAATAAGCCCATTGCATCAACCAAATAAATTGGTCATCTCTGAATTGCTTCCCAAGCACCAAATTACCACTTCACTGATGTGGGTATGTTGAGATAAGGATTTGGCTAATAAACCTTTCAAGGGTATGTCAATGGAGAGGGTGAGAGTAGAGGAATTTGGAAAATTAAATGTCTAAAATTTTGGTTGAGTCAATCTTGTTTTTCTAGGGTTTCTTTCTCAAAATTCTCTCTGGGAGCTCTCTACATTTCGTGGGTATATGGGTATTTATACTAGGGTACGTGAGGAATGTGAAAAGTCATTTTTATGCAAAACAAGGTGTTCTGGCGACTTACTCACTATTGGGATGAGTCGCGAGTTTGAGTCGTGAGATAACTGCCACGCAAGACTTTCCTTTTTCATCTTGTAGTGCTCCAGCTATCGTGACTGTTCAGCTTTATGCATGCTTCACACATGTGGCATTTTGGCGAGTCGCTAGTCGCAAGTCACTAGCGAGATCCAGTTGTGAGAATCCTCTTGAATGCTCACACACTTGAATTCTTCACATTCTCTCACACACAACCCTTACATGATTCTCACCTAAATACAAGGTATCCAATTGCTGAAATACAAGCAAATTTGGAACGAAATAAAGCTAATACATGGTTTGAATAAATTGAACCTTACACGTCAAACTAGGGCATTTTTAGTATATGGCAACTAGTATTGGTGAGATTTACTGACTAATATAAAATACTCCAAATTAGTATTAGGCCTTTTCATGGGTGAAGCCAGGTCGATTTGGACCTAACCCAAACTCGATCCACTAGAGCCATGTGGAGGGCGGAGGAACCCAAAATCAACCATCGAAAAAATCAGTCGAGTTGGTTTCGAGTGAGAGTGAGCGTCAGTCGATTCAGTCGATCATCGGAATAAATAAAAAAAGTCGTCGAAATCTGAAGAAAAACAAAAACAAAAAAAAAAACATAAGTTGCCGGAATCTGGAAAAGTCTTCAAAATCTGGAATTTTCGCTAAAAGTTGCTGGGATTTGGCTAAATCCCACCAAAATCTAGCCGAATCTAGTCAAGATCTCGTCAAATTTGGTAGAGATCTCGCCGGATTTGGCTTGTTTTTGTAGGATTTAGCTAGATTTTTTATATAGCTCCAGTAAGGTTTGGGTTGCTCAGGTTTTAGAGAAGCAAACCAGCCACTCGACCCGCCGATGTCAGTTCTTAAGAACAGAAACCTGCCACCAACCGACTGGACCATCAGTTCGAGCAAGAATCGGGTCGGCGTCGGGCAATTTTACCCTAATCTCCTTTATTTTGGCTATTCTTATTCTCATCCTCTTGCTATAAATTTACCATTCTCTCTCACATTATAAGCATATTTTTCATGAATTTTTTGGATTTTTAATTTTTTTTTTTTGGTGTATAGTCCTACTAGCTTCCCTTGCCTATGGTTTTTTTTTTCTTCACTAGGGTGTCATCATGGGCATCTCAGGGTGTCTCATATAACATCCACAAGAACCACTTGTCAAATCTGAACATTCATTCGTTAACCTAGCCCACACTGTCATGTCTATGAGAACCTTGTACCGCACTATGCTAGATTTTGGAATACTAGTCACAATCACAGGTTTGGTTGAGTTGAGGCTTGAAATGTTCTTGAGCGAAAACATTCCTTCTAACTGGAATGAACAACACCAAAAACATTCCTTCTAATGGTAGAGATTAGAATTTCGACCGATCGAAGCTGTTGCTCGACCGATCGAAATTGCGATTAAAATTTTTGGTTTGATTCTGTCTGACTCGATTGGTATTTGATCGATACTCGATCGATCGAAACTGAAAAATTTTCAGTTTTTAGAGTTTTGACCAAATTTTTTTATGCATTATTTATGTTTAGGATTCACATGAGTTGCATTGTTTTCTGTATCCATCTTGCAGTTTTGCAGTCATATCTCTCATTGTTTTCACACGTACCATGCATACACTTTGCTAAATTGGGTACTCAATTTGATTTAAAAATTGATTGATTAATTTTTTAGTCCTTTGTACATTTTGGTATATGCTATTTTTTATGTGTGAATTGCAGAAAATATTTTTCTTAAGAGATATGATGGATAATCAATGTGCAAATATTTTCTCTACTCATGCAACTGTTTATGGGTCACATAATGTCAAGTTTGCATTTATTGAAAGAGAGAATATTTTTTTTTTATGTGTATCCTCAACTCTTTTTTTTAGGTTTGTGTGCTTTTATTTATCCCTACCTCCTAAATTTTTCCCAAAACTGTTTTTCCCAAACTTGTTTTGTTTTTCCTATTTTTATAGGGGGAGAAAAGTTTTTTTTGACTTTGTTGTTCATAGGGGGAGTTGTTGCTCTTCATAGGGGGAGTTCTCTCTATTTTCTATAGAGCTAAACTGTTTTATGTTCCCTTGGTTTTTTTTTTTTTTCTATACTCTTATGTTTACTGTGACTCTACTCTTTGTTTGAGTTTACTTTGTCAATACGTGACAAAAAGAGGGAGAAATAGATGAAATGTTGGGAATCCTGTTTGTCTTGTTTAGGGGGAGATAAATTTGTTTTTAAATAGGGGGAGAATATAAAAAATTTTTGATGTATCTAACTTAGGGGGAGAGTTAGAATTTATTTTTGTTTTTATATTCTGTTTCATATTATTGTTTAATGTCTTTCTTTCCACATATGCGGTGATGTGTTTGTTGAGTGTTTCAGGAAAGACAGGTGCATTCTAATCAAGACCTTCTATCTCTTCTTGGCAACTTCTAGGTTATGAGTCTTAGATTAGGATTTGTGATGTAATTGGGTATTTTATTGTATTGGGTTGTTCTTGTATTTTAACATTTCATTTTGTATGAAAGTTTTGTCACGAATTGCCAAAGGGGGAGATTGTTAGGTTCTAAAAGTTTAGAACAATTGGCAAATCGTGAGCACACAAGAACATACAAGCTGCAGAAAGAAGATTTCAGAATTTGCCTAATTCGACCGATCGAAAAACAGGCTCGATCGATCGAAAGTCGTATCTGCAGAATTTTAAGTTGGCCCAAACAGCAGCTCAAGCTCATTAAGGATTAGGGTTTCAGATCTACTTCTCCCACTATATAAAGGAAACCCTAAGCACATTTTTCACAAGGCTTTTTAGAGAGAGAAGAATATGCCTCTTTTGTATTTAGGGTTTTGTTCCTAAAACCTCTCTTATAATTTCTACCGGTGTTATTCCTTGAAGAATCTCAAGATCCGGTATTGCTGAAGTTGCTGCCTTCTCTAGTTATCAAAGGTGCTGATGATTTAAACCTTCAAGGGTGGTCTTGGAGTCACAAACAGGAGAGTTTGTGTTGCTAAACTTTTGAGTGAGATCTCAAAGTCACAAGCGTGGATGTTTGTGTTTTGCAAAGATTAAGGAAAGAAGGGGTCTGTGGTCTCGGAGCTATCATAGGGTCGTGGTAGTAAGTTTCCTACAAACAAGTAGCAATAGGATGTTAGTGGTCTAAGTCGCTATTGTGTAAACTTCAATTCTTTCATAGTGGATTTGCTATTTTACCTTGAGGATAGCTAGGTTAAATCCTCCCCAGGTTTTTTACCGGTTTGATTTTCCTAGGTCATCAGATCTTTGTGTTCTTTATTTTCCGCTGCTTTATTGTTTATGACTATTTGTGTTTAACCTAGATCTGAATAATAAACCTAAGTATCCACTTGGTTAATTAATTAGGTTAAACAATCTAGTTTTACAAGGGTCTAAATTTCTAACAAAATTGGTTAAAAGTTAATAACTAGGATCTAAATTTCCAACAGCCCAAGATCTACTAAGTAAATATCTGATATGTGATTCAATGCATGTCTACAAAACACACACTCAAACAATCTAATTTAATCAAATCCACACAATTTCGAGTATTACAAATATAATACCAAGAAAGTTGTAGTTGAATTGAATTGTTTGTTTTTCGTTAAGGGGAGAATTATACTTGTTAGTTTTAGACCCCTGAACAAATATGTTTAACCAATTTAAGGCCAAGTAGTTACTTAAATGAATTATGAATGCCCTTAAGTTAAACAATTTATCATACATATCATGCACAACAGAAAAGTAAATAACATAAGATATAACAACCTAGGAAACTTTATGATGAAACAACTTGTTCCAAAGGAAAAACTTAGGGAGACTTGGCCTAATTAATCCTAAGGTAATAGTTTCACTATAAGCTGGAGATTTACAATCAAGAATAACAATTCATAGTAAATCTTACTTCAGTTACCAAACTGGGCACTCAATCCTACAAATTTCCTTTATAATGAACTGCTACAACGTGATCCTCCATTAATCCATGCACTTCAAAATCCCTTTAACGCTTTATATGCCTAGTACATTTGATCGCTGAAGGTTAGCAACTTGATTCGACTGGTTCAATGAGTATGTGTGTGATCTTTGGTAGATGCTTGAAAGAATAGAAGGTACAGAACCTCTTAGATCTCAAAGGACCAGCTCCCAAGTCTTTGAAAACATGCATTAGGGTTTCAATTAAATACTTAATGTAGTTGGACTGACCCTAATCACTTACTGGGCTTTATGGGCTGAAATGCAAATTCTGGAAATCAACTTTCAATCGGTCAAACTTTATTTTTCGATCTGTCGAGACTGTCAAATCATAATTCCTTGAATCTGACTTAGCAACATCTTGAGTATTGTCTAATCAAACCTATAGATACTATGATCTATATCTATACAAGTTTTTGTTCACGAGTTTGCCAATAAACCTACACACACATATATATAACCTAACAATAGTTTGAATTTCTCATCAGTAAATGTTGTAAGTTACAACTATCGAAATATTATTTATAACAAATTTATAATCCAACAAGAAAGAATTTTCCTTCAAAGTCACGCTGTTAGGTTCTAAAGATTAGGAACTAATGTATTTAGAACTTCAATTTATATGTTGGCAAACCATGATCAAAACAATGTTTAGTCTTGTGTTAGACTTGCTCAAAGTATGGGTCTTAATGTAAAGTTGGAATCGAGTTTTTATGCAGAATTACCTTTAACTTTCTGTATGACTCGATCGATCGAAAATTAGACTCGATCGATCGAAAATCGTGCAGAACATTTTTCTGCAGAAAATTCCAACTCAGCCCAAGCCTGTTTTAATGTATAGGGTTTTATGTTTTGCCCTAAGTATATAAGAGAAAACCCTAGCCACGTTTTTAGTGTTCTGTTTTGCTGTGTTTGTGAATCTCTCTGTGAGATCTAGAGGTGCTTACCTTCACATACACTTAAGGTTTACAAACTTGAGATTTATGTCAAGAGTTGTGTAGATCAATACAGTTGCAGAATCAATAGAGCACAAAGATATACAAGCAGGTGCGCTTGTGGATTTGCTGAAGAATTCCGGAAAGAAGGAGTCCGTGGATCTCGGAGCTATCATGGGGTCATGGTAGTAAGTTTCCTACACTTGGGTAGCAACAAGATGTTAGTGGTCTAAGTCTTGTCGTGTAAACTTCAATTCTTTCATAGTGGATTCAGTTTACCTTGAGGATAGCTAGGTCAAATCCTCCCCAGGTTTTTACCGGTGTGGTTTCCTGGGTCATCAGATCTTTGTGTTATTTATTTTTCGCTGCTTTGTTATTTTTGCTTATCTGTGTTAACCTAGTTTTAATTAAATTACCTAAGTTAATCACTTGGCTAATTCATTAGGTTAATCTGTTGGGTTTAAGGGGTCTAAACGAACTGACAAGTGGTATCAGAGCAGGTAACTCTTTTGTGTTAGATCTTTTGATCTAAGAGTTGATCCTTGATCCTTGTTATTATGGATAATTTTAAGTGTCTTAGTGTTTTTGATTGTGATGATTTGAATAAAAAGGACACTGTTGTTTCTGTTGATTTTATTGATGCCTTTGAAACTCTTCGTAGGGAATTATCTAAGTCTTTGAAAATTGCTAAGAAATTTAAGGAAGAGTTAAAATTGGCTAATCTTGAAAAAGAGGAATTGATTGTTAGATTAGATGAATCTAATAAAAAGAATGAATTTTTGAGAAATCAAATTTCCTCTCAAGATGAGAAGATGAAAAGCTTGGAACAAGAGTTAGTTGAATCTAAAGCTAAAATTGAAAATTTGACTAGAACCAAGCCTGCTGATGATAACAGAAGTGTTTCTGTTTCTCTTAAGCCTAAAACTGAGAAAGTTTATATCCCTCCTTTCAAGAGGAATAATAAAGAAAAGGCTTATTTTGCTAGGTTAGACAAAGGTAAAAGTTCTGATGTAGACGCTGAAGTTTCTAAACCTATGTCTAAACCTACTGCTAGTGTGCATAAGAAATCTGTTTTTGTGCCTACTTGTCACCTTTGTGGTGTTGTTGGTCATATTAGGCCAAATTGTTCTTTGTTGAGACAAAAACCAAAATCTGAGACTAGATTTGCTATTAGGAATACTGATGTTCCTAAGTTTGTTCCTGTTTGTCACTTTTGTGGTGTCTCCGGTCACATTCGTCCTAATTGTCATAAATTGAAATTTAAGCATTCTGTGTTTCAATCTAGGATATGTGATGATATTTCTCCTGCCATGAGTTCAAATAAATTGTTTCATATGCTTTTGAAAAATTTAAGCTTGTTGGCTTGTGAAAGGAAATTGCAGGATTTCAGTCTTTCTCAGAAGATTGGTGTAATCCCTCAAACACACTCTGCTTCACATGGATTTTCACCTACAAAGCCGAAGACTCGTGCTATATGGGTGAGAAAAGATTCTCTAAGGTGAGTGTTGTTGACTTGTCCCTGATTTAATTCTTTCAATTGTTTGTGGACATGTTTTATTTTTGTTTTTGGTTGTTTTGTTTTTTTTTAGGTTGGTTTTTTTTTAAAAAAAAAAAAATCCAAAAACATTGAAAAATTTCAAAAAGACAAAAATATTTTATTTTGTGTCTAGTTTTAATTTTTCTTGAGGATTACATGAATTATGATATATCTCTCTTGATTTAGAACATGCTTGATGTTGTGGAGAAACATAAAAAGTATGTGTTATATAGGTGCTAAGCTATTTATGATTTTGTGTGAGTATGTACTAGTTTGTACATGTACTCAAGGGTTAATTAAGAAATTGATATTTCTTGCTTGTGTACCCTCTATAGCTTAGTTAAGCACTGTCATGCATTGCATTTTTTTTAATCATTTAGCATAAAGTGTGCTTTTTGTTTGTGGTCATAAAATTTTTTAAACCAAATTTTTTATGTGTTTTGTATTATATATCTTGGATTTATAGTTGAGGTTGGCCATATTATTTTTACATAACATGTTTATGTACTTTGTGTAGCTTAGATGAGCTTATTTATTGCACTTTACTAGCTGAAGTCTTTGTAGTGCTTGTTGTGTGGGAAGATGTTTATAGTTTTTGATCACTTTGTCTTGATCTTGAAGTCACATGCCTTTGATTGTTGGACTTGAACTTATTGAGAAAGGCATAAATAACCATCTCACCACTGTTTACTAGCCAATCATAAACACCTTAGTGCATATCATAAGATTTTGTGCTCGAGAAAGTGTAGCACATGCACAAAAAGAACATAAGGTGTAGCCTCTTTTAAAATGCTAAAATTGGTGTGTACATTATTAGGCTATAATAATATCACAATTCAAATAAAATTGGTGTGTACATTATCCCGGCTATATTATTAAGTTTCTAATCAATTAAATTGGATATTAATTTTGAGACAAATCAAGAAACTTACATGATTGCAAGCTTTTATTCTAGGAGATGTGAGAGTTATATGATGTAACTCTTTAGGTGATAGTCTCTTTCAAATTCTATGTGATGAATTTTGTAGACTTTGTGATTGATTACTATTCACATATCACCTCACATGTATCTCAAGCTTTTGCTAGTTGCACACACTACACAAGTTACTCTTTGCTAAACTTTGTACATGTTATTGTGTGTGATTTTGTGTTGGCCATCCGAGATTATATTTCCTTGATTTTGATGCAAAATTTGAGTTTTAAGGACAAATTGGTTGATAAACTTGTTCTTGAAAGATCTGGGTTGAATTCAAGTGTTTTTGAAAAACTTTTAGTCTCATACTCATGCATTTCATTCATGAAATATTGTGCTTTGAGGAGTTACTGCATTAAATTGCTCTGTTTTTCAAAAATTTGAGTTTTCCAGATTTTCGATCAATCGAATCTATCTCTCGACCGATCGAAATTGCGATAAAAATTTTGGTTTGATTCTGTCTGACTCGATTGGTATTCGATCGATGCTCGATCGATCGAAACTGAAAAATTTTCAATTTTTAGAGTTTTGACCAATATTTTTTTTCATGCATCATTTATGGTTAGGATTCACATGAGTTGCATTTTTTTTGTATCCATCTTGCAATTTTGCAGTCATATCTCTCATTGTTTTCACACATAATATGCATACACTTTGCTAAATTGGGTACTCAACTTGATTTAAAAATTGATTGATTAATTTTTGGAGTCCTTTGTACATTTTAGTATATGCTATTTTTCTTGATGTGTGAACTACAGAAAATATTTTTCTTCAGAGAAATGATGGATAATCAATGTGCAAATATTTTCTCTACTCATGCAACTATTTATGGGTCACATAGTGTCCAGTTTGCATTTATTGAAAGAGAGAATATTTTTCTTCATGTGTATCCTCAACTCAATTTTTTTTTTGGTTTGTGTGTTTTTTATTTATCCCCACCTCCTAAATTTTCCCCAAAACTGTTTTTCCCAAACCTTGTTTTGTTTTTTCTATTTTTTATAGGGGGAGAAAAGTTTTTTTTAACCTTTGTTGTTCATAGGGGGAGTTGTCTCTATTTTGTATAAAGTTGAATTTTTTGTTCCCTTCATTCTCTATTTCCTCCTGTTCTCTATTGAGTTGTTACTCTTTGTTTGAGTTATATTTGTCAATACGTGACAAAAAGGGGGAGTTGAATTGTGGAAATATGTGTGGAAGAAAACAAGAATGTTCTGTTTAGGGGGAGTTGAAATTATTATTGATGTATCTAACTTAGGGGGAGAGTTAGTTTGCATATTTGTTGTTTTACTGTTTTTTTTCCTTTACACACATGCGTTTATGTGTTTGTTAAGTGTTACAGGAATATACAGGTTGCTTTCAGTCAAGCTGCTGTCTATTTTGCAACTGTTAGATAGTAGTTTAGGTTGAATTGTTAAGTGGCTATTTATTGTAATGGGCTATTTCAAATTGTAACTTTGAGCTTTTTGTTAAGTTTGTGTTTTGTCACGGATTGCCAAAGGGGGAGTTTGTTAGGTTCTAAAGATTAGGAACTAATGTATTTAGAACTTCAATTTATATGTTGGCAAACCATGATCAAAACAATGTTTAGTCTTGTGTTAGACTTGCTCAAAGTATGGGTCTTAATGTAAAGTTGGAATCGAGTTTTTATGCAGAATTACCTTTAACTTTCTGTATGACTCGATCGATCGAAAATTAGACTCGATCGATCGAAAATCGTGCAGAACGTTTTTCTGCAGAAAATTCCAACTCAGCCCAAGCCCGTTTTAATGTATAGGGTTTTATGTTTTGCCCTAAGTATATAAGGGAAAACCCTAGCCACGTTTTTAGTGTTCTGTTTTGCTGTGTTTGTGAATCTCTCTGTGAGATCTAGAGGTGCTTACCTTCACATACACTTAGGGTTTACAAACTTGAGATTTATGTCAAGAGTTGTGTAGATCAATACAGTTGCAGAATCAATAGAGCACAAAGATATACAAGCAGGTGCGCTTGTGGATTTGCTGAAGAATTCCGGAAAGAAGGAGTCCGTGGATCTCGGAGCTATCATGGGGTCATGGTAGTAAGTTTCCTACACTTGGGTAGCAACAAGATGTTAGTGGTCTAAGTCTTGTCGTATAAACTTCAATTCTTTCATAGTGGATTCAGTTTACCTTGAGGATAGCTAGGTCAAATCCTCCCCAGGTTTTTACCGGTGTGGTTTCCTGGGTCATCAGATATTTGTGTTATTTATTTTCCGCTGCTTTGTTATTTTTGCTTATCTGTGTTAACCTAGTTTTAATTAAATTACCTAAGTTAATCACTTGGCTAATTCATTAGGTTAATCTGTTGGGTTTAAGGGGTCTAAACGAACTGACACATGCAATCATCAAACAAGAAACTTAAATATTTTATATAAAAAATTTTATATAAAAAAAATATCTTTATATTGTGAGCCATCAATATATATATATATATATATATCAATACCATCATATACACAATTTCCTAGACTTTTCTCGTGGTCAACGTTTACGACCTGTTGATAGGGTTATGTTGTCCCCTTTTAGGACTAGAACCTCCTTTTCGTCCCTTTCCTAAGGATGGCTCCTTTGGAACCTAGGTGCACTCCCTTACTAAGGAGCTAACCTAGGTGCACTCCCTTACTAAGGAGTTTCCTTTTTGGATCCTCAATAGTATACTTGCTTGCTAAGAAGCAATCAAATGTGCACTATCCCCTTTTTTGGAACCATCCCTTGCTAAGGACTAGCTGCAGTATGATTATCTCTTACAGATTTAGCAGCTTCACTCACAGAGGGTTTGACAACCTCACTCATAGGGAGTTCAGTAGAAGGAACAAAGTTTTTGGAATGGGGTTCAGACACAAAGATGCTTTCCACAAAACCTAAGCTAGTTTTGTCAGAGGGAGACTTTTGAACACTTAGCATGTGATCAAGTTTGGAGCTTGCAGACCTATTAGTTTGTTCTCTAGCAACAGACAATTCAAGTTCCAAATTTTTAACTTTATCAAGTAAAAGCATGTTCTCAGTCTTTACATTCTTCAAAAGTTCATTAGCATCAAACAGTTTCACAAGAAAATTTTTCTTATCAAGTTCAAGAGTTGCAATTTTCTTTAAGCCAAGATCCACATTCATAGCATCCTTTGCAGCCACTTTGCAAAGTTTATTGTAGGCTTCTTGTAAATCTGCATTTTCAGAGAGTTCCCCATCAGAAGGGTTCTCCTCAACAGACGCGCTTTCATTAACCACAGCAGTAGCAGTGAAAGCAATGAAGTTTCCATCCTCATCACTACCAGATTCATTATCAGAAACTTCATCATCACTAAGGGTTACATCCATAGCCTTACCCTTAGACCTCAAGTATGTAGGACATTCAAATTTCATATGACCATACCCTTGACACCTAAAACATTGTTGCCCCATAGAATTATTAGAAGGTTGATTTACTTTCTCTTTAGGTTTTTCAGTGTTATTAACCTTAGTGGGATCGTTCCTCCTAAAATTTCTAGGTTCAGCAATGTTCTTACCTCTTGCCCTTCTGTTATTGTTTCTAAGAAAATTTCTAAAGTTCTTGACAAGTTAAGCAATCTCTGTAGCAGAGAGCTCATCATCAAATCCACTAGTATCAACATCATCAACAGACTTAAGAGCCATTGATTTGGATTTGCTAGTCTTAGGTAGGTCCAACTCATAGGACTGAAGAGATCCAACAAGTTCATCAACAGAAATGGAATCCACATCCTTACTTTCAGTGATGACAGTCACTTTGAGTCTAAAATCCTCAGCCAAAAATCTAGAATTTTCTTAACAATTTTAGGTTGATCATAGATTTCACCCAAATTATATGCTGAATTAACAATATCATTAAGTTTAGCATAGAACTCATCAAAAGATTCATTATCAGTCATTCTAATGCTTTCAAATCTAGTAGTCAATTGTTGCAACTTGTTAATTTTAACTGCCTTTGTGCCTTCATGCACAGTCTAAAGGATATTTCAAGCAGTATGAGCAATCTTAACATTAGAAGTTCTCTTAAATTTCTCCATAGAAACAGCATTAAAAATAGCATTCATTGCTTTGCTATTAAAAGCGGCTGCTTCTTTTTGAGAAGTTTACCACTCACTCACAGGAGTAGGGGGCTTCTCCTCTCTGTATTCAACAGAGTTCCAGACTCTTTCATCTATAGATTTCAGGAATGCTTTAATCCTTACTTTCCAATAAGCATGATTATTGTCATCAAAATGAGGTGGAATCACAACAGAGTGTCCATGTTCCATGACAACTAAGGTCAAGGATCAACTTTTAGATCAAAGGATCTACAACAAAAAGCTACCCACTCTGATACCACTTGTAAGAAATTTAGACCCCTTAAAATCCAAACAGAGTAACCTAGTTATTTAGCCAAGTGATTAACTTAGGTAAATTATGCAGTTCTAGGTTAAAACAAATATATCATATCATGCAAAGTGCAGAAAGTAAATAACACATGACATGATAACCCAAGAAAACCAATATTTAAAAGTTTTTGCTAGTTGAATCTAAACTTCGATCAATCGAAAGTCGCAAACCAATCGGATTTTTAGCCCATTAGCCCATCAAATGTTTAAGGTTTCAGACTTATTTCACTAAGTATTTAAGGGAAACTCTAAGACATGCTTTTGGAGACTTTATAATAGATCAATTTGAGATCTAAAGGTTTGTGCCTACTACTCTTTCAAAGTCATTGCCGGTGATCACTCACACACTCATTGGAATGGATTCAAGTTGCTACCTTCTAACTATCAAGTGTGTTAGATTTAGACCCTTGAAGAAACAATATTAACCTGTTTTAAAGCCAAGTTGTTCATTAGATTAATTATGCAAGCCTTATGCTAAACAATTAATTAAGCATATCATGCACAACGAAAAAATAAATAACAAAAGATATTAGTAAATTTAATCACAAAAATATACTTTTATACTTCATTCAAGCAATTTAAAAAAGTCAATTTAAATTAAAAAATTGAATCCAAATTTTTTATTCTTATTACTTTGATCCGACTATATCAATAACCTGTAACTAGGTATTTTTTAAAAAAAAAGTAATATGCTTTTTTTCGCATAAAAAAAAATCATATTTTAACAAAATGAATAGAAAAAAAAGGGGTTTGACTTACCTCTAGTACTTTAAAAAAAAATTCCTTTTTTTTTAATGAGATTGCTACATCACGCACTAACTAATGAAATGGGGATTGAAACCCACTATCACTTGCCATTATGTATTTAAAACAAAAAGATATATCCAGTGAAAAAAATACTGGAGGTAAGCTAAATCAAAAATAAATACCCCCCACAAAACATCTATTTCCTAAATAAAAGTTACTACCATTTGTTCCAAAGAATTTGAAAGTGACATGTTTCCCTTGGAGATACAAATATGGCAAGACTGGTATCTATAAATCCCACATGTTTAGGAGCCCAAGCCCATATGAATGTTCGGGTTTGACAAGTGGTTCTTGTGGATGGTATATGAGAGGCCCATAATGACACCCTAGTGAATAAAAAAAAACTATAGGCAAGGGAAGCTAGGAGGACTATACACCAAAAAAAATTAAAAATCCAAAAAATTCATAAAAAATATGTATAGAATGTGAGAGAGAATGAAAAATTTATAGCAAAAGGTTGAGAATAAAAATAGCCAAAATAAAGAAAATTAGGGTAAAAGAAAAGGAAAAATTTTAAAGAAAGTGTAACAATTAGTTGACAAGAGGAAGATGAGTTAAAAATAAGAGAGTGAGGAGGTTGGAAATAGGTAAAAAAGTGGCACAATGAGAGTCTAATAGAATTATAATTGCTATGCTTCAAACTCCTTTCTTTTTTAAAGATTTTTTTTGGCTTATTTATATATATATATATATATATATATTAAATGTGAGTAAAATAAAGTAAGCAAAGTAGAACCAGCCAAGAAGGCGGTAGAGCAATATATATTCAAAGTAATTTAAAGAAATAATAAGGCGGTAGAACCAGCCAAGCAATATAACAAAATAATTATGAGGCGGTAGAACCAGCCAAGTAATATAACAAAGCAATTAGGAAGCGGTAGAACCAGCCAAGCAAAATATTAAACAGAAAGTATAATAAACACAGAGCTGAAAGTAGTTATTAATGAAACTAGACAACAACACTTACAGCAGTAGCCGTCACTGGATTACAATAGTTTAACAGTACAAGGTTTGGAGACTAGTTCTAGTTACAAGCTTGCAAACAAGGTAGTAGTAGGGAAATAGGATAGTAGTGGAAATCCTAGAGAGAAAATCTAAAGGAGAAGAGAGTCCTAAAGAGTGTTTCAGCTCTAAGGAAATTCTGTGTTCTAACTTAAGGGACAGCCCCCCTTAATTAGGCAAATTTTTCGGAGTGAACAGTAATCATGAACAGTAATAGTGAACAGTAACTTTTTCACTTTTTTTCATATTTCGTAGCAGAGTCTGAACCTTCATGTTTTATCAGTTTGTGCTGAGAGAAGTGATCAAATCATGAGGAATCCTCTTTATAAAAAGCAGCATCAATTGTGGGAAACAGGTAGCATCTTTGGTGGGAAACAAGCAGCACAATTATCAGGAAAATATTGTAGCATTTTGGCCATTATGTAGGTCAGAAAAATAAGAGAATCATGTGGGAAACAGGCAACTCAATTATCAGGAGAATACCACGTGGGAAACAGGCAGCGCAATTGTCGAGAAAAATATCATAGCATTTTGGCCATTGTGCAGGCCAGACAAATAGGGAATTTGAATCAGAATCAATCTTTCATGGAATCAAACCATTTTTGATAATAGTTGCTTTTGGAGGACCTTTCATTTTTCCCTGTGCAGGTGCTTTCCCCTTGTTCTTCCTCTCTGCCGAAGAAGTCATGAGATTCCACTAATTAGTGGTACAAGTATCTTTAATCCACTTATTAGCGGTATCTATATTAGCAGTTTTTTTTTCAGCAACATAGGTTTTTCCCTGCCAGGAAAGATCGAGAATATTAAAACAGATGGTAACATTAATTGCAAAAACTGAACAAATTATGATATCGAATGCAAGAACATTTGTGAAAGGTTTGGTAAAATTCATTAGCATTTCTTGAAAGGAAAAATCTTTGGCGAGAAAGAGCAATCGTTTCTTCATGTAGCCGAAAGCATTAGGAAATCTAGAGCAATTGTCAGTAATCAGAATATCCTAAAAATTGTCAATTTTTGAATGCATCAACTTACCAGAGAGTTGTTCAACAATTGTCTTGCATCTAACTTCTTGCTCAAGGAAGTTGAGATGATTAGTTTTAGCATGAATCAGAGTCAAAGCATTATCAGTATCAATTTCAAATTTTGAAGCAAATTTGAATTTTACTTTTTGCCCAAAAGGATCAGGTAATTCCGTCATGTTCAACAAGAAAGGGATACAAAATATTGATGAAAGGGAGACCAAGTATCACTTTATCAGTCATGTTTTTAACAAGAACAGAAGGAATTTTGAAACAGACACTATCATGGCAAACATGAGCATTATTCAATTCATATTTAATTTTCATTTGAATACCATTAGCAGAAACCAATCTTTCATTTGACTTTTCAAAATATTTTGAAAGAATTAATCCTTCTTAGATACAGTTCATATCCGTACCAGAATCAATCATAGCAATAACATTGAAATGATAATCATGAGAAACAACAATTTTAACTTTTGTAAACCATTTTGGAGGAAGCATTTTATTAACAAGATTAAGCTGGGAATCAGTGAGAACATCAGCAATACCTTTATCAGAAAGAAGAGCCTGTTGACTGGATTCATCTCCATCTTTAAGCTCATCTTGTTCATTATCAGACTGATATTTATCAAGATTTTTATCAATTCTTAACCAAAGCAATTCTTGTTTAAGATTGTTGTTATCACTTTTAATGCTTTTAAATTCATTCTTCAATTCAATTATCTCTTGTTTAACAACAGTGATCTCGTGTTGGAGTTCATTAACAGTTAACTCTTTGGATTTCTTTTTGTTGAATCTTTCCAAAGTTTCTTCAAAGTTTATTGTTGCTTTCAGTTTTTTATCATTTTCATTTCTTGTCAAATTTTCTTATCAAAGCTCCTGTTTATTTTGACTGTTATCTTGATATCACTCTTGCTTTGGATGATGTTAATGTTGTTAAAGCCTTGACATTGAATATTTTGACATCTAGTTATGACATGGAGGAAGGCAGTAAGCCTTTTGCTCTTATTTACCGCATTTATTACAGACTTTTGGGTTCTCAACAGAATCCTCATTCTGCTCACATAAGAGATCTTGCTGGTAAAACCATGTTAATTCAATGTTCAACTTTTGATGCTAAGATTCAAGTCCCAAAAATGATTCAATGGTAAGATATTAATCTTCCCAAAGAATGGTTGTTGGAACATGAATCTTCTCCTGCTAAACCTGTTTTTGATGAATTAAATCTTGCTCATATTCAAGAATACCTTGATTGAACTGTTAAAACAAGTTTTCATGATGATAGACCCTTGAGAATCAATGAAGGAAGACATTCCATTGCTAGATCTGAAAGTATTTCAAGAAGTGTTTCAAGAAGAGATCTTGATCTCAATGAGTATTTGAAAAAGAATTTTGAAAAACCTGATCTAAAGCTAAAAGGAGTTTCAAGTGGTAACTCCCAAGTTAGCACTGCTTTTTACTCTACTAAACCAGAATCTTCCTCTCCATATAGCAGAACTGCTAATGAAGAAGAAGAAGAAGATACCAGATCTGTCTCCATCTGGTTCTGATTTCCAAACTATTGAAAACCATGTTTTTCAAAGTCAATTAAGAGTTTTGAATGCTTTGAACAAAAGCTTTGAAATTGATATGGTTTCCTTGTTTAATGAATTTATTTCTGCTAAAAATAGAGATAAAAGAAAATATTACCAAAGTACTTTTGCTCAGTCTGAAAAAGATCATGTTAAAAGAAAATGGAAAGAAAAAATGAATCAATTGAAAAAACATATTTTGTTCTTTGATTTCCTTGAAAACTATTATGTTTCAAAAGATGAAGTTTCCCAAAATCATTTGAAGGTAATAAAGAAATCAAATTTTGTTAAAGAAGATAAAACTATTGTTAAGTCTAGCCATCCGCCCCTTGAGACAGTTCTCGTAAACTGTAAAGGGACTGATGTAAAGGCTTCCCCTTTCAAAATTGCTGATGCTAATACTTCTGTTTTTAGTATTATTGAACAAAAAAAATTTACTAATGAATCCTTGCATGTTATTGACCAACAGCTTGACCGCATTGAAGAAAAAATTGCTAAAAAAATGTTCCTCAAAAACTTGAAGTTGTTGAAAAATCTGCTGTTTCAAAACCTGAGAAACCTTTGATTGATTTACCCAGTCAAAGAGAAAAATTGAATTTTAAAACTTCTCAGGCAAAAACTCTTGAAATTGTTGAAAAAATGCTTTCTGATTTAAAGGTTAAAACTGAATGTACTTCCACAAGTGCTGCTCGAACAATTTCAAGAAATAAAAAAGAAAATGTTTTTGAAGAAAACACGGATTCTGATTCCTTGTCTTCTGTTTCAGCAAAAAATATTTTTGATGATGATTTACTAGAAATTAAAAGATTTGTTGGAAAGCCCAATCCTGTGTCTTTTACAAAAAACTGGTATTCAAAACCTACTCCTCCTGATATGCAGTTTGAAGAAGGATCTTTTCAAACTTAGTTTTCTGTTTCTGCTGATAAACTTTATGAATGGAATATTGATGGTTTATCTGAACAAGAAATAATTAATAAAATGGCTCAAATGTCTATGGTTGGAACTACTTACTTGAATAACCATACTCTTGGTCACTCTAAAATTGTTGAACTTCTTGTTACTGGTTTTTCTGGTACTCTTCGTGAATGGTGGGATTCATATCTCACAGAAGAATCCAGAGATTCTATTAAATTTGCTGTTAAAAAGAATGATGAAGGTTTCCCTATTTTTGATGAAAATCTTGGTCGAGGTATTCTTGATGGTGTTAATACTTTGATCTATACTATTCTCAAACATTTTGTTGGTACTCCATCCAATGTTTCATCTCGAATTTCTGATTACCTATACAATTTAAGATGTCCTACTATGTCTGATTACAGATGGCATCAAGAAGTTTTTCTTTCCAGAGTCATGCTCCGGAAAGATTGCTACAAGCCTTATTGAGAAGAAAAGTTTATTGACGGTCTGCCTCCTATCTTTGCTCATAAGGTAAAACAAGAGTTAATTGGTAAAAATGATTCCATTAATTATGATAATTTAACTTATGGTGATATTTTAAGCACTATTAAAAGACTTGGTATTAACATGTGTAATGATGAAAAATTGTTAAAATACCAATTAAAAAATAAGAGAAAAACTAAATATGAAATGGGTAATTTCTGTGAACAATATGGTTTGCCCCCAATTGCTCCTTCCAAGTAAAAAGGGAAAAAACATGATAAAGGTCACAAAAATTATAACCATAAAAAACATAAAAGATACAAAACCAACTTTGTTAAACCCAATGATTTTTATGCTAAAAGGAAAAATGTTTCTAAAAAATATGATAAACAAAATTCTGGTAAAGGTAAATGTTTCAACTGTGGAAAACCTGGTCATTTCAGTAAAGACTGTAAGCAAAAGCCTGGTAAGATGAAATATAGGCTTAATATGTTAAACATTAATGATAATGATCAAGAAGAACTATTCTGAATCCTTGAATCAAACGTCTCGTCTGATTCCTTGGAAGACGATTTTTCTTCTTCATCTGATTCTTGTTACCAATCTGATGATGATTCCTCTAGTTCACCCACTGTTAAACTTGGTTGTAGAGATTCATGTTGCAATATTATTAAAACTATTAATGTTCTCACCAAAAGTGAAGAAAATGAAAGCTTGTTTATCAAATTGATAAGTCAAATTAAAAATCTTGAATTGCAAAAAGAATATCTTGATAAGCTTAAGAAAATTTTGAAAAAAGATGAAAATGATAAAAAATTGAAAGCGACAATAAGTTTTGAAGAAATTTTGGAAAGATTTAACAAAAAGAAATCCAAAGAATTAACTGTTAATGAGCTCCAACATGAAATCACTGTTGTTAAACAAGAAATAATTGAGTTAAAAAATGAATTTAAAAGCATTAAAAGTGATAACAACAATCTTAAACAAGAATTGCTTCTGTTAAGAATTGATAAGAACCTTAATAAACATTAGTCTGATAATGAACAAGATAAGCTCAAAGATAGAGATGAATCCAGTCAACAGGCTCTTCTTTCTGATAAAGGTATTGCTAATGTTCTCACTGATTCCCAGCTTAATCTTGTTAACAAAATGCTTCCTCCAAAATGGTTTACAAAAGTTAAAGTTGTTGTTTCTCATGATTATCATTTCAATGTTATTGCTATGATTGATTCTGGTGCGGATATGAACTGTATCCAAGAAGGATTAATTCCTTCAAAATATTTTGAAAAGTCAACTGAAAGATTGGTTTCTGCTAATGGTACTCAAATGAAGATCATATATGAATTGAATAATGCTCACGTTTGCCATGATAATGTCTGTTTCAAGATTCTTTCTGTTCTTGTTAAAAACATGACTGATAAAGTGATACTTGGTCTCCCTTTCATCAATGCTTTGTATCCCTTTCTTGTTGAACATGATGAAATTACTACTGATCCTTTTGGACAGAAAGTAAAATTCAAATTTGCTTCAAAATTTGAGATTGATACTGATAATGCTTTGACTCTGATTCATGCTAAGACTAATCATCTCAATTTTCTTAAGCAAGAAGTTAGATTCAAGAAAATTGATGAACAGCTTTCTGATAAATTGTTACAATCAAAGATTAATAATTTTCAGAAAATGTTGATTGATGATGTTTGCTCTGATATTCCCAATGCATTTTGGCATAGGAAGAAACACATTGTTAACTTGCCCTATATTAAAGATTTTAATGAGAAAAATATTCCTACTAAAGCTCACCCCATTCAGATGAATGCTGAAATGGTTGAGTTTTGTAAAAAGGAAATCCAAGATTTGCTTGATAAAAAACTGATCAGAAATAGCAAGTCCCCTTGGTCTTGTGCTGCTTTCTATGTGCAAAAAAATGCTGAAACTGAGAGGAGAACCTCTCGTCTAGTGATCAATTACAAACCTTTGAACAAAGTCTTAGAATGGATTAGGTACCCTATTCCAAACAAGAACAACTTAGTTCATAGATTGAGTGATGCCGTAATATTTTCCAAGTTTGACATGAAATCTGGATTCTGGCAAGTTCAGATTAGTGAGAATGATAGGTATAAAACTGCTTTCACCACTCCCTTTGGTCACTACGAGTGGAATGTTATGCCTTTTGGTCTTAAGAATGCTCCTAGTGAGTTCCAAAACATTATGAATGATATTTTCAATCCCTTTAGCCATTTCACCATTATTTACATTGATGATGTTCTTGTTTACTCCAATTCTATTAATGAGCATTGGAAACATTTATATTCATTTCAGGATACTATTAAAAGAAATGGTCTTGTTGTCTCTGCTAAGAAAATCAAACTGTTTCAGACAAAAATCCGATTCCTTGGCTATGACATCTCTGAAGGACAAATTTGTCCTATTGATAGAGCCATCCAGTTTGCTGATAAATTCTCTGATGTTATCACTGATAAAACCCAACTCCAAAGGTTTTTTGGCTCTCTGAATTATGTTGCTAATTTCTACAAGGATATGAGGAAACAATGTAAACCCCTTTTTGATCGGTTACAAAATAATCCTCCACCCTGGTCTGATGTTCATACTTCCCTTGTTAGACAAATCAAATCCCATGTTAAGGCACTGCCTTGTCTTGGTATTTCCACTCCTAATGCTTTCAAAATCGTTGAAACTGATGCTTCTGACATTGATTATGGAGGCATTCTGAAACAGATAATTTCCCCAGACTCATCCAAACAAATTGTTCGTTTCTATTCTGGAGTCTGGAATGCTGCACAGTTAAATTATAATACTATTAAAAAGGAAATTTTATCTATAGTATTATGTATTTCAAAGTTTCAAAGTGATTTATTAAACCAAAAGTTCTTATTACGAATTAATTGCAAAAGTGCTAAGTATGTTATTGAAAAAGATGTTAAAAATATTGCTTCAAAAAATATTTTTGCCCAATGGCAAGCTATTTTAAGTGTTTTTGATTTTGATATTGAATATATAAAAGGATCTCAAAATGCCATCCCTGATTTCCTTACCCGTAAATTTCTGCAATGTCACAATGGCAAGTTGGCAATCAAAAAAACAAAAGCCCTGCCACTGATAATCCAATTGTTAAAAAGGAACTTGTTTCTCCATTGGAGATTGTTAACCGTTTCACTCCCTTAGGTACCATTCCTAAGCCTAATTACTCTTCTGTTTTGGTCTCATCCTATGACCCTTGTGCTTTAACCTCTGTTAACCAACCTGTTAAAACTGTTTTCCCCAAAGCTTCCTATACTTCCCAGTATGTTAAAAAACAATATTTCCAAAACCTGTTTTCCATTTAGTCAAATAGGGCCTCCATTACTGACCCCTTTAGACTTGCTACCAGCTATTTTCCCCCAAGGTTTTATTGGATTCCTGAACATAGTGAGAAAACTGTGAATTACTATGCTGATATCTTGAGCCATGAGAATTCAATTACTATTAAAGCCATCAAAGATAAGGTCAACACTAGTAAAGTTATTTATCACAGTGTTTTTCTAAATCATATTATTTCTGAAGAAATGTGAGGTCCCAACCTTGCCTCCACAAGGATGTCACCCAAATCCAATGTTCCATACTCCTACCATGATTGCATCACTGCTTGGTTCAGATTTATGCTTCATCAGAATAAAAACATGACTCATTCATGGTTTGTTAGATTGATTCTCCTATTTGTCTGGCCTGCACAATGGCCAATGCTACAATATTGGTTTTGATTCTCTTGTTTGTATGGCCTGCACAACGACCAAAGTGTTAAAGTAGATACCCCTGATGATTCCGCTACCTGTTTCCCACAATTGATGCTGCGTTTTATAAAGTAGATTCCTCATGATTTGGTCACTACTCTCAGCACAAAATGTTAACAAAGGAAGTTTCAGACTCTGCTACGAAATGTGACAAAAAGTGAAAAAGTTACTATTCATTGTTCACTGTTCACTGTTACTGTTCACGGTTACTGTTCACTCCGAAAAATTTGCCTATTTAAGGGGGGTTGTCCCTTAAGTTAAACACAGAATTTCCTTAGAGCTGAAACACTCTTTAGGACTCTCTTCTCCTTTAGATTTTCTCTCTAGGATTTCCAATACTATCCTATTTCCCTACTACTACCTTGTTTGCAAAGCTTGTAACTAGAACTAGTCTCCAAGCCTTGTACTATTAAACTATTGTAATCCAGTGACTACTACTGCTGTAAGTGTTGTTGTCTAGTTTCAATAATAACTACTTTCAACTCTGTGTTTATTATACTTTCTGTTTAATATTTTGCTTGGCTGGTTCTACCGCCTCCTAACTGCTTTGTTATATTACTTGGTTCTACCACCTCATAATTATTTTGTTATATTGCTTATAATTATTTTGTTATATTGCTTGGCTGGTTCTACTGCCTTATTATTTCTTTAAATTACTTTGATTATATATTGCTCTACCGCCTTCTTGGCTGGTTCTACTTTGCTTACTTTATTTTACTCACATTTAATATATATATATATAAGTCAAAAAAAAATCTTAAAAAAAAAAGGAGTTTGAAGCATAGCAATTGTAATTCTACTAGACTCTCATTGTGCCACTTTTTTACCTATTTCCAACCTCCTCACTCTCTTATTTTTAACTCATCTTCCTCTTGTCAACTAATTGTTACACTTTCTTTAAAATTTTTCCTTTTCTTTTACCCTAATTTTCTTTATTTTGGCTATTTTTATTCTCATCCTTTTGCTATAAATTTGTCAATCTCTCTCACATTCTATACATATTTTTTATGAATTTTTTGGATTTTTTTTTTTTTTTTTTTTTTTTTTTTTGGTGTATAGTCCTACTAGCTTCCCTTGCCTACGGTTTTTTTTATTCACTAGGGTGACATTATGGGCCTCTCATTTACCATCCACAAGAACCACTTGTCAAACCTGAACATTCATATGGGCTTGGGCTCCTAAACATATGGGCTTTATAGATACCAGTCTTGCCATATTTGTATCTCCAAGGGAAACATGTCACTTTCAAATTCTTTGGAACAAATGGTAGTAACTTTTATTTAGGAAATAGATGTTTTGTAGGGGGTATTTATTTTTGATTTAGCTTACCTCCAGTATTTTTTTCACTGGATATATCTTTCTGTTTGAAATACATAATGGCAAGTGATAGTGGGTTTCAATCCCCACATTTCATTAGTTAGTGTGTGATGTAGCAATCTCATTAAAACAAAAGGAATTTTTTTTTTCAAAGTACTAGAGGTAAGTCAAACCCCTTTTTTTTCTATTCATTTTGTTAAAATATGATTTTTTTTTTTTTAATGCGAAAAAAAGCATATTACTTTTTTTTTAAAATACCTAGTTACAAGTTATTGATATAGTCGGATCAAAGTAATAAGACTAAAAAATTTGGATTCAATTTTTTAATTTAAATTGACTTTTTTAAATTGCTTGAATGAGGTATAAAAGTATATTTTTGTGATTAAATTTACTAATATCTTTTGTTATTTATTTTTCCGTTGTGCATGATATGCTTAATTAATTGTTTAGCATAAGGCTTGCATAATTAATCTAATGAACAACTTGGCCTTAAAACAGGTTAATATTGTTTCTTCAAGGGTATAAATCTAACACACTTGATAGCTAGAAGGTAGCAACTTGAATCCATTCCAATGAGTGTGTGAGTGATCACCGGCAATGACTTTGAAAGAGTAGTAGGCGCAAACCTATAAATCTCCAATTGATCTGTTATAAAGTCTCCAAAAGCATGTCTTAGAGTTTCCCTTAAATACTTAGTGAAATAAGTCTGAAACCTTAAACATCTGATGGGCTAATAGGCTGAAAATCTGATTTTGGTTTGCAACTTTCGATTGATCGAAGTTTAGATTCAACTAGCAAAAACTTTTAAATATTGATATCCTTGAATCAACTTTTTTTTGTGTTCTTCTACACCAAATACCACCTGCTTGAGCATTATCTAATCAATCCTATAAACTCTATGGGCTATGTTTGTATGTTTAGACTCCTTAAAAACAAATTAGTTTAACCTAATCAATTAGCTAAGTATTTACTTAGGTTAATTATGAGATCTAGGTTAAACACATGCAAACATATTACTTGGTACAGAAAAGTAAAGAAAACAGTAATATGATGACCTAGAAAAATCAATGAAACCAACCGTTTCAAGGTAAAAACTTGGGGAGGATTTAACTTAGCTATCCTCAAAATAAACAAATTCACTATGATAGAATGGAAGATTACATAGATTTAAGCCCTAAATTTAAAGCTACCTCAAGTAAAAATTACTAACATGACCACGTGCAGCTTCGACTCCACAGACTCTTCTATCTTGGATTTGCTGAACACAAACTCCCCGTTTGTGACTTTGAGATCTCATTCAAAGGTTTAGATCGTTAGCAGTTGTTGATCTTGTAGCAGCAACTTTAGATCTACAGGTTCTAATGATATGAAAATGATTTCCAAGAGTAACTTTGAAAAGAGAAGGCACAATACCTTTTAAATCTCAAAGGTGCACCTCTAAAGTCTCCACAAAATGTATCCTAGGGTTTCCTTTAAATACTTTGAAATAGATTTGAAACCCTAATCACTTGATGGGCTTGATGGGTTGTTGGGCTTTAATTAAATTCTGCAGAACTCGTCTTTCGATCAGTCAAACTTGTTCTCTCGATTGGTCAAACCTGGCATGTTTCAAATTTCTAAACCAGCAACTTCTTTTTTCTTGTATTTTGACTTGCAGCACGTTAAGTATTGTCTAATTATACCTATGGAATTTAAGATCTATATATAGACATGTTTGTACTTACGGTTTGCCAATTGTTCTAAACTTTTAGAACCTAACAAGTTATATCTAAACAAATCTGTGTTCACGTGTTTTCCAACAGAACTATACAAGCATAGAGCCTAACACATTTTTTTTAAATTGTTAAATGTTATCTTACTGCATTATAAAGATAGTATATAAGAAAATAATTTTATTCTATTACATAGTATGGTTTGGATAATTTGGTGTTTATTACCATATCTTTTATTTTTACTCTTTTTCTTCTCATATTATTTCTCTCTCTCTCTCTCTCTCTCTCTCTCTCTCTCTCTCTCTCTCTCTCTCTTTATTTCTTGCAACTATACTTAAGGGGGACAAATCATTGTGTTTTATATAACTCTATTTTGGGTTACATTTTGGTGTTGTATTTTTAGTTCCCCATCATAAGTAGTATCTCTATCTCTTATAACTTTGGTTTGATTTTACTTTGAATTACTACTTAGTTATTTTGGAAGTGAGATTTAAATTTATATTAAAACATAATCTTAGCTATGCATTTGAATGTGTCTATCAATTATTTGAGTAATATCAAGTGTAATTTAGTTATGAGTTTTGAATTTCATGATAATCTCCTTTAAGATAATGAAAAATTGAATAATTTATTTGAAACTTAAAAATTTTAGTCGTACAGGATAAAATATTAGGAAAACATAACACATTATAATATAATTTTCAATAATATGAACCACCTCAAAATGAAATAATATCAATCAAAAACACCTAAAATAATAGTGTGATATATTGGTAGATATAGAAAGATGATAAATAATTTTAGATGTTGATTAATTTTTAGAGAGAAAAAATTACCATCAACAAATTTTAGGGAAAAAATATACATTATATCACAATTATAAAATAATTATCTATTCCCACATATTGCGTAGGTCTACGACTAGTGATAATAATTGTACAGTTAATGAATTGCGATAAAGCATTCATTTCTAATGTAGGTGAGAGTCTCTTTAAGCCTCCTTAACGAGTGCACAAGGACATTCATTATCATATTCCTAAAAAAAATCTTGCATTGACCATAATCTCACCTTAACTATTTGTAAAAAAAATGTTTTAAAATTTGTTGTATTTGTAACACTGTTGTGTGATTTATAGAAAGCACATATTGAACATATAGAACATGACTTCATGGATCAAATGGTAATTGACTGATTAGCATGAAATTTTACATATATGTTAAAATTATATAGAACATATAATTTAACAGTAGGATTTATAAAATATTAATTCATTAAAAAGTTACTAGATGGTGTAACAATACAGAGTTATCTCAAGTATAACTTGAATCTAACCCAATATATATAACATATATTTATTATTTAAAACAATTTATAATCCAACAATAAAGATATTTCCTTCAAAGTCACGCAATCATTAAACAAGAAACTTCAGCAAGTCTTGCAAATATGGTACAGGCGAATTTAAAATCTCAAGACATGCATAGTCACACAGAACGAATATATTTTCATGGTAGGCATGAAGCAAGGCGAAGCTTTACTTTACATTGAGCGAATATTCCAGCTAAATTTAGCTTAATGTGGTAAAGAATCACTTTCCTCTTCATGTATTGGTTTATGGGATCCTTATGACTTGGGCGGAGGCATAGGTCTTTAGGCATTGGTCCTTGTATGCAACTTAATGGGGATTTTGGATTAACTCGCTTCAATCTGCACTCATAATTGTAAATTACTTTTTTAAATAATTTGTGCATTTATAAAAGAGTAATTCAACAGTTACAAACTATTTTATAATACTTTTACATATTATTGATATGGCAAATTCTTATTGGTTCTCATCTAGATCCACTATACTAACATTACTTTTTTATTTACCAATAACCATTAATCATATCAATAGTTTGTAAAATAATTTGTAATTTTAACATTTTTCATTATAAAATCACCCCGGTAGAGGAAAAAAAAATTTAGATATTCATTAGTATCAAATAAGTACTACTATTGCCCAAAGATGGCGTACAATAACATTAACTTAAAATGAAGCAACCCACATTCCCTAACCTTACCATATTACACACACACACACACACACACACACACACACACACACACGTGTGTGTGTGAACTTATTGGCTTGTCAACATATTTTCTTGGAATTCTAAGGAATATATTTGGTTCCAAATATGTCTAAAGATTTGGACTCCAGCCACAAATAGGAAGATGGTGTGTGTCATGTCATGTGCAATAAACATGACTCACTTGGTTGGTTGAGTTAAGTGAGTCATAACAAGCACTAATGTCATTTTTCTATTGGTAATTAAAGCCAAACTTTGTCCACATTAGAATGGGACATATATATTGTACATGTGCATGGTGTGTTTCATTCTCTTACGTGTTAGGGTCATATCTTATTGTAATTGGCTAATCTTTTGAAAATATACACTTTACTTGTAATTTAGTAGATTTAAGATGGGTTTAATACTTCAAGAAACATATTGTTCAAATCAAGTATTAAGGACAAGAAGATTGATCCAAGAAACAAGTGAAAAAAAGTTGTTCATTAAGTCTCGACAGATAGCTCGATAGATGCTTGCTATCGAGACTTAATGTGAAGTTCGATAGATAACTTAATAGCAGCTCGATCTATCGAGAATTACGATTTTAGAATTTTCAGATTTGAAATTAGGCCCAGTCTTGTGTATTTGTTTAGGGTTTCTCTTTTCACAACCCTAGACATATATATAATACTTATTTTAAAGGCCGACATACATGGATACAGAGACCAAGAAACTTATTTTTTCTGTGTAAAGCTACTGCGTTTGTATACTATAGGGTTTTGAAACCAAGTGCTTCCAGATCTTCATTGTTGATGAAGTGAAAAATTTTACAGCCAACAACATCTGTTCAAGTTGCTAGAGTTAGTCTTGTACTTGGGATCCGTGTAAAGGGCTAGTCACAAATTGGAGGTTTGTGCATCAAAGGAAAGAAGACTACTACAAGATCAAGTCCAATTGGGCAGAAGAGTAAAGGTTAAATTGTAGGTTAGTATTTCGGGATATGCCAGTGTAGTTAGTAAGATTTCTTATACTTATAACCGCTTGATTGTTGATTAGTGGATTCTTGGGAGTGATGACCTTAAAATCACCTGGTGGGCTTCTTGCCTTGCAAGATTTTCTCTATTTGTCAGCAAATCACAGTGTCAATTTATTTTCTACTGCATTTAGTTTATTTGGTGATTTTTTGGTGCTTCTACAATTTGCATGTAATTTAACATAATTAATCAACTTGAATAATTGAATTAATTAACCAGAATCAAGAAATCTTAACCCAACATTACAAATAAAAAAAATAAAAAATAAAAAGAGTTTCCCATTTTTAAAAGGATTATGGGAACTCATTTATAATTAATGAGTATTGAGTAGGAAAACATTTATGTCAAGCTTGAGCTAACTTGCCTAATCAATTGATTTTCTACGAAATTCTGATAGAGCATATATACTGTGCATGGTGATCGTTTATTCGATAGATAAAGGAAAAAAAAATTGTTGCCCACGTAGTAAAGATTTGAGAAAACTTACTTATAGTTAAGGAGAAAATGATGTAAGAAAATGCTTATTACAAGTTTAGCCAGATCACTTCCAGGACAAGATCTGCTGCCCACACCAAAGGGGATGAAAGCCTTTCCTTTGGCTTTTAAATTCTATTTACGAGAAAAATAATATTTCAATTATTTCAATATATATAAGTAATTCTGTGTGCAAGGTGTGCTGTCGTTAATAGGTTTGCTAAGCTCGACAATGGCGGTTCTAGAAATTTTTGTCAGAATGGCCATTAAAAAATTTAAATAAACAAAATTTAATAAAAAGTAAAACTTGAATATATAGTCATCACAAAAAAAAAAAAAAAAAAAAAAAAAAAACAACAACAACAACAACAACAACAAGAAGTGCAAATACATAAAGTTTTAAAATTTCCTTCTACAAGTTTTTTTTTTTTTTTTTTGGGAAATCATTGCATGATATCTTCTTGATTATTAATGCTAGTATCTATATTTTTTCAATTTACACAACTAAATAATCATTAAACTATTGATCTTTTATTCAACTACCAACATCATGCCTATATAAGTAACAATAAATAAATAAAACACATTGTCCTTTTTTATGATCTGTTCCAACCAATTTTCATATTTTTTTTTAAACTAATCAAGATCAAATTAATGTAATGCTCTACTAATTTCTCTTTTAGGGAAATGATGCCCAAGAGGTTGACAATAACTTCTTTGTAAATATGCTCTTATTTTTTTATCTTGATTGCTAGGATAAAAAGATGAGACATTTTCTCATAAGCTAGAATCTGAAAGTATATTATTAAAGTTAATAAGAATTTGCTTAGAAGATAAATCTTGTAATACAGGTGATAGCAAAAGAATAAAGGGTAAATTATATATAAGTTCATTCAATATATTCAACTTAGCATTAAACCACTACATTAATCATGTTCAATAAAATATTGAGGCATTGGTTTAGCATATGAACAAATGTATCAATTAAAGCCAACAAATTCAAGTAAAGATTAAAGCAAACACTAACCAACAAGCTATTTGAGAATATACATTTTTTATATTTTTTTTAATAGGAATTTTAAAATATACCTTTTGAAAAAAATTTAAAATGTCACAATTAAACATTTGATTAGGGAAATTTTTGAAAAATTCTTTGTCCACAACATTTTTACAACAAATCTTAGGTGGCAATTTGTTATTGGTTTTAATTTACATATCACCGAAATTACTTATTTTTTTATAGGTAACAGTCAATAACAACTTACCACTTAAGATTTATTATGAAAATTTTATGAATATAGCATTTCTCGCAATTTTTTGGTTTAATTTGCAATGGACCAAAATTTTGGAGAGGTCAAATTTTATTTTTGATGGGCTCAAATTTTATTTTAGGATGTTCAAGGTTAATTTTAGGGTGGTAAAAAAAAAAAGTTTTTCCTAGGGTGATCAACAAACCGTTTTAATTTAAAATTCTTATTTTTTTTTTTTCTTTTAGGTTTATATTTTTTTTTTCAAGTCAAGGTGGTCCTATGACCATCCACACTTGGCACTGCCCCTGCTTGTCCCTCAATAACCTCCGAGGGAGCCTTGAGTATGTTGGGCAGAACCATGAGAGTTTGACGTAGCTCTAAAATTGCCCAACTTGTATTTGAGTTATTTTCTTGATGGAGACGAAAGAGGAGAGTACTATGGTAGTTTGAGTTATGAATAATTGGTGCTGTGACAGGTTTCAAGAGCTTGGTCTTAGGGGGATTTTCTGTTCTGTATGGAAGAATCACCAGTTTTGCTGATTCTATCAGTGGGCAATCCATGCCTATGCTCTGGATAAGAGGCGGTTGTCAGTTGTCACATTTGTTTATGGAGACCCAAATAGTTCTAAAGGGGGTTTGGGACTTAGGATGAGTTACTTGTTTACAGTTACCTTTGTGTGCCTTGTGAGTCTCTTGAATCGTGAGTGGTGAATTTAATTATTTAAATTTTATAATAGAGGCTTGGTGAACCGATTTGATCGATGTTTGACTTGGTCACCTGGGGTCAAAATTGAGTACGAGTAAAATAGGGTTGATCTTTTATTTAAAAAGTATAAAAAAAAAAATCTAGAAAAAAAAAATCAAAATAAAATGCACTTGCATCCCATCTCGATGGATTAAAGTTTTGTGGGTTATCATAAATTTCAGGATCCATATGAACAGCTCCATACCAAACCAAAACTTTCCAACCTTTAGGTATAATGTAGTCTGGAAAAAGAGAAGTTAATTGATATGAGACACAATTTAGCAAAAATTGATATGAGACACAATATAAACAAGTGAACAACAAATAGTCTAGAAATATTGGGTATGACTAATAACCATTGATGCTAACATCGGCCAGAAATATTGGGTATGACTAATAACCATTGATGCTAACATCGGCCTTCGCCTTTTGGAATAGTTAAAAGATATTTGTCATGCGCAACATCTCATCAATTACCTATATCATAAAAGATCAGGGGTATGTGGCTTCTTACATGCACATTGAGCACTGAATTAAATTTTTCCGCATAAGCGGTTAGTTACATATTGGTACATTTGGACTTCGGAGTCCCTTCTTATGTTTCATGGAGTCTTTGATATTAGAGATTTTGATTTGTACTTTTTTTGGGTATCAGCAGCATTTGATATGAAATAGTTTACATATAGATGACTATTTCTAGCTACCATTTATTTATGGTGAGTATCATTCTTGTTCCTTTTTTTATTTTTTGGATTAGATCATTATTAAGATACTATTTTAATGAAAATGCCTTAGCCAGCGTAATATTTATGGCCTGTTTGGAAGTTTAGAGCAGGAAGAGAGTAGAGGAGAGTAGAGGGAAGGAGAGTAGTGGAGAGGAGAGTAGAGAGGAATGGTTCTCCTCTACATTGTTTTGATGTTTTTAAAATTAGTAAGAGGGAAGGGGGTAATTAGCCTTTTAGAAAGGGTAATTTTGTTAATTTAGAAAGGGTAAATTAGGGATTCATTTGGTCAACAATTTATCAACTCTACTCTCCTTCCAAAACTCTCCAATTTGGAGGAATTAAAAATGAGGGGTTAGAGGTAGTTGAAACCCCTCCAAACCCCTCCCCCTCCTTCCTTAAAAAACTTTCAAACAAGGTAATTAAATTACTCTCCCTCTCTCTACTCTACTCCCCCTCCTTTTTTTAACTCCCAAACAAGCCATTAGAGCTGGAAAAGAGCAATGACAAAAGAATGGAAAATTGAGAAACTCCACACCTTGATGTGGTGGGCTTTTTTGTGCAACATTGGGCTGGATTACTTCTTCCTGTTGTACTAAACCCAAAATATTCTGAATCAGAAAGTTGGGACCGGTCCAATTGCAACTCACCTTGGTCCGGCTTGTGCGCAAGCCATGCCCTGTTTTGTTGTGATGTATATTGTATGGTTGTGACAGGCAAGCTTTCTTAAGATTATTACAGCAGACAAATATAACGTAAATGTCAAAGAGATTCGTTTACTATATGTAAACAATGAAACATTGCAAAGAGTACATAGCACAATGAAATGGCAACAAAGATGAATATAAAAGGAAAATAAATGCAAAAGGGATGAAAAGAAATAACGGTAAACTTGTAAAACTGTTGGTCTGCCGCGATATGTCAAAAGGGTTTAAGCCAAGAAGGAAACAACATTCTCTCAATGCGAATAATTTCTTCAGATGAGAGATTAATGACTTTGAGGGAGCTGTCCTAAATGACTCGTGCCCAAATCAGCGACAATAGAGAGCGTGGGTTTGAAAGGGAGAAAGGGAAAACAACCTATTTAGGTGCATGCCCGACATCTTGCTCTCTCGTTTTTTTCTTATCTCAATTTCTTTTCTAAATCTTTCTCCTTTCTCCCCTTTTTTTAGTTAGTGTCGTTCTTTCCTCTGTTTTTTTCTTGTGCACAGTGGATGTTCTTATATAGTGCCTGCCGTGATTTGGCTTTTACCTTTTTACCCTCGAACTGCCTTTGTCTGGTGTATGTCCTTGCCAACTATTACTGATTGGTAAGGTGCCTAGTCAGCGCCACTTATCTGCGCTGGCCGCGCCATACCACATCACCATGCGAGGACAAAACATTTTGTCTGTTTGCTTGCTGTGGCACTCTTACCTACCACGATAAGGTGCTCTCTCTCTCTTCTTCCCTCATGGCATGCACCGAACGGTTCCAACTCAGCTTTGCTATTTTCGGGTAGCATATCATCCGAGCAGGACACTTACCCGAAAGTAGCCTGAGCAGAATCCTTTAAATAGGTTCTTCCCTCTCCCCTCCGCCAGACCACGCCCCCCTTACCTCTGGCCCATGACCCACCTCTTTCCGTATTGGCTGGGAACAGGCTGGTGAGACCTGGGCCTTGTGCGTGCTCTGTTTTCATGCCCGTCCAAAATCTGCCCACCGCTTATGCGTTTGCCATGGCCTGAGCATCTGTCTGCTTGTCCTGCCGTTTGCCTCTAACTTCTTGTGATGTGGGCTATTTCTCTAATTTCTTTATTAACTTGTTGTTTGGAGTCTGGGCTTTTGCCCGTTTGTGGGCTTTAGCTTACTTACATCCTTCTGTGTTCCAATCACTGCGACCTTGCTATTGCTGCCTGCCATTCATGCCATGGCGACATTAATTTAGGATCATTGGGTCTGCTATTTGTTTTCCTTTTTAATAGCTTAATAAGCCTACTGGGTCTTCTTGTCATGTCTGCCTGTGGGCTCTCGTGTCCCATTTACTTTCTTTTGGGCATCCTTGGCCCTTTCTAATTCCATGCTTTTCATGAGTCTTTACTAATTTATTGGGCTTCTTCGGCCCAACTACTCCATACTTTATCTTTAGAGCTCATAAGTTTTCTTATGGCCATGTGCTTACTTTACTTTGGGCCTGCCGTAACAAACGTGGCCCATTCTCACTTTTCTACATCCGTGGCCCATGGTTCGCCATTTCTCTCTTTTCGGGCCTTTTCAGGCCTATTTACTTCTTCAAGATCCATTTATTTGCTTTACAAACCTACAATCCATTATTCCTGCCACTTATGCTTAATGGGCTTTCTATCCACTTTCTAATTCTTTTCTGTTGATGTTGCTGGGCTTCTTCTTCTTACTAGAGTCCAAAAAATGAGCCTCAACACTTAGCAAGATATTCCATCTGTTTAATTTCCTTAAGGTTCAACCCTTTCTGGTTAGATGGTCTTCTCTTTATGATCTCTTCTTGCTCTTCCTGAAAATATGGATTATTTCATAGTAAATGATGATGCGTTTGGGTGCCACGAGGGGCCGCAGCCATCAGCAAGTTTATGTGGGAGGGGGAGCCAGGCCCCAAGCACTTTATCCTCTATGGGCAATGGAGGGGACTTTGGGAGTTACCACGAGGGGAGTTACCACGAGTCCCACATCGCTTGGGAGGCGCCCCCACATGTGGTTTATAAGCTTCTGGAGCGACCACATGTGTACCATCTCACACACATGTGTGTGAGATGGTACACATGATGGCCCCCGAGGCACCCAAACATCATGTGGGAGCGCCCTGTCAACCCCTCGCGGCTCTGAACAGGGATAAACCCCCGGTGCTCGTGGCTCCGCCGGCGGGATAAACCTTCTGAGGGTGATGCTTCGCCCTTCTCCTCAAAAGGCGCTTTTCTGATGATGCGTTTGGGTGCCACGAGGGGCCGCAGCCATCAGCAAGTTTATGTGGGAGGGGGAGCCAGGCCCCAAGCACTTTATCCTCTATGGGCAATGGAGGGGACTTTGGGAGTTACCACGAGGGGAGTTACCACGAGTCCCACATCGCTTGGGAGGCGCCCCCACATGTGGTTTATAAGCTTCTGGAGCGACCACATGTGTACCATCTCACACACATGTGCAGGTGATGGTACACATGTGGTCGCTCCAGAAGCTTATAAACCACATGTGGGGGCGCCTCCCAAGCGATGTGGGACTCAGTGGTAACTCCCCTCGTGGTAACTCCCAAAGTCCCCTCCATTGCCCATAGAGGATAAAGTGCTTGGGGCCTGGCTCCCCCTCCCACATAAACTTACTGGTGACTGCGGCCTAAGGGCACCCAAACGCATCATCAGAAAAGCGCCTTTTGAGGAGAAGGGCGAAGCATCACCCTCAGAAGGTTTATCCCGCCGGCGGAGCCACGAGCACCGGGGGTTTATCCCTGTTCAGAGCCGCGAGGGGTTGACAGGGCGCTCCCACATGATGTTTGGGTGCCTCGGGGGCCATCATGTGTACCATCTCACACACATGTGTGGGAGGGGGAGCCAGGCCCCAAGCACTTTATCCTCTATGGGCAATGGAGGGGACTTTGGGAGTTACCACGAGGGGAGTTACCACGAGTCCCACATCGCTTGGGAGGCGCCCCCACATGTGGTTTATAAGCTTCTGGAGCGACCACATGTGTACCATCTCACACACATGTGTGTGAGATGGTACACATGTGGTCGCTCCAGAAGCTTATAAACCACATGTGGGGGCGCCTCCCAAGCGATGTGGGACTCGTGGTAACTCCCCTCGTGGTAACTCCCAAAGTCCCCTCCATTGCCCATAGAGGATAAAGTGCTTGGGGCCTGGCTCCCCCTCCCACATAAACTTGCTGATGGCTGCGGCCCCTCGTGGCACCCAAACGCATCATCATTTCTGATGATGCGTTTGGGTGCCACGAGGGGCCGCAGCCATCAGCAAGTTTATGTGGGAGGGGGAGCCAGGCCCCAAGCACTTTATCCTCTATGGGCAATGGAGGGGACTTTGGGAGTTACCACGAGGGGAGTTACCACGAGTCCCACATCGCTTGGGAGGCGCCCCCACATGTGGTTTATAAGCTTCTGGAGCGACCACATGTGTACCATCACCTGCACATGTGTGTGAGATGGTACACATGTGGTCGCTCCAGAAGCTTATAAACCACATGTGGGGGCGCCTCCCAAGCGATGTGGGACTCGTGGTAACTCCCCTCGTGGTAACTCCCAAAGTCCCCTCCATTGCCCATAGAGGATAAAGTGCTTGGGGCCTGGCTCCCCCTCCCACATAAACTTGCTGATGGCTGCGGCCCCTCGTGGCACCCAAACGCATCATCAGTAAATATCAATGAGCATCCACACTTGCATGGGGATCTCAGTCTAGGAGCTGTAATTTCTGGTACAATATAAATATTTGGTGAAAACTCTGCAAGTCGAGGCTAATACTAGATAGTGTACGTAGTTAACATATTTATACCTTCCAACTATAAATAATTCTGTGTAGTTAACATATTTATACCTTTCCAACTATAAATAATTCTATTGACTTTTGAGGTTTAAGCCAAAGAGTGGTTATAAAACTCAAACTATTTTGCAACTTCTTTTCCATGATTCTGATATAGTAGAATGTGAACAGTTATTTATTATTTACACGTGAACTTACCATTTTTTTCTTCATCAGTCACACTACCACATTACATCCGTGACAAACCAGTTGTGAAAAAATTAATGATCATAGCTTTTTTCTAAGTGAAATGCATCCACTTTAATTAAATTGTACCCGTACCTTGGCTTTTCTGAGTGCCTCGGGATTTTCGGTTAGGTGTATTATTGCCCATAATATAGAAACTGCGGAGCTATCAAAACCTGCTGACAAGAAAAGGAGTATCAAATCTACAATATCCTCATCCTCCAATTTTCGACCATCCTCGTCTTTAGCTTCCGAAAGCAAATCCATCATATCTTTCCTTCCCTGGTGTTGTTCACTTTCAGTCATCTCCCTCTTTTTGTCCAAGATAGATTGAAGTACTTTCACCATCTTCTTCCGTGCCTAATGCATTAAAGCAATTACTAATCTTTAATTTGTTTAGGGTTAAAGATATTGGGCCTGGCTGAACCCAAATGACTATATCCACATAACAAAAATTAACTATATATATTCCTAAAGGTTGAGTTGTGACCCTTTATGTTGGAAAGTACATGTCATTAAAGACCAAATCAAGACATCAAATTCAAGGGAAAATTACGGGATTAATATATTGTTTAGAGAAAATCGTGTGATTGGGGCAATACATGCAATTCAAATTCAAATTATTATTAACTTTTGTATGCAATCCCATTATAAATAAGTATTCTATTGTAATTTATTTTATAGAAAAGTATATGAAAAAATGTAATTAATTATTTGAGCTCTTGTCTTGTGGATGTATGCCACGAGGCCAACCACAAAACTCTTATTGTGCTCTCTCTCTCTCTCTCTCTCTCTCTCTCTCTCTCTCTCTCTCTCTCTCTCTCTCTGCAATATTCTCTATTTCAATAAATTTTATCAAAGCATTTAGACTACAATAAATTTTATTAAAGTATATATTTTTTAGAGAGTTCTAACATATAACGTCCACTTCTAATTATAACTCTTTATTAAAACATTTAGGTTGTGGATATTGTATATTTGTTATTGTAACAAACATCACCTATATTACAATGTAAGTCACTTAAAAATACACTACTGATTTATAAGATTTATTCATAAAGCGTAATGCGTAGAAAGAATGCTTGTTTTTATGCTTATAATTTCTGCTATCCAACAGTTTCGTAAAGTAATGAAAGTGTACCTTGAATGCTTTTTGGAAAGCAAAGCCCGGGATATTAATGGCCATGGACATTAATCCCTTACGGTAATCAGCATACAAATTATGTGTTGTCCAGAGAGTAGAATCGTTAACAAAGCCCATGCAAATGTGTCATTATCTTGAAAGTAGCCTTCTTTATCTCTGTGTAGAACTCAAATGGTTGCTTCATGCTAGCCCATTCATCGAAGGAATCAATGACAATGTCCTCTGTAGGTTGGATATACATTGTTTGTGCCTCATGGCCATTGATGGGAGACGCAATTAGCCGACGTAGACGCTTGTGTTCTTCATTGGATACCGAGTGTAAGGATATTCTTCCTCCTAAAAGATTGGCGGATTTGGGATAACCAAGTGTGAAGTGCTCATCATTTGTCAACACACGTCGGCAAATTTCAGGCTTACATACGATGATGCTTGGGCACCCAAACATGTGGGTCTTGTAGATACCAGTATTGCCATATCTGTATTTCTAACTAAACATGTCACTTTGATCAAACGGTACTAAATTTAATTTATTGAGGAAAATTATTTAATTTACTTAGCACCCAGTTACAAAATATTGCTTTATTTGGATTGAATTAATAAAAGAAAAATATTCAAATTCAATTTTTAATTATAATTTCCTTTTTTAAATTACTAAATGAAGTATAAAATTTTGTTTTTTTTTTTTTTATGAATTCACTATAATGGTACTTGGTTTTAGGTCCTAGCTTGTTTGGGTAGCGTTTTGGGCGTTTGCACTTTTTTTTTTTTTTTAAGTTCAGCGCATAATGCACTGTTCATTGACCATGAATAGTGTATTTAGGCCAATAAATAGTACATAACACTGTAGCAAACAGTAAAAAAATTATTTTTTTATTTTTTTCAATTTTCAGTTTTCAGTAAAATAAGCGATATCCAAACACATACTAAGTGTAAGATATTGTTTTAAAACTATCACTTAGGGAAGTTTCCCTTCCCACTTGACCCGTCATGTCCCCCCCCTATCTTGCCCAAGTTTTCCCACCCAAAATAGGTAGGCGGTAGGATAGGGATAGATTTTGCTCACCCACCCCACCCCACTATGTATATATAAATAATTTAAATTTTTCTACACATTATTTATATATTAATTTTCGTATGCATTCTAATTTTATTACTATCTCCAAAAATTTGCCTTCTTTCTCTCTTATCATTCTCATGATTGTCCCTCCCCTTTCTCCTTCATCTAAATCTGACTAATGTCTAAGTCACCTCATTAACAATCCCCCTCCCCCCCCCCCCCCCCCTAACTTCTAACTTGCCTCACTCTATGTCCTACAGGTATTTTTCCTATAACGAATAGGTGGTGGGATACTCTTGATCCGAACCCACTTTGCCTTATTGCATAAATAATTCTCAAAATCTATAATGATTTCCAATAAATAATGCCTATAATCCATGAAGGCTTATGTTAATACTTTATATTTAAACTCTCCAATGAATTTAGGTATTAATAAATTTCAATTATTGTGACATCTAATTAAGAATGGAAAAAAGTCCTATTACATCCAATGCATATTGTCACTTAATATATTTCTATTAGAACCCTATTTTCTCAGGGGATCGGAGAGGGGAGGGGGAAATTTACATTGACTGAAATCGCAAAGGCAAGCATTTTTAGGAATATCTTTTTTATTCTACAACTAACATGTATCTTGTTAGTGAGAAACTACTCTATAAGAAACAAGTTCTAGTATGGAACTTGACGAGTCCACTGAAACCATAAAACTCATATTTTCAACATACAAGTTCAGTGTTCGAATAATAATAATTCTATTTAAATAACTTTCAAATATTATTACTTGGTCAAATATAATTTTTAAAAAGTATTATGTAGTAAAAATAGTCGAGGTCTTGAAGACAAATAACATAACCAAACGAAATTTTGAAGAGAGAGAGAGAGAGAGAGAGAAAGAGACAGACCTGGAGACGAGGTTGTAAATGAATGAGTTAGCGTCAGCAGATCTTATAGATTTGAAAAGAGGCAACATGTTACCAAGAAAAGGCCATCCCATATCACCTGGAGGAAGACGATATGTCGATTTCCCCACCATGCCAACATAATACCACTCATTCACTCTCCTGAGAAACCAAAATATAAAGACATAGCAACCCAATAAAGCTGAAACAATCAACCACAAGAAATCCAACTCCATGTTGAATTTTCCCTTTTCGTCAGTCACAAGATGCATTCAAATGGATAGTGGTGCGTTTTATATATATATATATATATATATATATATATATATATATAGTTTGTATTTGATGAATTATAGTTGCTGTATGTCTAATTCAAGGATTATTTATATCGATCCTGTCGATAGTTGACTCATTTTTAAAATTGGTATATTCATTAAAGAATTAAGTAGATACATTGGTGTTAATTAAAGCATGCACATGGTCAAAAATAGATCTATGATTTCAAACAAAATATCGTTGATAATGGTGATGTTCATTATTTTATAGGTTTCTTGATTTAAATGATGGTGGTGATGATTTATCTGTTCTCGTTAGTATTATGTATGTAAGTTTCTTGGATTCCGTTAACTAAGGCATTTTTACTTTTTAGTATATAGCGCCAAATATGGGTGAGATCCACTTATTAATATATAAAATCCAATTTAGTATATAAAATTACGTACTATACAAGAAAATTTCCTGGCAATCGATCGACACTAACCACGTGGTTCATTAATCACATAAATCTAAACTATCTAGTCATCACATCATATCAGGCCTCCAGCTCACATCCGGACCACCAATAAGTCCAATAACACAGTAAGCTTCATCATTCTTTTTTTACAACCGTTAAAGATGATTTTTTTTTCTTTTTCATACAACCGGTCAAAGATGATAGTTTATGATTGATATGCAATAAAGGTAATGCTAGTATAACATATAAATATTTACGGTTGATTCAAAACCCTTACTACCTAGGTTTTTTGATATGTTAGTATAACATATTAAGACATCATTTTACTCAAATGGCTTATTAAGTTTATGAGTTTAAGCCTAACTATGTTATATTAATCACCACCTCTTGTCATTCTTATTTGATGTGAGACTTCACTTACACATTATATCCAACAATCGTCCCCTCACATATGAGTCTCTGCCTCTTTGTGAGTTTCAACCAAGTCCTACAAACTCCCCCTTACCTATGGGTTTTTTTCTTTCACCTTAATTAATATGTCATCCATGGGCCTCTCATATACTATCTATAGGAACCACTTGGCAACCTCGCTCGCTCATCCATTAACCCAATCTGCATTTCCACATCCATGAGAACCTCGCACGACACTGTTATCGAGCTCCATTGACAATATTCCTTTGTTGGGTCTTTTTCCAAGGATTGTTTGTGTGGGCTTTATGAGCTTGTATACGCATTTCATTCCTGCTCCAACTATGAAATAGACCAATCCTCACTTTGGTTGTGAAGAGACCATGATAACTTTGTCACCGTTCCACACACCAGCATAGGCTTTAATACTACTTTTTGGATAGAAAACACCTTAGAAAGCTTTAAATTGAATAGTTAAAATAACATATAAAGACACTACTTGACTCAAAAATACTTAACAAGTGCTCTAGAACAATTGTTCCTAATGCAAGTGAGAGCCTCTTGAAACCTCCTTAATGAGTGTACAACAGCACTCATTAAAATATTCCTAAAAATAATGATACATTAAACAATCTTGTTGTATCTTTATAACAATCTTGTACAGTCCATAAATCTATCTATACTCCCGACAAACTAATCATAATTGGAGTTATTTATTATCAAAAGTAGGGGTTAAAAAAACAGCAGCTTACAAAAACCTTTGAATCACATAGTAAGCATAAATGAATATTAAGAAAAAAAAAAACACAATTTTGACATCAATTACCCTGTCAAAACAAATAGATAGTACATACGCACCCCTATCATGTAGCATGCATAAAAAAATCCACTTTCCATATAGCTACTCCCCCTCATTTAAATCTTTCTAGATAAACAATTCAACAGTCCTCCTTTTTGTCACAAATGACAAAAGTTAATCCTCAATGATTTGCAAGTGGGGGAGCTTGACTCTCGAGAGCATCCAAACGCGAATTAATGTAAGCCAAACGGGCAAATGATGGCATCATGATTTTGTAGAATGGTGTCCTGAATGTGTATAATTCGTATAATGGTGGCCTTAGAGCGGAGAATACGCTGAAAATTTTCCGTAACGTTGGAGCATTCACATACTCTTCTTTCTCGTTTCTTTATGGACCATGGTTCATTTCGGAAGAAGAGAATCCAATTGGAAGAAAACAACGCTAGCACGAAATATATTTGAAATGTATAGTTGCATGAATACCATTGGGAAAGATCAGCATTATACAAAGTTAAATAACACTTTGAGTTCATCAACGTAAGCCCCTCATTTCAAGAATATTGTATAAGTTCACTAAGACAGTTTTGGGGTGACATTGTTAGAAAACAAATTAAAAATATATATTATAAAGTTATTTCACAAAACTATCCAAATAATACTCCACGAATCCATCAAAATAATAAAAATAGTACTCCACGAAGACGGATTTGGGATAAAGTATAGTGTCCACGACACAAATGTGATCTCGTTTCAATTATTTTGACATATCTGGTCCCTCCGCGACACAAATAATCTATACGTGAGATTTTCTCTTGTTCCCTTAACTTCTCTTTTCAGTCTAGTGTTTCACGTTTCTTTTGTCTACTATCTGGAAATATGCAGTTTTTTTTTTTCAATAACTACAATAATGGGAAAGAGAATTTAAACTATAATTTTCTTATAAATGAGAATAAATAATACGACTAAAATATAAGGCTTTTGGAAAAATGTACATTTTCAAAAAAAAACACATCAATTTTTATAATGTGCAATTTTGCTTGGAAAGCACGAACACGGTAGTTGGGCTGCCGTGCCCATGCCCGACACAACGGGGACACAGGACACGCATTGGACACAGCTGCACGCGTGGCCCAGCCCCTTTTTTTTTTTTATGAATAGTGAAGGACACGACCATGTAAGAGGGAAAAAAAAGGTAGAAGAAGAGTGAGCACAAAAAATGGGTATAGGTGAGAAAGAATAATGAATGTTTATGAGAGAAGAGAAGTGAGGTGAGAAATTTAAATATGAAATACAATGAGTAGGTGAGAAATAAATCTCACCTGGATGGGTTTGGAGAATGAGAAAATGAGTTAATGAAAGTTCTTGGAAGTTTACTTATTTACAATTAACCAAAAATGTTGGTTTTATTTTTAAAATAAAACATAAATGATTGTTTTTTAATAACCATATACTCACTTTATTTTATTTTAAAAAAATTATATAATAGTAGTAATAATATTGGTAATTTAAAAAAATAATACTTTTGTTATAAAACAAATTTTGTAAGCTTTGAAATTTTAAATATATATATATATATATATAGCTTTGAAATTTTATATATATATATATATATATATTTAATATATGTATCCCCGCCGAACCCGTGCTCTAATTTTTTAAAAATTATCAAGTCGTCGTACTGTATCTTCTCTCATACCCACACTCGTATTTGTGTAGGATCTTCCTATGTTTTGGCCTTTTGGGTACACTATTCATGTAATATGTAAACATCACAATTAAGCATTTGGTCAAAACTTCTGGAAGAGAAAATGTTGTTTTTACTTATGGCTGCTACAACCTGTTTGGTTGAATTTATTTCTATTATAAAAAAGAATAAATACTTGCAAAAACAAAGTATAGAGTAAAAGAATATGATGGGATTAAAGATGTGCATGGTCATATTAGTAAGTATTTACTAGTACTAGCATTAGAAATAGGTTAATTGATCATTGTAAGCACTTCAAATTCTACTAGTAGATTTGTCTCCTTAAGGGTTGATAGTAAACCCCTGCGTGTTTTTTCCATTAGGGTTTTCACTTCTTAACCATATATTTTGAGTTCTTTACTTTCAACACTAGTTTATTTAGCAAATTTGTTTGTGGTCTGATTAACCAAAATTAAAAGTGACTATCAAAATTGGTTAATTAAACTGTTTGGCATAAAATTGGTTAAAATTTAACAACCACAATCTAAATTTCCCAACAATCCAAGATGTACCAAGTAAACATTTGATATGGGGCTCAACGCACATCTACACAACACAAATAAACTCAAACAATCTATTCCAATCAAATTTGCACAATTTGAGTTATAAAAAATAAAATACCAAGAAACTTGCAGTTCAATGCAATAGTCAGTTCTTTCTCATGACAAGAATTATAGTTAGAATCTGTCCTCATTCAATGTTACAACTATTGAATAATCAATAAAAAATAATTAAACCAATGAAAAAAATAATATATACATATAATTTATTTATAAAAAAATAAAAATTAAAAAAATTAAAAAAAAAAAAAAGAAAGAAGATTTTGTGAGGAGGAAGACCACCATGCACCTTTATATAAATATATATATATATATATATATATATATTACAGGCTCTCTCTCTCTCTCTCTCTCTCTCTCTCTCTCTCTGTGTTAGCCTAATCACAACAAAAGTCAGAAATCCAATCTCTTTTGGCCTAATTGTCTCTCTAGTCACGGTGGTCTCAGCTCCTTATAGGTCTCTCTCTCTCTCTCTCTCTCTCTCTCTCTCTCTCTCTCTCTCTCTCTCTCTACTATTTTCTTGGCAATCAAACATTGTTCTTGACTTCGATTGATTTGGCTTTGCTTCAAATTCACCATGTTGATATCGTTACATCTAGATCTTGTATATATTTATACTTTTCCCTATCCAAGCCATCCGATCAGGTATCTTCTATATATTCATTGATGAAATATAATTTCTAATTCTCCTTTAAAACCTAACCTTCAATCTTTATATTTCTTTGTTTTTCAAGTCTTAAATTCGATTTGTTTCTTTTCTTGAATCTTAATTACCGAATTTTTAATTTTGGAATGATTGAAAAGATGGCCATTGATAGCATAAACATTCCTATTGGTGTTTTATTTTGATTTTGGATTTTTTTTTCAGGTTGCCTTTTTTTATACTCCTATTGACAAGTAAAATGTTGGGTTTGGTAAAGTCAAACAGCCCATTGTCTAGCATTGTTTCTAAAACTTCCAAATCGAAGCCCAATTCAGTGTGTACTTGTCTTGATAGTTTGTATTGATTGTTTAGAAGTAAGAACTGAACTGCTATCTCTAGTTTCTTTATTTTATTCTTTCTTACCTCTCTGTACACTCTCTACATTCCGGATCTTGAATTGGTACCTTTAAAAGCTAGGCAAAAGAATATGGATTCAATTTAAGTTAAAACTACTAATGAATGGACAGAATGGTCCAGCCTATAATAAAATTATATAACTTGGGGCTGCCCACGCATCTCCTTGCTATTTATGCCACATTGCCACTCTTGCTTGCTTTTAATAGCGTAGAACTATTACTCTTGCTTGCTTCAATAGTTCAACTAAGAATTCTTGTTTTGCACGTATTGCAGATCACGTATTATAGATAACCAGAATTCTATTCACTGTGACCCTTACTTGTGAAATAATATTTTCTTGCTACACACAGTACATGTGCTTTATGAGAAAGTGTCTTTGTTCTTACTCTTTATAATCGTGTTTAAGAAAATTTGAAGGATTCAACCTATGGCTAGAAGTATTAGAAACATTGTAGCAATTGCAAGAGAAGAATCGGCAGAAGTGCTAGAAAACTTGAAAGCATATGAGAATTAGACAGGTGTTTTAGTTTTTTTTTTTTTTTTTTTTTATATTAGTCATTTTGAAAACTTGGAACTATTTGAATACTTGAGAATTAGACTAGATTTTTAGAGTTTATATGAGAATGGAGTTCAATTTGCAATTGCACAATTTATTTTTATGTTTATATTTTGAATCAGGTTATAAAATTTTGATCAGTGTGAAAAAGTACTTCCAAATTTATTTATTTATTTTTAAAAAATAAATACTTATTTCAACGATTACAAACTATTGAAACTTATCTTAAGACAATATATTTCAATGGGTTTTAATAATAGTTCGACTCATTTAGTAACTGCTTATAAAGGTGGAAAACATTTTTCAACTGGCAATAGAATAATGTAGTAGAAAAAAAAAATCTTGACATAGTTTTTAGTGGTGGTTCTAACAATCATTTCAATTGTCAAATACACCTTTTTTTACAACGGTTTCAACGGTTGAAAATAGAATAATTTCTTGTAGTGAAAGATATTAAAAAAATTGTTGTATATGTAAACAAACATTGCACAACCCATAGAAAGCACTAAGCACATCTACTTAAACTCAACACACTGATCATAATTGGGATTCTTTGTTATCAGGAAAGTGCTCTCATTGTAAATGCTAATCACATATGAAGTACACCCTAAAAAAGTTATACATGATTAGGATTCATTATAATCGTCTATATGGTCTAATCTACCTACTACGTGTTCAATAAGGGACTCAGCACACACCTACATAGCATCTTTGTAATCCAAATTCATACAATCTATGTGTTGAAATCTTTTTCATTTCAATTCTAGGCATCCACATCAAAACTCGTTATAGGTTATACTGCTACTAAGCCAAATGGTTTTAGCTAACCCAATTTTTCTTCCACACATTATCAAAAAATTTCTCAAGAACCAAAGCAAAGAAAGTTTTGTGGTGAAGTCAAAAGGTCCATAAAGTTGTTGAACGGGATCAATTGCTTCAATTTGGTGTGAAATTGGCCAAACCTGGCCAATATTGAAGTTTTTATAGTAGAAAACTTTCACCGAGGTTGACTAACGTTAACCAGGCTTGATTAAATTTGATCGACTTTTCCAGTATCCCTTACTTCAATTTTTAAAGCTAAACTTGGCAAATCCCCAAATTTTATAGCTAGCGAAACAGCAAAGTTGATCAAGTTTGATTAGGATTTGACATGAAAATCCAACTATCTAATCAAAATGAATGTCAACCCATCACATAAATTTTTAAATCTTCTGTTCAGTAATTGCTTACAGCGGGGTGAAATTGGGGTTAAAAATTGGGGTAGATATTTTAAAAAGATTGAAATTGCTCGACATTGGACTTAATTTGACATGAAATTGCTTAAATGTCAAACCAAGTTTCACGCGATTTGTTTCTCCAAAGTTTCATGCGATTTCATGGTTTCCTCCAATAATTTTTATTAGTACTTTTGATCTTTTCTTTTTTCCAAATTTCTTGCAGATTTCTTTGGACAGTCACTTTATTTAAGAAAGTTTATGACGTTAGTCAGCCAATCCATAATAATATTCAAAAAAAAATTAAATAAAAAAAGAGAGGAAAAATTAATGACATTGAGGTTTTAGAATATTTATGAACTAGAAATTATATTAAGTAACGTACGGGTGAAATATAATTTTAACTAGCATATATCGTGATGCATAGCCTTAAATACATAACTAAATTGAAACCCCGAAATGGAAGCCATTTGAAATACTACAGCATGCCTTGGTGCCGCATATTATTAAGTTTCCATACTTAACCATAGATTCTCAACAACAATAACAACAACAAAACACTTAAACCATTTTTATGGTAGCCATGAAAGTAGAAGAGACTCACCACTTATGCATTAGGTAAGACGTGTAATGTCAAACCAGAACCATTTAGCTTTTGCTCAGTTATTTGATCTAATTGCGTTGCCATTTCAGGTGTAAGATAATTCTTCCAATCTCCAACTTTACCTTTTCTAAAATATGTGTTGTTTCCGAACTCGAATGTGTTGACTCCAATTCCAACATCCAATCTTGCCTTTCCACTTTTATTCACCTCCAAATTGGACAAGTTCTCAAAACTACATAGGTCTATAATCTTTTGCACCACACCTTTATCTTCTTCCTCCAAGGAGAAAGGATAGCCCATAAATTGAGCCATTTTCTTTAGCCAATATTCAGTTTTTTTCTTCAAATCTTCATACTTTAAAAACAATATTTTCTCTGGCGATTCCAAACTTGCTCTCCAATACCCTAATAAATGGTCCCAATATGGTCCGCCAGCAGTGAATCCTTCACAAAAGAACTCAAATGCATCCTCCAAAGGAAGATCTTCCCAAGCCGAGACTTCCTCACCCTTAGGACGCACCCTGTGATGAAATTGCCATAGAGACACAAATGCATCCTTTGGATCCCTACATATGTAAACAATTTTACAACCAGAATTTATAATGGATTTGTTAAGATTTAAATGTTTTATTTATTTATATTTATTGGAAGTTCTAGTCTTTAGGAGTTCAATAGCAGCAACTGTTAGATTGGATTTGGGTTGTCCTAGTCTTTAGGAGTTCAGTAGTTTGTTTCTATTTTATTTCCTATTTTATAGGAGTTGTGGTTAGTGCTAAGAGTTAGTGTTCTGATGTAAAGCCTATTTATAGGCCCCTTTCTTTATCAATAAAATTCAGAGTTTTACCATTCCAAATTCGTCTCTTTTGTTTTTTGTTATCTTTGTATCAGTGGTATCAGAGCTGTGAGAAAAGCAAGAGAGAAAGAGTTGCCAAACAGCATTGATGGCTTCAGATTCAAACTTTGTGCAGGCAGCAATCCCACGTTTTGATGGTCATTATGACCATTGGAGCATGCTAATGGAGAATTTTCTACGGTCTAAAAAGTATTGGCCGATTGTTGAATTTGGAATTCAAGCACCAGCACC